>JAMJFZ010003581.1:802500-1110000 GCA_026225945.1 Cricetomys ansorgei | reverse complement strand
TGGTGGTCCTGGGTTCTACAAGAAAGCAGACTGAGCAAGCCATGTAAGCAGCACCCCTCCATGGCTTCTGTATCAGCTCCTGCCTCCAGGTTCCTGCCCTGCTTGAGTTCCCATCCTGGCTTCCTCCCTCTCCTCCCCAAGTTGCTTTCGGTCATGGTGTTTCATCACAGCAATAGAAATCTAAGACCCCCTGTAGTAAAAGCAGGAAAACAGGGCAGAAGTCAGCAATGTCAAATCATATATATATATATATGTTTATATTTATATTGGTTTTTGGTGGGGTTTTTTTTGGTCTTTTTGTTGTTGTTTGTTTGTTTGTTTGTTTGTTTTTGAGGCAAGGCTTCTCTGTTGTAACTCTGGCTGTCCTGGAAGTCACTCTGTAGACCATGTTGGCCTGGACCACATCACAGACATCGGGCTGCCTCTGCCTCCTGAGTGCTGGGACTAAAGGTGTGCGCCACCACGCAACTGCCCAAACATATTCTAAGCTGATTCCCAAATGCCAAACTTCCTGAAGGTATTCTTTGAGAAAAAGCCAACTACGCTTTCAAAAAGTTCAAAACCGCTGATTTAACCTAACTCCAACTTTGAACAGATAAAGAAACCAAAGACAGGACGGGGATCTGCTGGGGTTGTACAGTGACTAAGCTGCAGAGCCAGCAAAGGAGCAGGAAACCATGACGAACCCATCCAGGCCCAAGCTGCTGACTGGATACGCCTGGGTCAGCTCCGGGTTGCCCCAGACACTCCTGGAGAAAGCTCAGGGGTAGGGCTTGATCTGCAGCGTTTGGTGTGTAAAGAGGGAGCATTGATAGTGAGAGAAGGCAGCCATCCTCTTAGTCTCTAATGCTACCCAGGCATTCCGCAGGACTCCGGGGAGCTTTGGACACAGTTCCTGCCCTTAGGGAGCCTACAGGAAGGTTCGGATAGGTTGTACAAACCTGGAGGAAAGGGAGGAAAGTGCATGTGTATGTGTGTTTGTAGGACGAGAAGTGTTTTGTGCTGTGTGGCCTTCCTTATTGGTTACATGCAGCTTGGACTTCTGGGAATCATATGGGGAGAGCTACTGAAGAGAGTGTGATCAGTTAGTGGCGAGGGACAAAGGAGTTAGTTAGACAGTTACTGCAGGTGATGAAGACGGGAAAGAAGGCAGACAGTTGCTGGGAGAGCAGTTAATGGGACAGAAGAGTTAGAAGTTATTCCAGCTCTGCAGGTTTAGACAGCCAGCCAGAAAGGGCGGTAAAGAAATCTTTCTTCCTTTTCATTTATAACCTTTTAAAGCGAGGGGATTAAAAAAGTTAAGAATTTGTCTCAGTAGCAGCCGGGAAGGGAGCAGGCAGAGTTCTGTTACAAGTGGAAAAGTAACAGTTTCAATTGACCCCCAAACAAATGGGACTTCAGAGCCCAGCTCCAGGCTCTAAAGCCAGTTACATTTTAAGAATCCACTCACATGTGTTGAAGAGGGGTCACCACTGGGCTGGCGGGGTGGAGCTAGTCTTGAAAGGTCAAATTGGCTCAGTTAAGGCCGGACTTTCCCCGCTAGCAATGGGAGCTAGTGGAAGTTTTCAACAGGAAGGTGAGCCTATTGTGTAGGGTTTTTTTGTTTTGTTTTTTTCCCTGTGTTGTTTTTGGTTTTGTTTTTTTGAGACAGGGACTCATATAGCCCAGGTTAGGTTGGCCTTAAATTCATTATGTTGCTGAGGACAACCTTGAATTCATGATCTTCTTGTCTCTACATCCCAAGCATAGACATGAACTGCAATGCCTAGCTCAGGTGTTTTATTTGGTTTAATTATTATTAATTATTATTGATTATTATTCTATTTTATATTATATATATTTATATTGTTAATTATAATAATTAATTTTTTTTTAAGTTTTATGTATAATAACACAGTGGGCACCTCTCCCTCTTTACCTTGGCTCCTAGGAAACTCTTCAGATCTAAACCCACAGGCCTTTTCTTCAAAGAGCAGTTTGGTATTATTTGTACCCTGGCCTCATCTTCCTGGCCACACCCAGTGTGGCAGGGTTCTCTAATGTCGCTGAGAAGTGATGGTGGCAATGATCTCGGGGTGTAGAGGGAGAAGGCAATATGGATGACAAGCACAAATACTGAGTCTGACAAGAGCACAGGTCAGTTCTGTGTGGGATGAGTGTGTGAGTGTGTGTGTGAGTGTGTGTGTGCATGTGAGTGCATGTGAGTGCATGTGAGTGTGTGTGTGTGTGTGTGAGTGTGAATATGTGTGTGTGAATATGTGTATGCATGTGTGTGCATGTGAGTGTGTGTGTATGTGTGTGTATGTGAGTGTGTGAGTGTGTGAATATGTGTGTGCATGTGTGTGTGTGTGAGTGTGTGAGTGTGTGTGTGTGTGTGTGTGTGTATGAGCCTGTGACAGTGTGTATGTGTGTGAGTGTATCTGTGAGAATGTGTGAGTGTGTGAGTGAGTGAGTGTGCGCAGGGTGATGAAGAAGGTCAACCAGATGGCGTTACATCACTCCGAGTGCTCAGGTGAAGGATGTGACTCAGAAGCCGCTAGCTGGAGCTGCTGAAAGCAGGCTTGTTTCCCTCTCTCTGAGGCTGGGACCTTAGAGCTGTGCACAGGTTCTCACCACCTTGTGCAAAGCTCAAACCGCTGAGAAAGTAGGAGGGGCACCCTGACCCTCCTTTAGCCGTGGGTGGGTCGGTTGGTCTCAGCTATTTCTTTTCTTTTCTTCCTCCCCCCTCCCTCCCTCCCGCCCTTTCTCCCTCCCTTCCTTCCTACCTTCCTTATTTTGAGGTAACATATCACTCTATAACCCAGGCTGTCCTTGAACCTGGGCGATTTTCCTTCCTCAGGGCTGAGTGTCAGGTTACAGGTCTGAGCAACCCTGGCTTCAGTCCTAGCTCTTTGTCTGGCCTTGACCGTGAGAAGCCAATGGAAAGACCTCAGCGGACTGCAACTGATGTTCGGGAGACATCGCAGTCTCTTCTTGAGGGCGCCCCCTCCACTTGACAGGAGCTCCCCTCGGTGGCTAAGATCACTTGCTTCTCTTGCAGGGGACCTGGGTTCGGTTCCCAGCGCCTGCATGGTAGCTCACAAACACATGTAGCTCTAGTGCTAGAGGATCTAATACTCTCTTCTGATCTCCATAGGCAATGCCTGCACATCACACACATATATAGATGCACATTAATATTCACACACGTAAAATAAAAAATATATCTTTCTTGAAAGTCCCTCCCACTGTTCTTTGTCTCCATCTAGACCCTGACTAAATGACCTTGCTTAAGCTGCTTCCTTGTCTGGGTCTCTGTCTTTCTTGTCTTTGACCGCAGAACAGAAAAGAAAGCTTTCTTGGGAACCGTTGTGAGGAGGTGCGGAACAGATTCTTACAGATTCCACAGCTGAGCTGGGCTTCCACACGTGACTTTGGCAGGTCTTGGGCCCCTAGAAGAGGGGCTGAGCAGAAGATCTCTGGAATCCCTTTAGCTGTCTCACATGGCATAGCCCACCCTTCCAGGGCCTGGGCCTGCCCCATCTCTGCTCCGCACTCCCCATTTTGTGCTCCCTGTTTTTTGCCCCACCCACTCTACACCTGCGCATGTTGCTCATGGTGCTCCTCCGGCTGGGCATGCCCTGTCCTCTTCAGCTTCCACTCCTATCTGCCCAGAATGTGGTTCAGGAGGCGCATTCAGATGCAGGTGCTGCCATGGCGAGGCAAAGGTGTGCAGTGGGGCCCAGCCAGCCCGTGAAGCTTGAAACCGGGGGTTCCTCTTGCCACTGACATGGGGAAAGCTTCATGTCCATGCCCAGGCATCACGTGCTGGCAGGACGGGGACCGAGGAGAAGGATCCAGTAGAGCCCACACCCCTCAGGAGAAAGGAGTCTTCAAGCTGGCAGCTGCCGACCCTGAATGGCATGCATCTGAACCCTCACAGATCTGATTTCTTACTCCAATCATCCAAGAATTGGTTCTGGCGAATGGATTTGCCTAAACAGCCTCATCCTGCTAACAAAAAGTGTGTGGAGACCATCCCTCACCCCTGAGATCTTACTGACTTCCATCCAGCTGCCCGTGTCAGAACCCAACCCTGGTGACTCACTGATGGCTTCCACTTCTCAGTATGTAAGCGTCGTAAGACAGTCTTGCTCACGAATGCCGGACAGTGGAGAAGCATGCAAGACAGAAACGGGCAGATGAAGAAGAGACTCTGGCAGGTCAGATGCCGGCGTGTCCGGGGGACACAACTCGACACAGAAAAGGAAGACCAGGCAGCTGGGAAGCATGCCTACATCCATCTCGGAGAGTCTTCTGAGCGCTTCAGTTAATGGCTACTCTGACGAGGTAGTGACATTTGTTTGCTTTTCTTGCATTTTTTTTTCTTTGTATTTAGTATTATAGTTTTTGTACTCTACAAAATACATTATGTGTTTATATATTTTGCTACACACTGATTCCCTAGAATATAGTTCATTCATTCATTTATCTGTTTGTTTGTTTTATGAGACAGGGTCTCACTATATTGCCCTGGCTGGGCTGGAACTCACTATGTAGACCAGGCTAGCCTTGAATTCACAAAGATCTGCCTATCTCTGCCTCGTGAAGCAGAGATTAAAGGCATGTGCCATTATACCTGGCTAGTTTGTCTTATCCTGTACATATGCCTTTTGAAAAGTAACTTTAAATCTTGGCCTGTGTTCCTGTGTGTGATGTATGCATGTGTTTGTGTTGATGAGTGCAGGCATATATTGGAAGTCAGAGGATAACTTTCCATCTTGTTTGAGATGGTTATGCCAGCCAGCTGGTCCTTCTCGGTGCAGGAGGGCTGGGGTTGCAGGTGTTCGGTAAAGTGTGTGGCTTTCTGTAGGCTCTGAGAGCTTGACTTGGATCCCCACACTTCAGTGGCCAACACACTACCCAACCCCTCAGCACCTGGAAAGCCTTTTACGTATAAAACTTCCTCACGTGCAAAAGTGGTTTGCCTGCATGTATGTCTTTGCATCATGTGTGTGCCTAGTGCCTGCAGAGGCCAGGAAGGGACTTTGGATCCCCCTAGAACTGAAGTTACAGACAGTTGTAAAGCCACCATATGGGTGCTGGGAATTGAACCCGGGTCTTCCTGAAAAACAACTGGTGCTTTTACCTGTTGTTTCTCCAGCCCCTTTAAAACCTTTTTTTTTTGAGATAAAGTTTTACTTCATAGCCCTGACTTTCCTGGAACTTGCTGTATAGGCCAGGCTAGCATTGAACTCACAGAGATCCACCTGCTTCTGCCTCCCAGGTGCTAGGATTAAAGGTGTGTGCCGCCACATCTGGCTCCCTTGAAAACTTTTATTATTTTTATTTAGTTATTATTATTATTATTTTGGTTTTTCAAGGAAGGGTTTCTTTGCTGTAACTCTGGCTGTCCTGGAACTCTCTCTGTAGACCAGGCTGGCCTGGCACTCACAGAGATCTGCCTGCCTCTGCCTCCCAAGTGCTGGGATTAAAGATGTGTGCCACCACCGCCTACTGAAGACTTTTAAACACTAAAAATAATCACTTCAATCTTTAAAAAGAGGCACATCCAACAGGGGGGTCTTTCTTGATGCTCCCAGGCTGAGCTTCATGTGTCAAGACACGAACCACATGGAAAATGAAAGTTTATTCCCAGTCACTTGTTCAAGAACACACTGTACTGGTTCACCTCCTCGTCTGGTGCCTTTGCAGCCTCAGGGACAGCCGCGGCTCAGCATTGGCCCACATGATACATGAAGATAGGAGAAGAGGGAAACCGACACGGTGAAACCCACCTGCGACCCCAGCACAGGGAGTGGTGGCAGGAGGAACATTCAGAAGTTGCCCTTAGCTACACAGAGAGCTTGAGGCCACCCCAGGCTGCACAAAACCCTGTCTCAAAAAAAAAATGGGTTGAGGGAGTGAATTCATGGACTGGATACTGACATCATTAACACGAGGTCGGTGTCTTTCTTCCCTTCATTCGATCTCAACGAGAAGCACTGTAAAAATAAACTAAAATACCACTTGTCATCTGTTTGTGTGCTCTGGGAATGCGCAGATCAGCCTTTACAGGAGCAAGGAGACGGAGAAGCCTGCTTCACCTTGGCATGATCTGGGACAGCGGGAAGCAGCGTGGGGAGAAGCCCATAGGGAACAGGTGAAGCAGATACAAAATGTCTGTGTGCTGTGACATTATATAGTCATTAAAAAGACTCGGGGGGTCATCGTCGCTGCGAGTACAGATGGAGAAAATGGAAATCTGATGACTCCTCAAAATGTTAAATGCAGCATCATCACATGACCTAGCACCTCAACACACACACGCACTCAGTATAAACAACTTGCACGTAGTGTAAAGGCTAAGCCAGAAAAACTCCATTTTGTAGGCCGGGCGGTGGAGGCTCACGCCTTTCGGCCATTTCTCACCAGGCAGTGGCGGTACACACCTTTAATTCCAGCACTCGGGAGGCAGAGGCAGGCGGATCTCTGCGAGTTCGAGGCCAGCCTGGTCTACAGAGTGAGTTCCAGGACAGCTAGGGCTACATCAGAGAGACCCTGTCTTGAAAAACCAAAAATAAAAATAAAAATAAAAAGCCTCCGCTTTCTGCTAGGCCTCCACCTTAGTGCCTAATGACTGTTTGCCCTAGACTCAGAATTCTAGAAAAACGAGTACTCAGAAGACAACCTTGACTTAGTGACCCCCACCCAAAAATGTACAGCTATGAGTATTTGTTACGATATGACTGTTTTTGTTTGTTTTGCTTCTGTAACTTGCTTACGCAAATACCCAAAGACACTTAACTTGGCAGGACAGAACAGTTTCTGATTGCTTGCAAGGTCTTTTTGTGGTTTTTCCCCTTTAAAAATCTTCCCCATATCCCTCCTGGAGGACAACCTCAAATGTGGCTCAGAGATTGTTCGTCCTGCTAGCAGCTGATCAATTAATCCTTTACTTATGATTGGATTGAGTCTATGACCTTTTCCCAGGGGCCACATGCTCCATTGCAATATCGTTACTAGTAATAATCAAAATAGTCCATCAGCTTATGGGTAGATAAGTAAAACCCTGTGTGACCACACAGTAGAATATGTTGATTATAAAGGGAATGAAGCCTTGCTAACCGAAAGGTCACAAGACGATCTGATACGATTTTATGGATATAGATGTTTAAAATGGGCGGTTGAAGTTTTGTTTTGAGTTGAAGTTTTGTGTAACCCAGTCTGGTCTCGAACTATCTGTCTGAGGATGACCTTGAGCTTCATTTAATCCTCCTGTCTCTACCCTGAGTGCCGGGATTGCAGGCTTGTCCATACCCAGTTTATGCAGTGCCTTGTGCATGCTAGAGAAATGTGCTACCAAACTGAGTTCCATTCCCAGCCATTGACCCCCAGATAGGTGGGTCTATCGACGGCTGGTAGATTGCCTAAGGCTATGGGGTCAAGTAGAAATGTGAGTGAATGAGAATTAATGGGTGATGGAAATGTTCTCCAATTGATTGTGGTGTCAGTTACATAGCTGTGAACACACTAAGTTGTGTGATTTATGTGATTTAAGTTGGAAAGCTGGTATGTAAATTATATCACAACAAAATAACTTTCCGTTTTGTTTTATTTGTTTTTCAAGACAGGGTTTCTCTGTTTTGTAACTCTGGCTGTCCTGGAACTCACTCGATAGACCAGGCTGGCCTCGAACTCACAGAGATCTGCCTGCCTCTGCCTCCCGAGTGCTTGGGATTAAAGGCGTGTACCACCACTGCCCAGCCCAAAATAAGTTCTAAAAGATGGACGAGGGTGGGAAACATGGCTCAGATGGTGAAGGCACTTGCTGCCAAGAATTTCCCCTGAGTTTACATTCTGGGGACCCATGTGGTAGAAGGAGAGAACTGACTCCTGACAGTTGTAAAGGTGTACATGCACACTGTGGCTGGCACATGCACGCACATTTATATCTTGTATAAATTAATCTATACAAACATGTGTGTTCACATATTTTATAAATTAGTAACAAGTGTGAAATTGAAGAAAGCTGGGGACTGCTCAGTAGAACACTTGCCTAGCATGTACCAACCAGACTCTGGATTTGATCTCCGGCACTGCAGGGCGGAGTGCATACTTCATATGCTTCATACTTCATATGCATATTTCAGTGCATACCTCTGGGAATAAAAGTCTCATTTCTGAATAGTAGGTATAATAGGCTCCTCTTTTATTTATAAGAAATATATATGGACAGAGAGAGAGAGAGGCATTGTTATAAACATAAAAAAGGTCTGTGATGGTACACACCAAGCCATTCATAAACCACCTCTCGATGGTCGGAGTCATGCGCAGGGGTTGTCTTTCATTTGATATGCTTTTAGCATTTACTACAAGTATGTCCTGCTCTGGACATGTTAAAAAGGGAAGTGAACGTCCATTGAGCCCCACAGGAGACGCAGAGCCCACTGTCATTCAACTCACAGGAAAGGGGTCCCAGGAGGCTGAAGTCCTGGATGTCCGAGAGAGCAGCACCCCGAGGGAGGGAGAGCGGGCTTTCAAGCCTGGATGGTATCACTTCCCACCCCAGGTGGGGCCCAGAGCCAGGCCTGGGGCAGAAATTGGTTTTTGTGTCCACTAAGTGAAAAGATTCACTTCTGGTGAATTTGGGATTCAAAATACAAAGGGTGCGTCCTGCACTCCCCATGGGGCCTCCTTTCATCCAGCCCCTCCCCCTCTACAGGGCCACAGGCTGCACCCCATTGCCTTGCCCTTCCAAGAGCCAAATGGCCTCACACCTGGCTTTGTCTTAGTTGTGGGGATGGGCCCTAAGGACATGAAAGAGCCACCTCCTTCAGTCTGAGTGTCATGGTACCCATGGTGGAGTCCTCATCATATGGACCTTGTTCAGCTGACCAGCCTCAACCAATGGCCATTAAGATTGCTCTTGAGCCGGTTCTTTTTCCGGTCCACAATCTCTTACCGAAACCATTGACATCACAGAAGATAGATAGATGAAATACTTTTTGAAAAGAAAGAAAAGTAATTCCATGCATAGTCCATATGTTATAAATAGGGTCAAGAGCAGTGTCTCATGATCAAAAGACATTAATGTCCCACCTAGCCAAGCAGAGTGGCACACGCCTGTGACCCCAGCCCTTGGGGGGCTGGGGTAAGAGGATGGCACGTTTGACGCCAGCCCGGGCCACCTGGCAAGACCTTGTCTCAAAACATTTTTCGTGCCACTGAAAGTATGTATAAGTGAAATTAATAAATATAAACAGCTTGCCATGGCTTCTTTTTTTTCTTTTTTGAGACAGTCTTACATTTAGCCTAGGCTGGTCTTGAACTTACTATATAGTCCAGGCTAGCCTTGAGCTCTCAGAAATCCCCCTGCTTTAGGTCCTGTGGCTACTGTGATTACAGGCAGGAGCCAGGCTTGGCGGCTTTAATACCGAATGAGCACGTACCCATCTAAGGAACTCGGTGTTTGTTTTCAGAACTTCCTGGGTTTCAGATTCGTAGGCAAGGCTCTGTGGGGCTGCACGATGACTTCAAACATGTGCCATCTCACAAGTGCAGAGGCCGGGTCACAGGTGGGGGGGGGGGGAGTTGTTGCTATGGCATGGCCTTTGAGCTACGCCACCTTCTGATTCTCCAGACGCGTTCACATCTATCTGGTTCCTTTAGGGCAATGATAGTTTTGTTCCTCTCTCTGTGCCAGGCAGAACAGAGAGGCAAAGACAACCAAGGAACTGAGCCCAAGCTTCTCCACAATGACCTCTTTTCTTCCACGAGATCCTGAACGAATTACCGTACCAGCTCTGAACTTCCATTTCCCCATCTGTGGAGGTGGTGCATCCACCCACTGGGCACCATCCTGCATCTTCTCTCCTGCCCACACCCACCCTCAGGGGCTGGGTTTTGTCCTGCCCTCCCTAGAGGGAAAAAGAGTCCAGGCCAACAGAAAGGTCCACAGGTTTTTTTAATGGTGTGATGGCTACTTCCCTTCTGAGACCCAAATCTAGTTGTGACAGCGACTTCCAAGGTGTTGGCATTAGGGGAATGGGCAGGCACAGGGTGGGCAGAGGCCATGCAGTGACTGGTAGGGGTGGGCAAGGGCTGTTACATTCTGTTTGGCATGTAAACATTCTTCTGTTGCTTCCCAGGGAGGAGGGGGCAACTCCCTGTCCCTCAACACCTGCCCAAGGGGGGCTCAGAAGACTGAGTAAGCCAGGCCCCTTGGGAGGAGCTGGGAAGCCGGAGAGCCATGTGCCTGGGGCAGGGCCCTTCTCCTGCACCCCTCTGCACATGGCACGGCTGGGGAGGGAAGGCGCATTAAGGTGAGCACACCCCACTTCTGAGCCAGTGACACAGGCAGTCAGGATGGGGACCTGGGGGACGGTGGTGGTGTGGTGGCATGACACTCTCACGGACGACAGATGGGAGCCTGCGGGGAGGGGGGGGCCTAGTGCAGGGACAGATGATGCTTAAGAAAAAGGGTGCGGCTGGGAGGGGGTGCTGGGAGGTGTGGCTTCCTCTGCCCTGGTTCCTTCCTGGGGAGAGGAACCACTCAGTCCCCTTGCCACTCACCTCTGCTGGTCCTCTGTCCCTCCTTCCTCCTAGCCTGATGACGTCATTGATTCAGAGGCCTGAGGTCAGTTGGAGCCCTGTGGAGGTCTGGAACCCCAAGGGTAGACTGGCTTTTGCATCTGTGTCAGCTCAAGCACTGGGTGAAGCTGGGGGTGGGGTGAGCCTGGGGCTTTCTCAGGGCTCGCTCCCCTTCCTCCCGTCTTCAAACCAGGGTATTGTTGGTCCTATGGCAGAAGTGAGACTGAGGGGCGGGGGGGCCTACATTCACAGTTCGGTTGGTGGCAAGGAGCAGGCCCAGGGCCTGGGCACCAGAGGTCATACCCTGGTCCCACCTGGCATGAGCTGATTGTCATTCATAAAAGCTCTGGGTGGAAGGAAGTGAACCCTCTACCCTTCTGCTAGACTAGAGGGCCTTAGGAGGACCTCCCGGGGGTGACATAACTATCCAGAGGTTTCCTGAGTGTTC
This sequence comes from Cricetomys ansorgei, assembly GCA_026225945.1. Taxonomy (NCBI): domain Eukaryota; kingdom Metazoa; phylum Chordata; class Mammalia; order Rodentia; family Nesomyidae; genus Cricetomys; species Cricetomys ansorgei. Next base: position 1,098,980 of record JAMJFZ010003581.1, on the reverse strand, counting down.
TGGGAGCTTCTCCATCAGCGTGGGCTAGACCTCAAAGGCTGCCCACCTTGGTATCCTCCCTGGCTGGTCTGTAGAGCTAGCTGCCTTCTTGGCATGGAAGCAACTGCCCAGACCTGCTGACTCTCCATGAGTTCAGCTGGCCCCAGGCTGCTCCCAGGCCTGTCAGCGCGGGCATAGCCACAGTCAGACCGCTGGTGCGGAGGCCTTCCTTCCGCTTCCCCTTCCCCCGAATGCCTTGGTTTGCTCTCTGTGGCTGGGGAAGGGTACATGGGGGAGGTTGGCTATGAACGCTGCAGACTGAAGAGGTTCCTGTCCCAGATAGGAGCCAGGGCTCTGCTTGCCCCAGCTGTGAGCAGCCTAGGCTCCTGATGAGGTGGGCGAGCTATGCAAAAGCCAAAAAGCAGGAGGAGGCCCCATGTCAGGCACAGAGCAGCTCAGCTGTGTGGGCTGGCTCAGAGCAAGAGGGGCTTGGAGTGAATGGGGTGTCGGGTGGGCACCAGCTAGTCACACCACGATGGAAAAGGAGGGCCTTCTGCCTCGTCTTGCTTCCTCTTCCCACTAAGGGAGACGCTGCCTGAGCCAGCACACTCCCCACAGCAGAGATGGCTGGAAGGGCAACCAAGGCCAGAACAGAGTCCCTGAATCTCCAAATGACCCACACAGAGATGATAACCGGCCACTCTCCGCCTGTGTGGAACTCGAGAGAGAGAGAGAGGAGAGAGCTGGCTGAGACTGCAGTGTGCCTGATTGAGGTTAGAGAGCAGGAAGGAATTCCTGATGGTAAGGGGTCCTGAGTACTAGACGGCAGGACCAGAGGAGTGAGTGACCTTCTTAAAGCCCCATTCCAAAGTCCTTCTGGGAAAAAAAAACCTGCCCGGGAAGGCAGCTACACACTTCCAGAGCCCCATTCATTCCCTAGAGACACAAGGGAGCGTCCCACTCCGAAGAATCACGTGACTCTCGTGAAGCTGACTTTAGCAAGACCAGAGGTGTTCCCTCAAGCCTAAGCAGACCAATGGCCCCTGGGTCCCACTTCCCCGATCTCAGTGCGGCCTGCCATGGCCACCATGGCTCCTAGGAGACTGTGGGCAGGCCAGAGCCTGCACTTTAGAATTTGAGGCTGTTTCTCCTGTTGGGGAGGGTTAGGGCTGGCTAGAAGAAGAAGAATGGGGGTGAAGACTTGAGGGGCCGCAGAAGGTGTAAGCGGGTTGTAAGTCCCTTGGGTGTGGGGGCAGTGCGCACAGAGATCAGCCAAGACCTGGTGGATGAAGGGGACAGGCCCCAGAGGCCGAGTCTTCGGTGATACGTGGCTGAGCCTTCCCGGGGCGGAGGAGGATCTGCTGTGAGCCTGTCCCTGCAGAGGGGCGGCGGGGAGGGAGGGAGGGAGGCCGCGGACGGAGGAACCTAGACAACCTCCTGGGTCTGTGGGCTGGCTGGACTGCTGGGCTCAACGTGTGCTCGAGTGCGTCCTGGCGGGTGCAGGCGGGAAGCTGGGGCCGCGGTGGCGCGCGGGCGCGTAAGGCTGTGCTGGAAGCTGCTCCAGTGTGGCCGGCTGCGGGTGGGGGACCGGGGTGAGGGTAGGGGCTCTCCCCGCAGAGAGCCGCCGGCTGGCTTCATTATCTGGTCCCGGGCCGGCCCTCCGAGACCGTCGCCCGGCCTTTGGTTGCTGCGCGCTGAGTCTGCAGTTGTTTCCCTCTGGGTCCTTTCTTGGGGGCCCCCTGGGAGGCCTCGGGCTGAGATCTGGCCTGGAGGACCCCCCGGGGTGGAGGCCCGCTGGGCCGGGCTTGATGCGAGGGGGAGGAGCTCTCTTTGCGGGACAGGGAATGGCTCCGCGGGGACCCGCCGGGATGGCGCGTGGCGGCGGCGACGCCAGGGCTGCTGCGGGGCGTGGCGGGCTTGGAGACTTGAGCGCGACCTGGGCGGGCACCCCGGCTCGCGGGCTGTTTGGGACGGTGGTCAGCAGCAGCGGCCGACCCTGAGGGCTTCTGCAGCTGGAGCCTGCTGAGGGACAGAGGCAAGAGAAAAGGATGGGGGAAACAGGAGAGATGTTTTCAGAATGCCTTGGCGCACTGAGCCCTAGAGATCTGCGTCCTCAGAGCTGCATAAGATGGAAGAGGCCAGGCACAGGGGGTAAACTGAGGCCTGGTGTTCCAACCTGCAGTGCAGGGCCATTTGGGCTATGCCTGGAGTAGCTGCTGCAGATTTTCTTTAAGGGTCATGTGTCATCTTTAAACTTCCCATGAACTGCATTCCCATGATTGCATTCTAGAAAGTATTTATGTTACTATCAATACAAAATACTATTTCATGCCAGTTACTGATGGCTCAAGGCTTCGCCCTTTTGTTTCAAATGTCCCGTAGCATACCAGGGGCTGTGCGTAGGCCCTGCTGGTCTCTAGCAGCCTCCCCTGGCCCTGTCTCATGGTATGCCCTATAGTCATGCTATTGCTGTTCCCGTGAGCCCAGTGACAGAGCTAACACAAGTGACACCGTGCCCAGCTGGGGGATGGAAGACCAGAGAGGTGTCCGAGGGTGTCATAGCCCCTAACGGCTTTGAGAAGTCCCTGGAGGCCTTCTGTGGCCTTCTGCCCACTAACCAGTACAGCAGGGGTTTCTCACCTGCCAGTGATGGCCAAGTTGGATGCTGAGGCTGGGCCATGGGGTCTGCCAGGAAAGCCTTCCGCTGGCGTTGGAGTGCTGATGGGACGGGGAATCCGGCTACGGGTGGTCGCTGCCCGCCCAGCCTTCCTAGGCAAGGCTGCTGTGTGCTCTGAGGCTGGTGTGTCTTCCTCAGAGCCGGTGCCTGAGAGTGTCTCGGAGGCACGGCGCTGCTCCTCGCTAGAGGAGGATGAGGCTCCTGAGGCCAGCCGCAGCAGCAGGCGACCCTGCCTCTTCTCCATCACCAGGCGTGCCAGGTCCTGCTGTGGTCTAGCCCTCTTGCTCCATCTCTCTTTGGCCGACAGTGAGCCTGAAGGCTCTGAGCCTGTATCCTCTTCAGACAACAAGACAGGAATACGGCTCCTGGGGCGAGAACCTGGCACAGCATGGCTGCTGGGGGAGATGGTGGTTCCTTTCTTGGCGACTGGCTCTGGTGGGGATGCTGGAACTGGCCCATCAGCCAGGGCTGGGCCATTGGGCAATAAGTCTGTGGCCACTTCTGAGGGTGTTTCCCCAGGAGGGCCAGACAGGGCACAGCTCTCCATCTCGGTCCCATCCAGCCCTGACAAAGCCATGCCATTCCCCAGAGGAACCAGGCCCACTTCCTCTGCAGCGCCCCCTTCAGAGAGCATCTCCAGGCCCAGCTCACCCCCAGTGCTGAACTCCTCTGGCCTGGAGGCCTGTCCTCCGGAAGACATGACATTGAGGTGGGATTTCTCTGCAATGTGAACAAAGGTCCTCTCCACTTTGGTGAAGGGTGAGGAGGTGACTGCCACGCCCCCAGCCCCAGCAGCTACCAGCCCAACCCCAAGCCCTGCTCCAGGTCCTGGGGGCTTGGGTTCAGACTTGAGGATGGAGGACAGGGTGCCAGGCTCTGACACGTCCAGCTGGCTTCCAGTAGGCTGGGGCCGCTCGTGCTGAGGTGTGAGTGCAGCCAAAGTGCCCAGGTCAGGGTCAGGGGCCAGTTCAGCAGTGACTGGCGACTTCTTCATGTCACCGGGGGAGACGAGCACCAGCGTTTTGGAGCCCTCCTCGGGCTCCAGGTCCCCATCAGCCACGGAAGCCCGGCCCCTGGCCTCCTTCTGATCGTCCGCCAGCAGTGTGGACGGGGCGCCCTCCTGGCTCCTCTCAGTACTCCTCTCAGTCCCCTCACTGCTAGAGCCGCTTCGGGGCTCCAGTACCTCCCCGAGGGCCCCTGCCTCCTCATCCTCGTCCTCGTCCTCATCCTCTTCGTCGTCGTCGTCGTCCTCCTCCTCCTCCTCCTCCTCCTCTTCCTCTTCCTCTTCTTCATCTTCCTCCTCCTCTTCTTCCTCCTCCTCTTCTCCCTCCTTCCCATTGGCCTGAGGTTGGAAAGGAGCCAGTGGGACCTGCGGGGCGGTGAGCAGCATGTGCGAGAAGCCCACCCTCCGGACCCTGTTGAGCAGCCGTGCCCGTTCTCGATAATCGGAGAGGTCTCTCTTGAAGTCCTGGTAGGGCAAGCCCAGAGGCACAGCTTGTGGAAGGCCATTCACCTCAAACGGGGGCGCCACAGAGAACACCTGTAAGGGGCACACACAGGGACCCGCTGAGGTCACCCACCCTCCTAGACCCCAGGAGGCCTCACCTGCACCCCGAGCTAGGAGACCGCCCCCCAGAGGGACATCTGCCAGAAGCAGACAGTGGGTCTATGTTTTCGCCTTGTCCTGGGGTCCTAGAATGATCCCTGGCACCTGGTAAGGCTCAGGGAATCCCTGAAGTCCAGGGACAGATCCTAGTGACTCTTCTGCCTCCCTGCCCTCTCCTGGCCCCACCAGACAGAGCTAGTGTTAGTGTACGCTTGGTGATAGAAAATAACCAAAAGGCACCAGCATTTCAGAAAACCCAGGATGGCAGGCACGCCTTGTCCCTTCTAGCCAGGGGCGGGTCCTCTGTAGCTGCTGCCTAGGACCACGTGACCCTGTTAGGGATGTCCTCTTACACTGGAGTGCAAGCTGGACCACTGGAATGCCAGCCTTCTCCCCTCCTGTCCTCGCCTGGCCTGTCAGGAGGACTTTGTCCAGGCCTCTCTCTGAGGAACTAAGTTAAGCTTTCCTCTTTAAAGCCATGTGTGGAGCCCTTGGCAATCCCATCACGGCTGATTCTCTTCCTGCTGTTAAATTCCCACTGCATCTACCTCCTCTCTTCTAGAGAGGCCTGACCTCTTCGCAGTACTGCCTCCTATACTTCTTGGTCCCTTCCCTGTCTGTGCCCCCCACAGCCCACTCTACAGACATCCTCAGACAACACTACATCCAGCCTATCAGGTTGACATGGCTTCGTTCCATTGTGTGGGACAGTGCTCAGTGTTCAGCCCTTTCTTAGGCTTTTTCAAACACACTGGGCCTCTGTCTTCCTGAACCAACAGGACATGGTCCATCCAGACCAGAACCCTGAAAGAGGAAGTACTTCTGTCTCCTCCCTAACTGTCTCTGTCTCTGCTCCCCCAGGGTTTCCATGGACTTTATCTTGCCAGTCTAGTATTCCACAGCCACTGGCCTGTTTCTCAGTCCCAGAACTGCCAGCCACCCCCCTTTACATCTGCCGGGTTGCACTTCCTGAAACTCAGATCCCATTCCATCTCTCTGCAGTGGTCACCACAGTGCAGGGCTGCGGGACAGTACTGATCCTTGGCTTGGCACAGGGGCAATCTCCCACCCCACCCTGCCCCCTACCTTCCCCCTGCCTACCTCAGCCTTCTTCCTTGCTGAAGCACCCATGCCCCTGCCCCAGTCGATGCTCCAGTCATTCGGATGTTACCAGCACCTCCCTGGTGTGCCGAGCATCTCACACTTGGGTCCCCCTTGGCCCCCTCTATTCCCACGATAAATCCCTGGTGTTTGTCAACATCTTCTCTTCTGCAAAGTCTTCCAGCAGACTCTGTCAACTTCGCTTTCTACTTGTTTGCCAGATCCTTCTATGTGTTTACGTGGTGCGCTCTCTCTCTCTCTCTCTCTCTCTCTCTCTCTCACTCACTTTCTCTCTCTTGCTCGCTCTCTCTCTTGTAAATGAAATCCCTGGAAGGTTTTCTGCTGCTGTTGTTTGCTCATTCATTCAAGAGGTCCTTAACCGTCTGTGGTGGCACATACCTGTAGCCCTAGCTCTTGAGAAGCCGAGTTATAAAGATTAGGAGTTCAAGGCCAGCCTTGGCTACTGAGCGACTTTGAGGCCAGCCTGGGCTATAGGAGACTGTCCCACCCCTAAACAAAGAACTATAGACAACTAAGAACTGCTGAGAGAGGGAGAATTGGCCTTCCCCAGGGATCAGCCCCTTACAAAGCAGTCATCCCTGAAGCCATATACATACAAACAATGCTAAATGGACTCAGCAGGTTGCATTTGTGTGTGTGTGTGTGTGTGTGTGAGTGTGTGTGTAACAATAACAATCAAAGATACTAGGCCTTCAATTTAAGAGAGTGGGAGGGGTATAGGAGGGGGATTGGAGAGAAGAAAGGGAAGGCAAGTGGAGACAGGTGTGTTTCTGGAGCTGACTGGCTCCTGATCTGCAAGCCCTGGGCCTCAGCGAGAAACCCCCGTCTCAAAAAACAAAGTAGGCTGCTCAGGAATGATGGCTAAGGTTGACCTCTGGCTTGCACATGCACGAAGTGCCCTGGGTGCTGCTATACATGAAAACCCTGTGGGTCGGGAATAAGGCAGGTGTGCATTTGTTTGCATGGAGCAAGGGATCTCTACACACGGGAAGGAACTGGGCGTAACGCGCACTCAACAGAAGTCCGAGGCATCAAGGAAGTCACACAGGCAATGGGCCTGCAGAGAGCTCAGAGTATCTGCCCCTCCCCCTGGCTTTGCTCACCCACCCTTCCAGCCTCAGCAGAGCCTTTTGAGCAGCTCAGCCAGAAGCCCCGGTGCGCGCAGCGCTGGCGACACAGGAGGTGACTCCCCCTCTCCAGCTCCAACAGTAACCACTGTCCGAGAGGACTCAGTGGGGGAGTGGGAGTGATGGCAGTTTGGACATCTTCCGCCTGGTGCGAGGAGTCCATGCCTGTCACCCTAACACCGAGGAGACTGAGGCCGAAGGACTGCTGTGAGTCTGAGGTCAACCTGGGCCGCACAGTGACTTCAAGGACGAGACAGCCCTGTGTAGTGAGTCTGTCTCAAGAACGCCAGGCAAGGCCGGTGGTGGGGAGGATGGGGGAGGGTTCCGTGGCAATGTGCCTCCTGCAGGAGCGTGAGGGCCTGGGTTCATGTCACTAGTGCTCAGGTAAAAAGCCAACACGCAGGGGAACGTGCCTGAGGGATGGAGACGGGGGAGCTTCCCTGGCTCGCTGGCCAGCCAGCCTACCCAACTGATGAGCTTTAGGTCGGGGGTCTGGATGCGTGGTTTGGTTCCCAGCACCTATATGGCGTCTCACAACCACCCATAGCTCCGGCTCCAGGGAATTGGACGTCCTCTTCTGACCTCTGCGGGCCTCAGGGACACCCATGATACAGGGGCATACATTCAGGCCGTAAAATAGGTAAATCGGGGGTTATTTTATTCGGACGAGAAATGACAGGGGAAGATGGCTGATCTTGACCTCTGACCTCCGCATCCATGAGCGCACTGCTGAGCAAACACATAGGAAGGGATGGGATAGCCTTGGCTCCCACAGGAACTTCTGATGGTCGGAAGCCCCCTTGAACTTTGTCCTCTTTACATCCCTGCCGAAGGCCCGGTAGTTGTTTCCGTCTTTCCACACTGCTTCTTCCTTCTTACTTCAACCGTTCATTCAGCAAACACTAAGGTACTGACTGTGTGCTGGGCCGCTGTTGGAGTGGCTTGTCACGGTCGCAGCTACAGAAACCAGCTGGCTGAGCGGAGAAGGCTGCTTTCAGCGGTGATAGGGACCGTGGGCTGGGCAAACGCACGAGGACAGGGAGACAGCTGGGAGCGTTGCTCACGCCTTCCCACTCCGCACCAGACACGCCGGCTCAGCACAGCCGCCCCTGGGCCCTACCGCCTCACCGTCTCTCTCCTCAACTCCTGCTGACTTTTCCTGACCCATTTCTGAGTTCCCGTTGGAACCACCTCCCCCCCCGCCCCGCCCCCTCCACAAAACCTGGCCAAGACCTGGATATCTCCACAAAAGCCCCATTCAGAGGATGAGATCCACCCCACTCCCTGCCAGCTGGCTAACCGCTGGTGAAACCTGCTCTCCTTCCATCTGAGGCTCTTTCCGCTGGTTATTGGGGAAGAGGAGAATTGAGAACCAACTGGGCCAACCAGGCAGCAAGAAGTACTGCCCAAGCGTTGACCTAAATTGGGAAATGGTGTTGACAAGGTGCCTAGCTGTCTCCCACACAGGAAAACAGAGAACCCTTTGCATCGGGCGGGTGTGTGTGTGTGTATAAATTTCAGAGCATGGCCAACAGAATCCTTCCTGGCCACCCACAGCAGCCTAAGGTATACTGGATTTTCTGTTTAAGTCCCCCTGGCCCCTCTCCCATCTACTGTTTTGCTAGGAAGGAGTTCCTTCCTCAGATAGGAGCAGAACCCAGTGAGCTATCAGCCCTCTTAATCTTGTCATCATGGCAGGACATGTTCTGTGTGCTTGACTCTGGAAGCATGAGGAGGAAACTGTGGGAGGTGCACCGAGATCAGGCTCCTCCCCAGCTGTGTGGAGTGCTGGTAAGGGGTAACTGGCCTGGAGGAGATCACACCTTTTCCCCGGGACAGTGACCCTTGTAGTTCCAACTTGTTTGTTTAAGCTTCCCAGGTCTGCACAGCTTATCCACGATGCTTTATAAAAGTGCAGCACCAGTTCCAACCCCTCAGCTTCCGCAGGTGATGAGGCAGAGATCTGGCTGCTTTGAAGCTCCCTGGTTGCCTGGTATGGAGCTTTAATCCCAGCACTCAGGAAACAGAGGACGGGAACTCTGTGAGTGCAAGGCCAGTCTGCTTGGTCTATATACTAAGTTCCAGACCAGTCAAGACTCCATAGTGGGACTGCTTCAAAAACAACAACAACAAAAAACCCATTTCCCTTTTGACAAAACTCAGCATAAGTACAGCTTGCTTTATGACCCAGGGGAAGCCGGCCTTTCAAGCTGAGATTCTCAGAGAGAGCAAAAGCACCAGGCCCTTTGCTGCTGGCTAAGTCGGTCTGTCATTAGCCCAGGTCTATCTGTCTCCCCAGAGACTTGTAACAACGACACTGAAGGCCTGCTGCTCTACCTCATCCCAGTGCCCATGCAGGGTGCATGAGGTCACTATCTTGCCTGGACCCTGGCCAAGTCTGGTACCCGGAACTGCTCAAAGTCCCAAGGTTGTGGGGGATGGGACAGGCTGAGTGACAAAAGCAAAAGGGTTAGCTGTCACCCCTTCCATATTGGCCAGGGGAGGGACGTGTGCCTTTAATAACTGCCTAACGCCGTCCCTCTGTTCTGGAAAGCACACCTAAGCGATCATGCTCCTCCACCCTGGCTTCCAGCAATGCAGCAACGCCGGGCCCTAGAGGAAAGGACATAGGGGCCATGTAGGCCTCGGCAGCTCTTTAAGCTGCCTCACTCCCCTACCTCCAACTACCTGCTCTCCTTCAGAGTGTTTCTGTCCAGCCAAGAGCCGTTCCTCCACTCCACCACCACCACCCAAGAGAAGTGGGAACGTAGTACCCAGACCTCTCACACGCGACTCCCAGATCTCAACGCCTCCCCGATGAGCTGCCCCAATCTGCTCTTGGGCCCAGAGCCAACAAGGACGTGGGGGAAGGGCTTCTGTAACCGCTGGGAGTAGGAACTGTGTGGCTGGCCCTTTACCTCCCACTTGCTTTTAGTGGCCCCAAGGAGAAAGGTGGCTCCTCACCCACTGAGTCGGTCCCTGAGAGGACACCAGTATACTGGCTCCTGTCTTTTGCCCAGCCAGGTGAGGGACAGAAGGGGCAGGGCACAGAGGAATAGCCTCTTCGGCCTGCTCAGGCTTCTGTAGCCCTTGCCTTCTCAGCGCCCAGTCCCTTCACTGCCTCTAGACCCTGTGCTAAATCTGCATGGGGCGGAGCGCTGTCCCTTCGCCGTCGGCTCCCTCCTTGGGGCTCTCTGGCATTCTGGCCTTCCACCCCCACCACATTTGTCCAGGAAGGCCTGGTCTCCGCCTTCCTATGCCATGCCTGTCTGTCCAGCGGCAACGGCTGTTGGGCTCCAGAAACCAGAGTGGGTCGCGGTCCCCCATGAACAGAGAGAGCCAGAAGTGTGAGGGTGATTCGAGCCCAGCTGGTGAGCACCCTCAGTCAACAGCCGCAGCCCCTTGCCCTCCTCAGGGACCAGGGTGGGGCGGTGAAAGAAAGCAGTCCAAGACAAAGGTTCCTGGAAGGCGTCTTTAATCAGAATTTTGGTAGTACACAAGCTCTCCGGATTGTCTGCATGAACATACAGGGACTTTAAAAGGCACAAGATCCCCTCGCACAGCGACGCCTGACGGCGGGGCGCCCCCACCCCGGCCCGTGCACGGCCGCGTGCGCATGGGTGCGTGTCCGTGTCCCACCCCCGTGGCGGCGCCGCGCGTGTGCGTGTCGGTTTCAAGTGTTGGATTTGTACAGTACTCGCAGTCTGGGTTGGGGGTGGGGGCTCAGTGCATGCTTTTCTACCCGGGTCCGGGGCCCCTGACGCCGTTATATACACTAAGGAGGACGCACCGCGGAGAGAAAGAGTAAGAAGAGAAAAAAAAAGAAAAGAAACAGAAAAGCGTCCCATCTTCGTGTGTGTGTGTTTTTGAGTCTCTCGTGCATGCCGAGGCGGGCTGGGTAAGGGAGTAGTGCAAGCGTATAGTACAGTGTTATTGCAATACAAAAGGGGGCTGAGAAAGCTTGGGACGGGGCGGGCGGTCGGGAAGAAACCGGCTGGGACTGGAGACCTCCGGGAGGGTCTTCTGGACGACCACCCTCCCAGCCCTCGCTACACCCCATCCCCGGGGTGTAGGGAGGGAGCTCAGTTAGGTCTTGGGCTGGGTTTCCCCACACCTAACGGGGGTGGGTGGGGCGGGGGTCAGCCAGCCCCTCTCCGCGTCAATACTGTCAACTCTAGGGGCCCGGGAACCCGCCCCTCCCCCCACGGAAGCCCCTCCATCTGGGGGAGGGGTCGACGGAGCAAGTGCAAAGGAAGCAGATGTTGGTCCCTGAGTTTTATTTTCGGGGATGGGGATGTGGGGAGAGTCGGAAGTGGGGGCAGGTTTGGGGAGCCCCCCAGGGCCCTTGGTGGTGGATGGGAGGGACAAGGGACGCGAACTGGAGCACGGGCAAAAGGGAGTGGGACTGGGTGGCTCTGGGAGACCTAGGCTTAAAGTTTGGCTCCCCCCTCAACCCTGGGCTCTTTGGCATCCAATTGCAAGGCCAAGGGTGGGGGCAGCCCTGTGGGCGGTGAGGTAACCGAAATCGGGGTGGGGGGGTCGGGCTCTTCGAGCTAGCTCCTCCCACGTGTCCCCCCCCCCGCCCCTAGTCTGCACCCTAACCCTGGAAGCACTCAGGGGCGAGTCCCCAACTCGTCCCCACCCTGCCTCCGGGTCAGGGACCCAGCGGCCGCGAGCCGGTGGAAGGGAAAAGCAAACAAAACCGAGCGCGAAGGCGGGCGGCGGGGGCGGCGGGGGCGCTAACCCAGGAGAAGAACTTTAGCAGCAGGCGGCGGGGCGGGGCGGGGCGGGGCGGGGCGGGGCGGGGCGGGGACCGGGCTCGGGTCCCGGGCCCGGCCGGGGGCGGGCCGGGGGACGGCGGTACCCGGGGCACGCCAAGTAGCAGCTGGTTAAAAAGACCGAACGTACATTCGTGGTGCGACGGCTGCAGGGGTGGGTGTGGGGGGCGGGGACAGAGCTGGAGTGGGCGAGAGGTTCCCCTAAGGTCAGAAACCTGCGACAGGGGCCGGGGCTCTGTCCGGAGAGTGGAGAAGTGTGCGCGAGTGTGTGCGTGTGCGTGTGCGTGTGCGTGTGCAGCAGTCATCCCCGGCCCCACAGCCTGTGTGGGCGCCGAGGACAAGTAGTGGAGTGACGGAGGGAACCCAGGGAAAGGAGAGGGCTAGGGAAGGTTCCACAGTTCCTTCCCCACCTCCTCTTGGGTGGGCTCAGGGGCCTCCCAGGCCGGGAAGTCCACCGAGTGAGTGTGGGGTTATCTGAGGGAGACCGATCCTCAGCCTGGGAGCCTCTCCCTTAGGGAGAAGGACGCCTTAGATGTCAGACGCTATGGGGTGGGCATAGTTCTTAGTAGTGTCCCGTATCTAAGTGGAGAAGGGGGTACAGCAGAGATTACCCTTGTACCCCAGTTGCCACACCAACTAACTCATGGACAGCAGAGAATACATCACCTGTGTCCCCAGCCCCAGTAGAGCCGCCCAACCTCCAATGGGAACCACATCCTCCCTGAGCATGGTCCCTTCTCAGAAACCATTTACACTGACACAGCTACTTCTGTCCCCACGGTGGCCCAGGCTCCCCCACCCCTGCCTGAACAGACAGCACCACCCTGACCCAGAAAGAGACCAAGGCAGGGCAGAGGACAGAGATAGGAAGGGGGGGGGTGTGCTGGGGCCAGCCTGGCTCAGAGGTGCCACCCCACAACCCACTGGGAAGGGCCGGGTCTGATTTCCCTCAAACTAGAAATTCAGAGAGAGATTATTGGGGTCGGGGTTAGTGGTTGGGATGAATGCTTAGTGGTTATTGCTCTGACCAAGCTGCCTTGAGTGTAAGGGTTGTATTAATTATGAATAATTTAATATGACATTTTTCACTGACCGAGGGTCCTCGGGACACACCTTTTCCCTCTGAGAAAATACTGGCCCTACCAGGTGGTCCTGCTCCACTCACAATGGAAAAGTCCAGTGGCTACACACACACAAACACACACACACACACACACACACACTCACCATGGCAATATGCACACTAGCACACACACCACCACCATGCCTAACAGCAGCTTTCGAAGCAGGTGCCTGGTTTGCATGCCTGCTGAAGAACTTCTTTGCTTTGAGAACTGCAGCCCTGGATAACAGGTCCCAGAAACTGCTCTGTGTGTGTGTGTGTGTGTGTGTGTGTGTGTGTGTGTACCAACAAGTAAATTTGAAGAGTTCACATAAGAACTGGAAGACAGTAGCAACAACTGGTTGAGCTGAGGAGACTGGAGTGGGGGCTTCCTTTATAGTAAATTCCCTGTCTCTGGTGCTGACACCCTATCAGAGCTCAGCAGGTGATGCCACAGCCTGCCCTGTCTGAACCTGACCCCTAGGACCCCTCCAGTGGCACCAGGGTCAGGGGCCCAGGCACCTGCTCTCTCACGGTGTCTCAGTCTGCCGTCGTAGACTTTCAGTGCTGCTGTAAGATGCTTGGGACCGTGTGAGATCAAGGCGGGTGGTCATGGGAGGAAGACAGAGTCTAGCCGATTCAGCTGGCCCCAGAGCTCTGGGTGCAATCCCATGGCAAGGTAGGATTGGGAAGGAGCGGGAGAGGATGGTCCAGAGACAAGAGGGAGCCAGAAGAAAAACAACGCCAAGACCAAAACGTTTAAAGACTCCTATGGAATGAGACCTCGGTCAGCCACTGGGCATCAGAGCTTTTCTGTTCGTTTATGTTCTTGTAAAGGAAATGCCCAGTCAATCCATTAAATGGCCATCACTGGGATCTATCTCATCAGTCAGTACGGGTTTCAAGTGAGTTAATCTTGTTAAGCACTCAGACCAGGGCCTGGCACGTAGGAAGCACTGTGTGCCAGTACTAGATAAACTACAAAGATACCCGAAGACACCACTGCATGCAGGGCGTGAGCACGAAAGCGCCATGCTTTCGGCGTGGCCAAGAGTGCTGTCCTTGGCAGTGCTGACTTCGGAGAAGCTATGTACTTTCCCCTAGACTGACGTTCACTCCTCCACACACTCCAGACTGATCTCTGGGAAATTCTACACAGGAAAAGGGTCTGGCCCGTGCAGGCTCATGACTAGCCCGACATGAGAACCAGAGATTCAGCCCCAAACGTGCAGAGCTCCGCCCAGTTCCGCCTGACTGTGGTCTAACACAGGTGGCTTAGAGGAGACTGGAGCAGTTTGCAGAAATCAAAGCAGCTTCACCCAAAGACACAGTTCAGTCAAGATAACCCCCCTGATGTCTTTAACGGCTCACAAACTCCTCCATCACAGAGGCTAATGCAAAAAGATGCTTCTTAGAGGGCCAGACACTTTTAATGGTGGCCTTACTTTAAAGGACAAATATCTTTTGTGACTGGGAGGTGGGGGCGAGATCCCCCATCCCTAACAAGCTTGGGAAACAGTAATTAATGCGTATGTGACATTAAGACTGGGGCTAAACCAGTGCCATTGTCTTCAGTAAGTCGTAAGGCACTTGGGGATCTCAGAACACCATGGAGGTGGATTTCTGCTCAGGTCTGGTGGTGGGACTCTCTGGAAAGGGATGCCAGATAGCAGAGTACTTGGTTTCAGGGACTCCCAGTGCTGCTGACTTACGGGGCAGGTGAACAAAGAGAACCCCTGCCGTCACACGAAGGTGGAGGGCAGCGCATAAGGGGAGGGGCAGTGCTGGAAGCAGGGGAGGGGCTGCTGGGAAGCCCCTCCTCTCACCTTTGTGCTTTGTGTTTCTGTTTCTCTGGACCCCTCCCCCAGCTGCTTAGGCAGATGCAGAACTATGCAGAACCATCCAGAGCAGCCCAGAGGACAAGAGAGGTCTGGGATTGAGGATGTTCAAAAGTGAGCAGCCAAGCTTGAGAGGGGCGGAGGATTAGAACTGGGGTCCAGCTTGCTTGCTACACAGAAAAGATGCTCTTGACCCAGGCATTAGTGTTAAAAAAAAAAAAAAAAAGAAAAAGTTTTAGAGAAGTGGCGACTGTGGGAACTGACTTGAGCTGCTGGGCCACACTGCAGTGTTGGCCATGAGTAGCTTGGCTCCTGCATACTGCCCGCTAGATATGAGCATCCCCAGACTGGTCCAGGGGCCCTAAGACCACTACTAAAATCAGAGCTATGTGGGGAAGCTGATGGCCACAGAGGTCAGAGGGAAATGCGTAGAGATGAGCAGAGCAAGAATAGGGACCAAGGAAACTACCAAGGACAGTTCTCTCTCTCCCTCTCTTTCTCTCTCTCTCTCTCTCTCTCTCTCACACACACACACACACACACACACACACACGCACGCACACGCGCACATTACACACACGCACATGCATACAAGCTGCTGCACTTCACTGTGTAACTTCAGTAGGTGCTGATCATACCGGGGGTCTATGTAAATGGCATTCTCGGGGCACAACATAGCCTGAGCACCCATCCTGACAGCCTTGCTGGGTGCACAATCACAGATAAGCATCCTCATCATCACATGGGGACATGTGTGCCTGAGAGCTCACCAAAACACATGCTTTGCAAACTCTCTAGCCTCTTCCCCTCCCCAGGCAGGCACTACTACCCTGTCTGGTAGCCACCATTTCCCAAGCCTTGCTAGCTTGCGAGGGCAGGAATGCAGACAGAAAAAAGTGGGGTCCCCAAAGTGGCAGGCTGGGGGACTGAGAAGTGGCAGAAGGGGAAGGGGCTGTCAGGTGGATGCCCACCAGTCTGCAGATCCTCTTCTTACCTGCCTATCTTGTGCTCTGCCAGCACCACAGCTGGGGGTACCTCCAGGAGGAGTCTCCTCAGAGTGGCAGATCTGAGCTGTCTGTATGGGACGTGTTCTGAGAGAGGCTGTCCCTGTGCCCAGAATCTGACAGGTCCTCAATGGGGGACCCCTCTATCTATCCCCAGCTCCTGAGGGCCAGGTCATATAGTCAAGCCTCTCAGTGCATGCCACATAAGAGCCTTGGGGATGGTGCGGGTGACCTTGGTGGCGGCGGCATGGGAAATGTCCACTGGGTCACAGGGCTGCCCACTCCCTATCACTGACTATAGACACTCTTCCACCACACCCCAAGCCCGGTTTGACCAGCCTGCATCACATCCCTACCCTAGCCCAACTAGACAGACACAGACGCACACCTGCTGAGAAGGTCCGACTCTCCTGCCAACCCTTCAGGGGTGGATCAAACCCAGACCCGCAAGACATCACAGAGTAAACTGAACCTGGCACCACAGTCAGGCTGCCCCAGAAAACCTCAGCGCCCCCATCCCCCCCACACACATCTTGGTGTCCCCTGGATTCTGGAGCCTCGGACCGAGCTTAGCTCAGGGCCCCTGTCCGACCCAAGCGCGCCAGCACACCACCCCTCCCCTGCACCATTTTGGCGGCTCCTAGCACGGTAGCCCACCCGGACAGAGCCTCCGGCGGGGTGGGAGTGTTACAGTATCTCAGGCCAACCTTCTAGGGGGGCGTATTGCACGTGGTGGGGTGGCTGTGTGGCCTGTGATTATTGCGTCCTGGGAAGGAACCACGGTCTCTGCTCCCCGGCCCCCCCCACCTGCCCCCTCCAGGAGGGGGGGGGCCCAGCCTAGGTCTTGTGGGTGAACCGTGCCCACACCTGTTGCAGCTGGGACCGCGAGATGCGGAGCACCGAGGGCACGAGTCTGTGGTTGCCGGCGGCCAGGGGCGCATGGCGCCGGTGGGGCGCACGCACCGGGCTGCTCTCGGCCGAGCGGCTGCGCTGAATGAGGGAGCCGGAGGAGCCCGAGGAGCCGCCGCCGCCGGGGTGAGGGTAGTGCTCCGTCTCCAGCGTGGAGGAGGAGAACACGGAGGACGCCAGTCGTCGCAGGGGGCTGTACCGCGGGAGGGAGTGCCCCGAGAGTCTGTCCTCCTCCAACTGAAAGAGACCAAGAGAGCGGAGGAAAAAGAGGCGTCAGGTACAGACTGGACAGCTCGTCTCGGGGGCCACCCACCGCTCACAGCCCCTGCGGCACCGGCGTCCCTGGCAGGGGGAGGATGGTGCGGGAGGAGGGGGCTGCAGGCTGACCTCCCAGGGTCCAGCCTCGGAACCGCCGGCGCCCTACCCTCCTCTCACAGCGCAGGCTCTGGGCGAGAGACCTTGGTCATTCGCCTCCTCTGGGAAGCCTTCTGGGCTTCACCCCATCTAGCACAGAGCTCCCTCTCGGCTGGAACCTTCCGGTTGGGAAGGCCCCTCTGTCGCTGCTCCTAGCTAACCCAGCCGCATCCCCACGCTGCTGCAGATCTGCTGCAACCCGCACCAGTCGTGGCAGTGTAAGCAACCATTAGACAAGGATCCGGTTACTGAGATGCCAAAAGGTAGTGGCCTATCCACTATTTTCACTGTACAGATGCTGGAAAGTCTCATCCATGTTGGTGTCTGCATTGCTTATTAGTAAAACTAAAATTAAATTCAAACCCTTAAATTAGCTCTAACTGGGAAAGGGACGCATTATAGTAAACAAGGACATGGTGATTTCAACACTAAAAATAATTATAACAATTTTATTGACCGTCAAGTCCTGGCATATGTGAGAACTATCTCGAGTCTATTGGAGTCACACACAAATTTATTCTTGGGGTAATAAGGCATTGATTCCCTATTCCCCAGTAAAAGACAAGGGCCCAGTAACACAAGGGTCAAAGAGCCTGGCTAAGAAAGCTAGCATGTCTGGAAAGACAAAGACACATGGATAATCGCTCCTGAGAATGCCTGCCCTTTGTAAATGAAGAAATAGTAAACCTGTCTAAAGCTATAATAAAATATAAACCCAAGATAGATGTGAATATTCTCAAAGCTTAAAAGTCTGTTCAAGACTGAAACTGCCTGAACCAATATACTAACTTGAAGATGCAGGAAGCCTCCCAAATTAGTAATAGTCAAAAGGATAGGAGAAATAGTGCTGTTAAGACAAAGGAATTTATGGCTGTATCTGGGTAAATAAAGTGTAAGCAGAGAGGAAGCTTAAGACCTATAAACTTCTTCCTGGCGCCTCTGTAATTCTGCCCATCAGTCTGAGACATCTTGTAACTACAAATCTGTTTAGCATGACACCCAGCAAACCATTAATGAACCACTGTGTTAAAAGTTTTCTGAGTAAATCCGAATCAAAGATTAAGCTGTCACTGTAAAAGTTGTACCTCGTTACAATGTAACTATGCAAGTTCTTTGGAATGAGCTTGACATCAATAAACCATACGGGTATATTAACTGGGAAAGCAGACAGTTTGGGGAGCTCTTACTCCCTGGCTGACAAGTGCCAGTTACCCGAACAGAACAAGTGTCTGTGCTTGTTTCATTTTTCTTCGACACAGATCCATTTTCTTTTCGTTAGAGGTTCCCAGACCATACCTTGCCTGTGGAGGCTGGACCCCCACACAGATCATTTTTAACATATCTGTGGTGCTGGAGCTCGGGTCCAGGGTTTCCTGTCGCTGAGCAAGTGATTTGTCAATGAGCTGTAGCCACCATCCCCTCCCCCAGCCCTCCTCATGAGATCTAAAACAATTTTAGAAAACAAGGACCTGGTTATTTCATGAGCCCCGCTCCTTGGCACCCTCAGCCTCCTCGTGGGAGATGTCAGGGTCTCCGGGACAGTGGTTGGGACTCTGGAGTCTAAATATCCAAAGTCTTATTTGCAAGAAGTCATGAGGGGTTTGCATTTCTGGGGATCGAACCCAGGATCCTGTGTATGCTTGGCAAGCCATCTAGCAGGAGGGCTTTTTGGTTTGGTTTTGTTGAGATAGAGTCTCACTCTGTAGCCCAGGCTGGCCTAAAATTCACTCTGTAGGCCAGGCTGGCCTCTAATTCTTGGCAATCTTCCTGGGTCTGCCTTCCAAGTGCCAGTGTTATATGCACAAGGCACCACTCCTTCAATCATCCTAAATATGTTTTTACCCCAACTCCATTGCTTACTGTTGGGATGACCCTTGACCTCCGTTCCCTGTGCCCCAATTTCTTCGCCTATAAAATTGGATAAAAGTGGCTCCTACCTGCTAGGGTGTGAGGACTAAATAAGTGGGGTGCTTACGGCAGTGAGGGGCTGCGTGGTCAGGAGCTTTCAGAATGAGGACAGGCCCAGAGGGTGGCTAGGCTGGGGGTGGGGGTGGGGCAGCAGCTACAAAGCTAGTGGTGGCCCTAAGATCCCTGTCTTTGTGCCAGCCTGTCCCCAGAAGCACACGAGGACAGACACGAGGGGCCCAGTGTTCACAGACTCTGCGACTTTATCCCCCACTGTCCCCTGGGACGGAGGCCAGTTTAGTTCACAGTAGCACCGGGGATTGGCTGGGCCCGCTCTAGGGCAACGAAGGGGGAGAGGGGGAAGGGACTGGAGCCACCAAGCTCCAGTATGTCTTGCTGATGTCGTGGGGAGAGGGGTCACAGGGGACCTCCTTCAGGGAGGGGGCAGGGAGAACATTCTAACATCATAATCCGCCCCACCCCCATACCAATCTACTTCCTCTGTTAGCTTCTTTGGGGGCCAAGTTTGGGCTTCTTATTTTCTGGTTGGTTCTGCTATTTGTAGTAAGAGTTAGGGGACTGAGACCCACCTGGAGGGACAGAGGTGCCCAAAGGCCCCGCTCATAGTACATCTGGGTGCCTTGAGTTCAACAGCCAGTCAGAGTTAGTTCTCCATCAGAAAGGCCTTAGAGGCTGAAATCCCAGCATGCTCTCCCTTCCGGGCCAGGCAGCACTGTGACCTATCCTCAATACCCAGTGTGAAGTCGCCTTTGAGAGGACACCCCAGCATCCCCCACAAGTCCCTAGAGCAGCTGTAAGTTCTTCATTCCCCTGATGACCCCAACTGTAAGTGCCATCTTCCGATCTCTGTGGTCCCAGTCCAGTGCACTGGCCTGCGCCCTCTGGCCTGAGGACTCAGAATGAGCCCTTGCTCATCTTGTGTCCCGCCGGCCCAGCACGCTGTCCAGCTTGTACCGTGGCAGTGCTTTTGTGTCTGAGTTTAGGGAATGCTAACCCGCTGCGCTAGTGGCCTCCACCAGCCAGGGACAACACAAACAGCCCTCCCCAAACCGCCCACTCCTTGGCCTATATCCCTCTGCCCAAGCTGAGCTGTCTCCTTGGCTCTTGCTAATTTGCACCTGAACCACCCGCTGAGGGAAGAGCCCGCATTCCCAGCATTCCCATTCCTGTGTCAGGCTGCACACTGAGCAACAGCGCAGAGCCTGGCTCCACATCTGCTCCTCACAGCTGCCGGTGACAGGTTACTTGGCTCCCGTGCTAATGACTGCTGTAGGGCGTGTTCACACATCAGACTCAGAGCCGTGAGGCCAGGTCTAGGAGGGATTCCTTGCCTGAGAAGTGGTGGGAAATGGGGTGGGGGTGTCCTTTCTAGTCATCCAGGAGTAGAGAAGAATCTCACAGGTTTGTTGCAATGTGCCACAAAAGATGCAGCCCCGCCTAGCCTGAGGCCAGCCCCAAAAACAAAGTGAGCACAAGCCAGTCCCCGGTTGCTCCTCTGCCTTGGAGAACAAAGGTCTCGCCAGCCTCATCCGGATGTCCTGAAATTTGTCCTGTCCCATCTGTTTCACCCATAGGCACCCAAAGGCAACTATGCACACTGACATGCCTGCAGGCACCTCTGCCAATGAGGGCCAGCCAGTTGGAGTGCCAGATATGTGCGTGCACACATACACATTCGAATGCCCTCACCAGGGACCCTCACCCTGCGCAGACTGTCTGCTCTGACCTGCATTTGCTTCTGCCTGTTCAACACACATGCCTTAGATCGGATGGTTCTCAGCAGAGACCCTGGTCCAGCTGCCTGGCTTCAAGTCCCAGCTTTACCACTTGGCGGATCCAGTCAGAAAGCTTGCTTATTTATCATAGGTTACTACCGTGAGGTTGTTTTCCTGCCTTGTAAGTCGAGGTCGCCTGCCTGTGCGTACTGCTGCCATAAGGACCATCGGCATAGATCTGCAAGTGTGTCTTCCAGTGTCCTGAGATGGTACCATCCCCATCAGTCCCTCATTGCCGCCCCCCCCCACGACACCCGCTCTGGATCCCCTACAAGCTCCCAGACCTGCTCCACGTACATGTCTGTCCACATCCACACATCCATGCACACGCAAAATCAGTGGGCTCAGGAAAGCACACACCTAACTGTAGAATGTTAAGCAGCCTCGATTCTGTACGGAGTGTGGAAACCGAGGGTGGCAAACACCCCCCTTACCCTGGAGACACAGTTCGCTTCCCTGTCCATGTCATACACTATTACTGCACATTAGGCCTGGCCCTGAGCCTTTCTCCTCACCCACTTGGCCAGAGTTCTTCATCGTGACAGGACACATGAATCTGTAAGTAAGAACCGCCTCAGGGGGAGCTTGTCTCTCTTGTTCTGAGACCCAGGTTGGGGCAGTGGCTGGCCCACAGTGTTCAGGAAGGGACAACACAGCAGAGAGCCAACATTCATGTGTGTTTCTCCCCACCCCAGCCCACTGTCTGTGCCCGTCCCCCTACTCTGCACTTCCTAGGGGTCCCATCCACCGGGCCTGCCCCTCTGGTACCTCTGCTACCAGGCAGATATGCTCTGGGGTGCCAGTGAGGAAAAACAGAGAAAGAAGTCCTGAGAACATCTTGTTTGATGCCCCCCAACCCACCCTACATTCCCCA
This sequence comes from Cricetomys ansorgei, assembly GCA_026225945.1. NCBI lineage: Eukaryota > Metazoa > Chordata > Mammalia > Rodentia > Nesomyidae > Cricetomys > Cricetomys ansorgei. Next base: position 1,077,849 of record JAMJFZ010003581.1, on the reverse strand, counting down.
GAGCCATCTGTGGGAATAGTGGCCAGGCTGTAGCCTAATCCCACCAATCCACACCCTTCCCTAGCAAAGCCTCCATGTCAGGCCAGCTAGGGCCTCTCTGGGTGGGGACTCATGACCCCCAGTTTTTCACTATGATTCTCAGGGTACAAGGCAAGATCAAATATTCTCCAGGATTGGGATCCAAGCACACTTGTAGAAGGGACTCCTGACTCAGACAAGGCCCACCACACCCCTCCCCAGAGCTGCCTTCTCCACGGCACCCCCGGCCAGGCCTCCCAACCAGGGCAAGTGGCAGAGCTGGCCCCTAGGCCTGTACCTGGGTGCCACACAGAGCCCCAACATAAGATCACCAAGTGGAGCGAGGCGCAGGCCCTGAGCCCTTCCAGACCCAGTTCAGTGCACGGTGTCAGAGTGGACGTCCGCTTCCTAGATCAGGGGCCGCACGGCATCCCTGGCCAGCACAGACTCACAGACCTATTCTGACAGGGTTGTCCTTAACAGGAAACACACATGCTTGCGTGGGTATGTGCGCATGCGTACACACACACACACACACACACACACACACACACACACACACACACCACCACCATCACCACCACCACCGTGAGGCATGTTTCAGGTCCTCAGAGCAACATTTTCAAATCATCCCTCTTCTCCCCCTCCCTGCTTTTGCAATCTGCTCCTCAAACAAACGTTGGTCTGCTAAACTAGGTAGTGTTGCGCAAGCCTGTAATCTCACGTGCTATGAAGGCCCAGTCAAAAGGCTTAGGAACCAGCCTGGGCTACATAGTGGGACTCTTGTCTCAAAACACCGAGAGGAGGAGAGGGAGAGGAAGAAGAAGAATCACTGGAGCCAGACAGGGCTCCCAACATGCCTGTTACTGTGAACTCACTATGCAGCTGAGGTTGATCTTGAACTTCCAATCTCCCTGCCTCTACTTCCCAAGTTACAGGAGTGTTACACCAGTGGTTACAGGAGTGTGCACCAGCACGTCTAGCTCTGTGTGGAACTGGGAATCAAACCCAGGGCTTTCCTTCCAGAGCCTTCCTTAGCTATGAGTGGGGGGCTGTTCGTCAGTCGCCTCTCTCCCCAGGGCTTCTCCCGTGTTCTGAGCCCTCCCGAGTCATGATTAAGAACTCCTTTGTCTCTTGACTCTCTATATGTGAGCATTTCCCACCTTGCATGGATCTCTTGGGTGACATCATCCACTCCCGTGGTGCCTGTAAGTCCAGGTAAGATCTTTCTCCTGAGCAGTGGACAACACAGCACAGTCACCCTTCAGATACGGAATCCATTGTGTCCATCTGAGCCCACACACAGATCCTCAAAGCCACTCGGTTATGGCATGGCTGCCCTCCAGCGTCCCAGGCATCCAGTGTGATGTCACACACCGCTAACCTGCCCTCCATCAAAGCTCTTCTGTCTTCCAGACACCTTGCCCCATGTCTCCAGCCTACTTCCTGGCCCAGGCCACCAGAGTACTCCTGCTACCGCCTGACACATGACCTTCCTGCTCCTGAATTTTCACCCTTTCAATTCATTTTCTACAAAGCAGCCCAAGGGAAAGTCTCAAAGCCACCATAGTGCCACACTCCTATTGAAAAGCCTTTGGTGGGTTACCAAGCCTTCGAGATCAAGTCCCAACCCTTCAGTGTGATGCCAGGGCTTCTGTGACAGCCCCAGGACCTGCTTCGCAGCCTCGTCTTCTAAGACCAATTCTATGCTGAAGGTTGCCGCCACCAGGCCTCGGTACACACCGTCCCCCGGGGCCCGAGGCCTCTCTCCTGCTTTGTCGCCTAGCTGTACTACTGACGATATGAGACTTAATCCTTGTCTGTCCCCACATACGGTGTGGGGCCTTCACGCCTGTCATCGCTAGGTTCCTAGGCCAGGGGGACCACAACTTGGAACACATCGGGCCTGCGTGCAGAACTCAAGGAGTCTTGGGAGAGGGAAGTCATATACAATTCCAGTCTTACCTGTCTCTGAGGGCCTGTGGGGTCTGACTCTCTCCGTCGAGGCCGGGGTCCCGAGTGCAGGGGTGAGTGGGAAGGGCTGCCGGGCGTGGGTGGCTGTGATGTCTCTGACCGGCCATCACCCTGGCTCAGCTGAGGTGGTGCAGGCTGGGGTAGCGGCTGCCGGAAGTCCTCCTCTGCCAGCGTCTGCATGCCGCGTCCACGGGGCCTGACAGCGGGCTCCGTCCCCAGACGCCTCCTCTCCTCAGCCTCCTCAGGCAGAGGCCGCAGCTCCTCGGGCTCTTCATCGGTGGTGCCTGACGTGCTGGGCTCAGCCCCAGGAGGGAAGTCCTTGAGCTCCGTCTCCTTGTCAATAATGACCCACTCCTTGCTGTCAAAGTCTTCCTCCTCAGCCAGCGGCACCGAGCGGAAGGCGTTGCTCAGGGCCTCCTGCTCCACAGAGGCTGACACGTCCATGCGGCCGCTGGCCTGCCTGTCAGCATGGCCTGTGTCCACTGACAACATCTGAGCTGGCTGTGAGGAGCACGCCTGGCGTGAGGGTGAGCCGGGCAGATCCATCCGTGACCTGCAAGAGCCACCCCCACACAGAGCTCAGTGCCAGCCTTTGAAGCCCCAAGGAGATCAAACCGGAAGTCACCGGTGGCAGAAGATGACTTCTGCTTCGCTTTCTAGAAACACTTCACTTATCCGCCATCATGCATCCATCCAACAGACGTTCCCTAACGCTCACCGTATTCCAGGAGCACGAGCATGCAGGAAATGAACTTGCGCCTCTTGTCTGGGCTACCCCAGGGAACCCAGTCATTCCATCACTCCTCGGGGGCTCCCTCCTGCTGCATCCAAGGCACCCGCACCAGCTGGCACTTCATAACCCCAGGTAGGCAGAGCCTCGTCAGTCCCCAGCCGCAAGTCTAAGCCTGCATTCCTCAGCCCGGACATACCCAGGGCCTCTCGACCCAGCTGTGTTGTCCTTTCCCTAACCAGGGCCATTTCAGACCCACTCGCTTTTCTTGAATGGTCCATCCTTACGTCCACAGCCTGTGCCTCTTCCTCCGCTCTCTGACTCTCCTCTGATGTAGTGACCCTACTAACTTCTTATAGTGAGCCCTCCCCTTCCTGCATGGACAGTTCCTTGCCCCCCCCCCCCCCCCCCGCCACACTGCGGACCTCAGATCTCCTGGTGTATCTGTCTCCCTCACAGATAGACTGTGACCTCTGCCAGGCAGGCCTGGGTTCCTTTAACCTTTGACCTCAGGGTACAGATCCTGCCTGGGACCCTCACACGACCCAGAACATCTCTGTATGACATGGTACCAGCCCCAAAGTGAGGGTATAATGTTGTTGATGGTGTGTGTGTGTGTGTGTGTGTGTGTGCGCGCGCGCGCTCAAGATGCTACATATGGAGGAAGTATTGGCTCCTGAACCCCAGTATACCAGGAAAACCATTCAGCTACAGGCAGGGGGCCCGATTAGTATTCAGTGACTCAGGGGCAGAGGGGAGAACTTCCTCCAAAAGATCCTTCCCAGCTGCATGCGAACCGCCTAATCCCATTCTACACAGTATCTGTATCTATTTGTTAGTAAGGCTTAAGATGAAACACCATCGGCAGAGCCTGCCCTGGGACTCTCTGTAAACAGCTGGTCACACTTTCTTCTGAGAGCACAGTTTGTTCCGACCGACGTCAAAGACAGAAAGTAACAAGCCTGGAGGTGAATTGTGAACATGTGTGTGCCCCTGTGTGTGAGAGAGCTGTGCACATGCGTGCCCCTGTGTGTGAGAGAGCTCTGCACATGCGTGCCCCTGTGTGTGAGTGAGCTGTACACATGGGTGTCCTTGCGCGTGAGAGAGCTGTGCACAGGCGTGTCCTGCGTGTGAGAGAGCTGTGCACGTGTGTCCCTGTGTGTGAGTGAGTGGGCCACACCAGCCTTGTCTGCTCCGTTCTTTCTTCTGCCCCCAGGTGCCACCAAGCCAATCCACTCCTTCCCTGTCTGCCACATCATAGGCCTTCTGCAGCAGAAGCTCTTCAGCCCGCCCCTTCCTGCCACTCCTGAAGAGGTGTTTCCTGTGACCCCAAGCGACCTGCTCACTGCTCCTTCTACTCAGCAGTGCTTCAAAACCGTCTTGCTCTGGACACTTGCCCTTCCCGCCTCCACTTGCATCCCTTCCTTGCTCCTCTGCGTCCAGAACCCTCTGTGCCGGGGGACTGCACGCTGCCTGGGCGAAGATGGGGTCTCTGTGCCTGGCAGGTCTGTCCAGGTGACTGAGTGCTGTCACTCAGGGTCCCTGAGTGACTCAGGGATGCAGGCTGGTCTTGGTTTGTCTAGCCCCCACCTTGGCACTGTGTTCCATCTGGAAGATTAGGGCAGAGCCCAGGGAAGGGGCCGTGGCTGATGTAGGTCGCTAGGAGAGATACTGAGTGGGTATCGAACAGGATGCCCTCTTCCAGAGGAACCGAGAAAGAGCCTCTTTTTTCTTTCCTAGCACAGAGAAGCCCTGTCTACTATGGGACAAAAGTCCTCTGAGGCTACGGGAGATCAGGGACATCTCATCTTCCAGGTGCCCCCCCCACCTGGTGCCCTACCCACTCAGGTGGCACCTTGGCCTACCCCTGCCAGCTACACCCCACCCATGGCCAACGCCCCCTCCTCCCACCTCCCAAAGATCAGTTCCCTCAGCCCTCCCTCTCCTACCCTTCATCTCACCAGCCAGGTTCCTGCTGGGTTCCTCTTGCTCTCAATTCATAGCCCTTAGGACCCCAAATCTCGGCCCATCCCGCCACCAGCCATTCTTTAAACCCCTCTCTCGGGCTTTCTGCCTGCAGACCAAAGGAGGTCCACCTCTGCTGCTCTCTGGGAGTCTGTGAATTGCTGTCCAGCAAAAAGTTATCTAGGAGCAAGTCCAGGGTCCAGGAACTGGCTGGTCCCTCTTGTTCTGTCCTCTCTGGATGCCGCACCGTAAGCCTCCAGCTGGCCCCGACTCTCGTGAGCCCAACCTCAGGCCAAGCACAGCCCTCACTGCGCTTCCTAGGGTCCCCTCTCGTCTCTGCCTCACATATGGCATTTCACAGACCAGCTATGATGATGAAGGGACTGGAGGGCCCTTAACACATCACCCCAAACCCCTGTCCACAAACTCACCTCCTCTCATGCACCTCTACCCGCCCGTCAGCCGCTGTAGACAGCCTCTCAGACTCTGGGCTGTTGACCCTCCGGTAGCGCAGAGACCGTACTGGGGTTGTCGGGGAGTCTGGGGGCGCACGCACCGGAGAGCTGGGGACCCCTACTCCTCGACTCTGCTCTTCCTCCACACAGGGGGTCTGCGGGAGAGGAGGTGCTGTGAGCTGGGGTCGGCAAGCTGGCTATGAGAGACCTTTTCGCGGTGAAGGGGGCAGGGGGCAGGTGGTGGCTGGCGGTTAGGGGGGTCGGACCGAGGGCTGGGAACCCAGGTGGGGAAGGCTGCCCACACTCTTCTGCCTGGATGCCATTACTTTTCCGATGTTGATACGCAGTTTGTTTCGGTTGACATCTGTCTCCTCCCACACTTCGGCCTCAGGCCCCCCAGGGTGGGGGACGAGGTGGGGACTGGGGCCCAATCCCTCCGGAGGCCTCCCAGGCAGGATGGGGGGTGCGTTCTCCTGGTCGCTCAGGTGCTCGCCCTGCAGCACGTCTTCGGTGTTCTCGCGAAGCAGGTCCCCAGGCACGGGTGTCACATTGACCACTCTGTCGAACCAGGGAGAGGATGGGTGAGGCTTGCAAGGATACCTTTTTCTCCCTTCCCTCCCTTCCCCTCTGCCAGCACAGGCACTGGGGGACCGTCTCCAGAGTGGACACAGAGGAGGCCCATTGCCATCCCTGGCCCACAAGACTCTGAGGCCGGACCATCTTCAAGTTGACCGAGGCTGTAAGGAGATACGGCCCATAGGGAGCGAGTTCCACTTTTTCAGATCTGTGGGTTTCCAAGCCCTTGCTGGAGTCCAGTGTCTGATGTCCTTCAGGCCCCGGAACAATTCCTTTTCCATACACCTTTTACAGAGAGATTTATTTGCTTTTATTTTATGTGTATGAGTGCTCTGCCTGCGTGCATGTATGTGTACCGTGTGTGCAGGTGCCGCAAGAGGGAGTCAGATTCCCTGGGTCTGGAGTTACAGACAACTGTGAACCACTGTGTGGGGGCTGGGAATTGAAGCCACGTCCTCTGCGAGAGCAGCCAGTGCTCTTAACTGCTGAGCCATCGCTCCGGCCCTGCTTTTTAGCTAACTAAACTTTTCTTCTTTTCTTTCTGTTTTTGTTGAGTTTTGTTTTTTCTTTAATCTTTGTGAGTGTGTATACACCCATACATGACACAGTGCCCGTGCGGCGGCTCTCCTTCTACCTTGAGACATAGCCGTGTGTGTGTGTGTGTGTGTGTGTGTGTGTGTGTGTGTGTGTGTATGTGTGTGTACTCACTTGTGTGCATGTATGTGGCAGCCAGAGGTTGATGTGGGGTGTCTTCCTCTAAGGCTTTTTACCTTGTGTTTTTGCTCATTTGTTTGTTTGTTTTGGTTTGGTTTTGGGGGTGTCGTTGTTGTTTGTTGATTCTGATGAGATGGGATCTCACTGTATAGTCGAGGCTGACCTGGAACTTGCTACATAGACCAGGCTGGCCTCAGATTCCTAGAGATCTGTCTGCCACTGCCTCCTGAGTACCGGCATGGAAGGTGTGTGCCGCCAAACCTAGCCCTCACCATGCTTCCTTGAGACAGGATCTGTTGGTGAACCTGGAACTCACCATTTCAGCTAGACCGAAATGCAAGCCCTCAGGCTCTCTTGTGCATGGGGCCGGCTGACTGGCAAGCTTCCAGGGGTTTCTCTGTCTCTGCCTCCCGTTTCACCGCAGAACCAGGGACTACAGCGGCACAGTACTACACCCTTTTTACGTGGGTTCTGGGGACCCAGACTCAGGTCCTCGTGCTTGGATAGCAAGTGCTATCCAAGCCATCTTCCTGATGGCTTCCCTGAGCCACCCCTTCTTTCTGTTTTTAAAACAAGGTCTCCCCATGTAACCCAGGCTAGTCTCAAACTCATGATCCTCCTGCCTCATCCTTCCAAATGCTGGAATTACAGATGTGAACCGCCATGCCCAGCTTCCCTGGGCAACCTCAGCACAGAGCTGGGCTGCTGCAGTGTCCTCCCACAGCTGGCCCAGGTGGGTGGTGTCATGGCTTTTCTTGCTGTCAACTTGATTACATCTGAATTAACTAAAGCCCTAAGCTTGCTCTCTCCTTGCCCATTTGCTTTCCTTCTCACCAAGTACAATCCTTCACTGGATTAGAGTCTGTTTCTTCCAGGTTCTGGTATATACTGCAAACCAGCTGAGACATCCAGCCTTGTGGATTGAACAACCACTGATTCTTGCCTTTTTTTTTTTTTTTCATTGATAGACAGCCATTGTTGGACTAGCTGGACCAGCGCCTGCAACCATTCTAATAAATACATTTATTCTCTAAGTTCTGCTCCTCTAGAGAACCCTGGCTAATACAGGTGGGAACCCTTCTCAGCCGGGATCCTCCCGGGTACCCCTGCGTGTGCCTCGTATGGTTGCAGACACGCCAGCATCAGCTGAGAGCCTGGGAAGACAGGAGCTGATGTGCCCCTGTGCTCCATGGTGTTTAGATGGCGTGAGACATGTGAGAAAGGGAGTGTGGAGCTCCAGTTGTCTCACCCAGGGTTTCTCCTGAGTCAGAAGCTCCAAGTGGAGAATGTTCTCCACGCTCTGATTCAGAGTAGAGCTGTGACAGGATATCTCAAAAATCCAGGGCCCTGCTGCCCGGCACGAAGAACAGAGACACAACCAGGTGCATCCCATTCGGAGGGGAGGGCTGGCTTCTTGGGTGATGGCTGCAGGTAATGGTCACTGCCCACCCCACCCACCATGAGGCCCCTGCTTAGACTCACCCAAACATGGCTGCTGTCTGCCGGGTGTTCTGCTGGGGTGGGGTGGAGGTGCTCGTGGACAGGAGGGTGTCAGTGCCTGCCTTCTCCCAGTCAAAGGCCTCGTTCTCAGCAATGCCCCGTTCCTTCATGCTGTTCTCAAACACCGACATGATCAGCTGCGGGAAGCAGGACGGCAGGGGGACAGAGAGGTGACCCAGGGCTGGCCAGGTAGAAAGGACAATGGCTAGGACTGTGGGGGGCTTGGAAGGAGAAGTGAAGATTGATTTTAAATGAAAACATAACAAAGCAGTATGCAAATATCATCTTGGATTAAGCCCCCAGTTGGACACTAGTCCCCTGAGACCTGGTCTTCAGGGACAGTCCCCAGACTCCTGACATTTCCTTCATCTCAACGGGCACATCAGTGGCCCTGAAACACGGGGGTTTCCTCATGGTCTCCGACTACTGCCTCTGATGGGGTGACTCCCCCACGTCCTCCATCACTTCTGCGCCCGTTTCCCCTCACATCCATGCCTTTCTACACCTCCAGCAGTCACCACAGGGCTCAGGGTGTGAGTGCTCATAACTGTGTGGACCGAGGGACTCCACAGGGCCGAGCCGGTTCAAGAAGAGGGGTATCTGCTCCACCAGTGATTGGGATGCTGGGTTAGAGAGGTAGCAGCTGGCTACAGGGCCTCTGAGGAGCCCAGGCCAGGCACTCTGCCAACAGGACCCACTTGGTTCTGTGTCCGCTGTGTGGTCGGTGCCGGCGGATTCCCTACAGTGTGCAGTGCTGTGCCTCGTCAGGAGGGCCTTCCTGGCAAACACTGATGACACGTCTCTCCATTCCCCAGTGTCAGAGGGTCCCGGGAGGCATGGTGAGGGGTCATGGGGAGAGCGTCAGGCCTGGAGTCAGCTAAGCGGTCCTTCACCAGAAGGATGCATGTGTGTGAGGGCAGTGCCATGAGGTAGTGAGAAGTTGAGAACTCCTATCCCCTGGCCACTTCACAGCCGAGGCAACATTGTAGCACGTTACCCCAGAGTGTGGGGACGCTGACAGGATTATGTGCAGTATGTGACACTATGCGTTCGACTTTGACTTTGGTGTTGATTTCGCTTTTGAAAAACTATGTGTATATGTGGGGGTGGGGAGGTAATACGCACGCGAGCAGGGGTCTTTGGGGGTCAGTGGGTGGTGTCAGGTCCCCTGGAGCTGGAGCTGCATGTGGTTGTGAAACTCCTGACACGGGGTGCTGGGAACTGAACTCAGGTCCTCTGCGAGAGCGGCGCGCGCTGTTGACCGCCGAAGCGTTTCTCTAGCCCTGATTTTTGCCGTTGCTGTTTTTGTCGAGACAGGGTCTCCCTGTGTAGCCCAAACTGATCTCAAATCTGTGCTCCCCTTGCCTCTGCCTCATGAGTTCTAGGACTGCTGTGTATCACCATACCTGGCAATACTCTTTTTTAAATCAAATGTTTTAGAGCATACACTACTTACCAAAAAAAAAAAGTTTACTGATACTGCTTGTGTGGCTCAGTTAGTAGAATGTTTACTTGCCCGTCATGCAGAAGCTCTGGGTTCACCTCAGGCACGGAACAGAACTGGGCATGGCGGCACATGCCCGTAACTCCTGCACTTGGGGGGTGGAGGCAGGAGGATCAGAAGTTCAAAGTTACCTTCAGCTACACTGGGAGTCTGAGGCCAGCTGGTCTACACAAGGCCTTGTCTTAAGAACAACGAAAATTGTCCTTTTGCAGCAGCATGCTGCGGTCGGCTAGGAGCTTGGGAGCCTCGTGTTTTCTGTGCCTCTGGTTTGAGTTACTTTCTCTTGAATTTGACTTAATCTCCTTTGGTCTGCCATAGTGTAGGATAGGCGTACTGGGCGGGTGTCTGTGTGGGGGTCCTATCCAGGTTTGGGACGTGAACTCTACAATGCTCATGCAGTGACGTGGAGAACGGATTTCTCAGACTGTACCGTCGCTAAGTGACGCGCGGCTATGAACCCGGCCCTGCTCTTAGCCATCACGTCCAGCCTCAGCTTCGGCTTCCCGTCTATGAACCGAGAACAATCATCCGGGTCAGCCTCCCACAAAGCTATGCTGTCAAACACACCATGGTCCTTTACTCTTTTTTTTTTTTTTGAGTCAGGGTTTCTCCGTGTAGCCCTGGCTGTCCTGGAACTCACGCTGTAGACCAGGCTAGCTTCAACTCACAGAGATCTTCCTACCTCTGCCTCCTGAGTGCTGGGATTAAAGGTGTGCACCACACCCTTCGCTCCTGCTTATATCATATTCTCTCTCTCTCTCTCTCTCTCTCTCTCTCTCTCTCTGTCCCTTCCTTCCTTCCTTTTTTTTTTCTTGACAAGGTCTCACTATGCGGCCCCAGCGGGCCTGTAACTCTGTGTGGAGCAGAGACCACTCACAGAGACATCTGCCCCCCACCCCCAGGTGCTGGAATTAAGGGTGTGCATGACTCTGCCCTGCCTCAGACTCTTATTTTGAAGTCTGAATGCGCTAACACAAGAACAGCGCTGATAGGAAGAGGGTCAGCTCTCGAGAAATCTTGGCTGTGACCGCTGTTGGCGAGAGCAAGGGCAGTTTGGTACAATTAGAGGACCAAGGGGCAGACTCGGGGGCAATCTTGAAGTATGCCAGGCTTCAGGGACAGTGGCCTCTGCTGGGGGGGGCGGCGGCCTCTCGGAGGGCCCAGGCCGGGGGTCGCACCTGGTAATCAGGCTTGGTGAAGTAGTCGAGGCTGGCGATGTGATCCAGGAAGAGGTGGAACTCTGACGGCATGTGCTTCAGCAGCATCCGGTGCTCATATTTCTCCTTGATCATCCCCACCTGCTCCTGGAGGGGAGAGTGCACAGGAGATGGAGCCTGCTGCTCCGCCCACCGCCTCCTGCACCCAGCTGTGGGAGCCTCACCTTGTCCTTGATCTTCCTCCAGGGCAGCTGGCCCACGGCAAACTCCACCAGCATGTAGAAGAGAGACCACAGGTCATCATGGCGGCCCATCTCCTGGAAGGCAAGGGGAAGGTCACCTGGAGCTCCCAAGTCCTCCCCTGGGCTGGGTGGTCGGCCCTTTTCTGGGGCACATCTGTCAGAGAGGCCTGACACCCAGACCCAGACAGGCAACACTAGCTAGGGTCTCGCTGAGGCTGGGGCTCTGTCCCATACCTCAGCACACACAGAACTCCACGGGAACAAGTTCTGACCATGTTTTGTTCCTTTGCCAGGGATTTTCAGTGGGAAGAGAGGTGATGGAGGCCCGGAAGAGAGGAACTCAGGGGCCGCCAACCCTGAAGCCTTCCTCCAACTCCAAGCGTCTTCAGTGGCTGACTGCAGCTGACACCCCATTCTTTTCTCCCCACCTTGCCCTCCATAGCCCACTCTGCGCCCGGCTTTGTCTCTGGGCCCTCAGCCTTAACTCGGGCTATGCCGCTCACTCACCCGGTTCTTGTGGGCATTGACCGAGGCGTAGCGAACAGTCCCCCGGAACCCGGCCACATTCCGAGGCTGAAGAGAAGAGACCACGCCTCAGCCACATTGTCGACTCTACCACCGCCAAGACCAACTGCCCACCTCATCCCGACACCCAGGAACCCAGGCAGGAGAACAGGCGAGGTTGTCACCCGAGAGTTGGATGTACTGATACTGAAGAGGAGACCCACACCAGGGAGTGGTCAGAGCCCCCACCATCCTGAGGCCCGGTGGTACTCACGGGGCGGACGTCCCTGTGGTGTTGGTGTATTGCCGTGCCAGCCCAAAGTCCAACATGTAGCACTTCCTGTAGGTGGAGGGCAGCCGGCCCATGGCAAAGTTGGACTGTGGGAAGACAGCAGCTGTGAGCTGGGGTCCAGCACCCCCAGGCCCACTAAGGAACTGCTATGCCAGTGTTGAAGGGCCCCCAGCCCATGGACTCTTACATCCACCACATTCACATGAGTGTGTCTGACTGTAATCTCAGCAACGGGGCAGCTGTGACACAGAAAGGGAGGGTCAAAGGTTGAGGGGGCATCTCCGAATCACAGAACCAGTGAGGACGGGTTTTGAGCTCTGGTCCATCCTGCTCTAGATCCTCAGCTCCCCAGTTGGGTGGTGGGGTTTGGTACCACCGCCCTCTTCCAAATCAACCGTCCTGCATCTTTCTTACTAAGTGCCCTTGAGCCGTTCACTCCGCCTTCCCAGGCTTCTCCTTACACCCTTTTAAATGAGAGGATTTTACTTCATTTTTCCAGCACCAAGACCAACGTGCCACAGAATTTTGGTATGTCTTCCCTGGCTCTTCGCCTCTAGACCAAAGGACTGAGCAGGGTCATGGGTGAGAGGTAAAGAATGGAGGACAGAGGTGAGAGCCAGGACTCGACCATGCTGGCCAAGAGGTAAGAAAGAGAAGATGGGATCTGGTGCAGATCAAGAAGTCTTCAAGTAGAAGAGGCTCATCGGGCCCACCCACTGGAGTGGAGAAGCCAGGACCCACAGGCGACAGGAGACCTCAGGCCCATTGCTCACCGGCTTGATGTCACGGTGCAGGAAGCCCACGGAGTGGATGGCTTCGATGGACTCCAGGATCTGCTTGCCCAGCCGCAGCGTGGTGCTCAGCGTGAAAGTGCCCCTCGGCTGGCTGCGGCGTAAGTCGGCCAGGTTCCGGCCCTGGGTTGGGTGGGTGGGTGGGATAGGAGAGGATAGGATGGGAAAGGGAAGGGGAAGGGGAATGGGAAGACTCACCTCAGCTGCACCCAACCACCACCCCACGACTGCCACCCAGCCTTGCCCTGAAGGTGCCGTGGTAGCCTGGATCCATCCCATCAGGAGCTGCTCTCTCCCTCCCCCCCAAACCCCACCCAAGTGACACTCAAGCTCTTGGGGAGAGAGGCAGGAGGACAGGTCCCAGGGACACACCTGGAGCTGCATCACCACGTAGTTAAACTTCTCGTTCCTGCCACAGCCAATGAACCTGCACACGTGGTCCTTCCCTGAAGGGCACAGAACAGCCCGAGTCCCTCTCGTTCCTCCTCACCAGCCAAACATAGGCTCTGGTCTCCGGTTCTCCCTCTCCCTCTCCCTCTCCCTCTCCCTCTCCCTCTCTCTCTCTCTCTCTCTCTCTCTCTGTGTATGCCATGCCCACAGCACTTGGGTGGTGGTTCTGAGACTCTGAACTTCAGAACTCCTGGCTCCAGGACTGCCTCTGCTGTAGCCCCTCCCACCCTCAGCCCCTTCTTCTCCACCCTGGCTCTACCATTTCCCGTAAGCCACCGACAGCCTCTCCCTCATCACTCTCTGTTTCTCTCCTAGACTCTGGCTCCATGGCCTTCTTCCTTAACCTTATACATTGCCTCATCCCAGCCTCTGGTCACACCCCCAGCCCCTGCCTCCGTCCCTCTTCCTCCCCAGCCCCAGGGCGCTCTGTACCTTGCAGCTTCTTGAGCACAGCCACCTCCATCTTGAGAACTTGCTTAGGCTGCTGGGCCGACTCCACCTTGAGGGCCACGTTCTCCTGGTCAGCAGGTCCATGGCCTCGTAGATCTCACCAAAGCCCCCGCCCCCGATCTTTTTCAGCTGTGGATGAGGGGAAGCACTGTGCTCAGGGATCAAGCTGGACCGCTCCTCAACCCAGCTCCCCTGATCATATTCTCCACTGATGGGAGGGTGAGACTCTGCCCGACCCTGTCAGGGCCCACACCCCCCTCCTGAGACAGACAGCTCAGCCTGCGCGCGGTATAGATCCCTTCCAGCACACACAGCACCGGGCAGGGATCTGAAATAGCAGCAGCAGAAGAGAGGCGTGGCTTCAGGAAGCCGTGGGGACAGCCCGGTGACACAGAGTTCTAGAGATCATGGGTCACCCTGCATCTTTTCTTCTCTAAAGGAGAGCAGGGCCAGGGACGTAGCTCAGTTGGTAGAATACTTGCTTAGCGAGCATGAAGCCCCAGCTTGATCCCCGGTCTACGGTACCATATCCAACATGGTGGTGCACAACTATCATTTCCCCGCACTTGGGAAGGGGGTAGAGGCAGAAGATCAAAAGTTCAAAACCAGCCTGGGCTACATAGCAAGGGCTAGCCTGGGATATTTGAGACCCTGTCTCCAAAGAAAGGGAGGGAAGAAAGGAGAGGGGGGACGACACATGTGTAAGTGCTTAGCAGGTAAAAGTACTTGCTGCCAAGCCTGACAGCCTGAGTTCAAGACCCACATGGTAGCAGGAGGGACCGGACTCCCCCAAGTTATCCTCTGATTTCCACACACGTCTCATGACACACAAAGCCACGCCACACGTCAATAAACGCAAAAAGCAATGACCACGAAGGGCAGAAGTAAACCAGAGCTAGAGGAGAGGCACAGTTTCTTGAGCCAGGAAAGGAAACAAGGAAAGAGGGAGGGGGAAGAGCAGAAAGAGACCAGGGTAGCTTCCTACTCTGGATGGAAGCTACTCAGACAACAGAAACCTTGGAACCAGGTGGGAACAGACCCAGATGCGAGGCCCAATGGCCTGTCTTCCTGGGGGAGCTCTAGTCTTGGGAGACAGTCACCCTCTCCTCACCCTTTTATAGCTCGCTGTGTGTGAGCACAGATGGCAGGGTAGGCAGGTGAGGGGCTCACAGACATCACCACAGCCACTTTCCCAGGCTCCACAGCACAGGTGTGGGAGATCACCTGACTCCCCCACAGCGCACAGTGGGAAGTCATGAGGCCCAGGGCCTTCGATGCCTTGGCTAGGCCACACAGGTAGTAAATAACTAGGTTGCATTTCCTCTAGACTCAAGCCACTGGAGACAGAACCTACTGAGGTAGAAGACACGTGGCTGCAGGACATGGGCTACCTGGCACTAAATGTGTGGGTGCTGACACTCAAGCCCTCAGAATCCCTGCTGGTGGGAACATACATAGCACCTACTCCCCAGCTTCCCAGGGCTCCAACTTCTCTTTGGCCGTTTCCCCAAACTGAGCCTACTTCTTTCCCCATTTGCCACCCACCCCTAGGGCAGGAGGTTAGCTGCCTGCCATTTACTCAGTCTGCAGCCTCTCCCTCAGCCCTGCGGCCAGGGCCAGCTTACCCATTGGCCACAATGACCAGACCCCTCACATTTTCGGATAAATCCATGAAAACGTTTTAATGTAATCTTCAAGTCAAAGGATAAAGAGATTAACTTTTAGGCCAAAGAGAAAAACTCAGTCTATAATATGAATATATTACTCTCCATACCAGTGCAGTCATAAAATGTCATTTTTAGCACCCTACTATAGAAGAAGGTGTAAAAGTGCCTAGGGCCCATGAAGGTCACAGGCAGCCCTGCTCAGAGCCCCTTAACAGATCACCCTTGGAGGCCTTTGCAGGCCCTGTTCTCCTTCCCTTCTGTGTGTTTTAATGATCTCGCCCCCCTGCGGGATCTGAGCCACAGCTTGTTTGGGCTGGGCGCCCTGTTTCCTTGGCCCCTGCTCGGGGCAACCTAGAGTTGTCTAAGTTTCTTAAACTTCTTTTTTCTTCTCAAGAGGAGAGAATCACAATGGAACGAGTCACAAAGACCTTTCAACCTTAATGTCCCAATTCTCAGGTGGGCTGATTTTTGCTGCCTGCGTTGATGCCACAGTCAGACCTGATCCTGTCTTCCGGTCATGGGAATGTGGCAAGTTAGCTAATCCCACCTGTGAAACGGGGCTGTGCTGGTAATTGCTGTATCTACCCCGTCGGTGCCTGAGATAACCCACAGAAGGCCCTTTCACTGCCTCTGAGAACAATAAAGGCCCAGGAAAAACACTAAGATTTTTATTACTGTTGTTTGCTAGCTGGTTGCAAGGATCACCCCTCAAGAACAACCTTTTATTTTATTTTATTTTATTTTATGGAAAAGAAATATATTTACAGCTAACCATTTAAAAATACTCCTCCTGGTTCCCTGACCCCGTTCCTCCATGGCTCCTGGTTCCCATGTCAGTCCCAACCCTCCCAAAAAATGGCTGCATCTGGCTCCTAGTCTCTCTAGCTCTCCAGCGGAAGGAACTGCAGACAGCCGAAAGGAGAGTCCAGGTCTGGCATACTAGTCCTCCACTCCCCCCCAACTCCCTCTGCTATTTCTCCCCCTTCCCCACTCCTATCCCTCCTTCACAAAGCACAAGGGCTTAGTCTAAACTCAGTGTGTGTGAACAGTCTTTTTCTTGCCTTTTCAGTACAAATGTTATTCAGCCTCCCATCTGCCAGACACGAAGCTCATGTGCCAGAGACCCAGGGGGTCCTGAAGGAGCACTTCTCACTAGCCAAACACCCCTTCCTTTTATTGCTGCCCTGGGTCCTCCCACTTTTCTATCCAGTTACTTTCTCTCTCAGGAAGCCCTCTTCGGGGGCCCTAAGAGTCTCTTCTTCACCACCACCACCACCCCAAATTCCTGAAAATACTATCACTTTTGCCTCTCTCCTTGGACCTCTAGGGGACCTGCGCTGTCGAGCGACTGTTGCCATGGAGATCCGCCTGCACCCAGGCCCCACCCTCCTCTCCAACCCAGCACCCCCCAGTGAGCAGAGCCTCGCCACACCAAAGCACGGGAACGGGAGCAAGCACACACGAACACCAGAACTACACACAGTGGAAATCTGACCTCTGTGGTTCCTTCTTCCCCTCTGGATCCCCATTTTGGCGCAGACCCACAGTCGCACACACTTTCCCCTCTTTGTACCATCCTCCATCACCCCACCCCTACAATGAAGAGGACACCAGGGTACTCTGAAGCGATGGAGGAAAAGGGTTTGGACGGAGGCCAGCTGACTGTAGGTCTGGTCCCCTAGACACAACCAGTGCCCCAACCCTTACGCGGCCCCCACCAACCCGGATGGGTTTGTATCATCTACCCCTCCGCCCACCCATGAAGAGACTCTGACTACAACTCCCAGCAGGCCAAGGAGCCTTCAGTCCTGGGTTAGAGGAACAAGGCACGCTGGGAGATGGAGTCTCGGAGTGTTGCACCTGCCGCAGGCACCCGGGAAGGGAGGAGGATGGATGGAGAAGATGGAGTGCGGATGCGGTGGGAGCTGACTGCAGGGCCTCTTTCCCCAGACCCAAGCCTTTCCGTCCTCTGCGGAAGCGGAGGAACACATGCTCACTCACTGTCCTTCCCCAAGGTGCGGCAGAGAAGCCCCCTCCCCCAACACCCTCCCCCGCATCCCAGGCTCTGCGGCTCGCGCCCAGATACCCAACCAGGAGTTAGTTGTTCGGGCTGGGCTGGACCGGCACGACCTAGCCCAGGAAGGGTGAGACGGAGCCGCGTTGGAGAAAGGGTACTGAGAGAATGTGGGGGCAAAATTAACCTTTGAGCAGGATGCAAATGAGCTCGGGACACCTTCCACTTAGGGTAAGGGCTCCAAGGGCACCTGTCTTAGGGTGTCTCCAAATCCCTTCTTCTCCCTTCCCGGACCCCTCCCTCTGCCCAGCTAGGTCACTCACCACCTTCCAGCGATCTTTGACCACGTAGTTGGCCGGCAGGATGTCGGCCTGCTCCCCTCCCCCACTCATGTTGGTTTCGTCCTTTAGAGCAGCCGCTAGGCACTGCATCCGCAAGCCGGAGGGAGGGGTGTCCGCAGGGCCTGCCCTTGGGGGGCCATCTACCTGGGGGAGTGAGATTGGGCAGTGAACAGCCTGGCTGCTAGCCTGGAACACCTGACAGCTGTGGAGGGGAACCCCGTCCTGCTGTCAGACACCTTCCCAAGCCCACTGGGCAGATGCTCCAGGAATTACTGGGGGGAATACTCCTGGTGATGGAGGTCAGTGGAAGAGAGGTCTATAAATCACAAGCGGGAGGTGTGAGAACAGGCAACAGGACACAAACGATGAGAACGGGAGTGGGCAGTAAGTCATGGAGAAACCTTTACCATGTGCTAGCCAGGGGGGGCATCCTAGACTGAGACCCAAGAATGACAAGCCTGAGTCACTACCTGTGGTCCCAGGCATCCACACCTTCCCTCTGTCACAAAATCCCTGTGGAGCTGTGCTTTGCAGGCTGGCTGACAGGGAAGACCTGCTGAGCAACGGTGAGCCGTGGGACACCCACATCAGAGTGGCCAAGCCAGCCAACCAGAGAAATGTGACCACCAAGAAAAAACCAGGACATGCACAACAGCCCCTTGAGGGTGGTGCGGAGGCAGATGGGTTGTTCAGAGGTGCACACCACTCTCAGTGGAGGTTGACCCTGCTGGCAGCCAAAAGACTAGGAAGCCAGGATGTGTGCCAACAGTGAACACCAGACCGTGGACTCAAGCTGTGGATTTCAGAGGGAAGGTGTCCCAGCGGCTACTCCAAAGGCCAAGGCTGGCTGGCCTGGGAGAGACCGGAGTCCTGGGTGCTGTCTAAGGAAAGAGGGTGAGAGAGAACCTCAGGTCTGTGTAGGCAGGGGGTGGGCAAGCCTCTGACCACCTCTCGCTAGGTCTGTCAGGAGTCAGCCAAAAGCTGAGCGCTGGGGACAGTCTCCCACCTGTGAGCCGTCCTACACAAGCTATCCAAAGAAATGTGTGTGCACATCGGTGCGTGCCTGTGTTCATGCACCCTCGGTATGTCTTTGTGTGCACGGATGTGTAGGGAAGGGACCAGGAAAGGCGACTTTCAGGTACTTGTGCCAACCCAGTGCAGGATTTGGGATCAGCATCCTTCCCTGTCATCTTCTCTCTACAGACACTTTATGTGCTCTCTGTGGCACACTAACCAGGACCCTGGAGAGCCACACACAGGAGTGGAGGGAGTCATTCAGGCTGGGGACTCGCACAGGGAATATGGAAAGCATCTCCATGGGAAAAGACATTGCTGCTCTTTTGAAAGGACCAGGCCGAGTTGTCTCCTCCAATCCGCACAGCCTCAGGACTCTGGGGTGTCGGGGATTTGGAAGGCACCGAGGGCAATGGTCACATGAAAGGAGGATGAAGCGGGGGTTCTGGAAACCCGCTGAGGACAAAACTGAAGCCGCTGGGCATGGTACCACACACCTGTGATCCCAGCACTCTGGAGGTGGAGGCGGAGGCAGGAGCATGAGGGATTCAAGGCTAGCTTTGGCTACACAGCAAGTTCAAGACCAGCCTGGGCTACAAGAGACCCTGACTGAAACAAGAAAAACAAAACAAAACCCTAAACAAAAGAGACTGGAGACACAACTAAACTGGACCCGAGGGGACCTCAGCTGGGACCGGGTTATAGCTTTGTCCCTAGCGTGCAGGAGGCCATGGGTGCCAGGCCCAGGACAGACGATAAAGGAAAAGAAAGTTAAATTCAGGCTGAGGAAAAGCTCGGCGGTTGAGCACATGCCAGCGCCCAGCATGTTAAAGATCCCAGCTTCAACTCCCCAAACCGCCAAAAATATATGTTTTACTAAAAAGGAGGCTGGGGCCTACCAAGATGTCCTGTGGGCCAAGGATAACTCGAGTTCAATCCCTGAGACCCACGTGGTAAAAGGGAGGAAAGCAGATCTTGTGCGGTGTCCTCTGACCTCACCTGTGCCCCGGGGCACGCACACGCCCTCCACACACACAAAATATAAATAAGTAAACAAATGAAAAACGCAATAAAAGGGGGGAACTGGGATATAGCTCCGGGGTAGAGCACTTGCCTAACAAGTAAGAACAAAGCCCTACATTCAGTCCCCAGTACAGAAAAAATAAAAGGAAAAAAGTTGGACAACCGGGTGGGCCTCACAGTCCCGGCTCTGCAGGTGGATGAGGAAAACCTGTGTGCTGCTCCCACTTTATACCTGGAAAATTCTACAAGGACTGGGGGAGGAGGGAACAGAAGTCAGGACCATCTCACATGGGGTCAGTCTGAGAGAGAGCTGAGGGCTTAGGAGCATGGTTTGGGAGCAGAACTGTGGATGTGTGGCTGTGCGAGGTGTGGGGCAGGTGTGTGTGGGAATCTCGCAGCCCAGGTAAGGAGAGGTGACAGGACCGGGGGGACAGGAGAGGGATCAGAGTGACAGGAGGAGGGAGGAGATCAGGGTGTGAGGGACCGAGTGACAGACTCTGGGAGGGGCTTCTGGGCACAGCTGGGGAGCAGAAAGGGAGGCTGGTGGGAGGAGGAGGGGAGGAAGTGGGGATGGATGTGGAGACAGCTGAATGACCTGTCAGCGGTGACAGGAGCCACACCAGGGGATCACAGGGACGAGGGGCGGGGGGCAAGAAGGCCGAGCAGCGGAGGGTGGGTCTGTGCGGGGGCAGGGAGAGACTCCAGGCCTCGGCTGCGGCCCAGGCAGTGTAGGCCAACGTCCCGGCTCCCGGCGGCGGCGGCGACAACCGCTGCGGGCCGGAACCGAGCCCTGGGAGGGGAGCCCGGCCGGCGGCCCGACGAACCCCAGAAGGGACCCCGCCCCGCCCCGCCTCACCTGCTGTGTGTCCGCTGCGGCTGCGGCTGCGGCTGCGGCGGCGAAGGCAGCGGCCCGGGGCGGCGCATCCCCCGGGGCCGGGGCGGGGCGGGGGCGGCTCAGTGCGGCTTTGGGTGGCCCGCTCCCTCCGGCGGCGGCGGCGGCCTTCCGACCCCGACCATCCCGGCCCGGCCCGGCCCCGATCCTCCTCGGGCGACGGCGGCGGCGGCGGCGGCAGCGGCGGCGGCGGCAGCGGAGTGGGGAGCTGCCCACAATGCACTGCGCCGCCAGCATCAGCACCAGCCCTGACATCACCGCCCCACCACCCTGGCCCTTACATCACTGCCGTTTTTCCTGACATCACGTTCCACTCTGCCCCTCGAGACCCTGCCCGGGGACTCTCAGGTGGCCCCGTTACAGCTGTCAGGCCTTCTTAACCGATCTATGCCGTTCGCTTGACCACAGGCTCCTTACCTGTCCCCAGAAACCCTACTTGCCTCAGCACCTTTTATCTCCTCCACTTCCCAGAATACCCCCTTGCTTCTCGCCTGACCCCATTAGCCTCACCTGACCCCGATTCTATCCTCCACGTAGCCATCGTACGTCCCTCTACCATCTTTCCCATATGTCTCTGCAGTGGGTCGCTCCTAACACCACCCCACATTTGGACACACCACCCTCACCTGTAACCCTCTGCTCAGCCTGTACTTGCCTTTTCGCCTGGTTTACCTTTTCTTTCTCTGGCCCTTTCTTCCAACTGTTGACAAGCATTGTCATTGTTTCCTACTGCTTACCAAATAAGATACACACTCTTTATTGTGACATTAAAAACTCTTTCCAACATGTGCCCATACGGCTATTACTCTCCTTTTGACAGATGGGCTTACTCAATATTCTCTGAATATACTCTGTGCCTGCCTCTCTCAGTTCCTTCTTCCATTGCTTATACCCTCAACAATGCAGAGGGGCAGCTTCAACAGCAATAATAGCAGCAGTTACATATGCCAGACACATTTAATCTCTGTAACTACCCCATGGGCTAAGAGCATGACAATCCGAGTTTGGATCCTGGCACCCATGTAAAAAGCCAGGAGCTGTGGTGCACAGAAGCTGTAGTGCATAGAAGCTGTGGTGCACATGGGCTGTGGTGCACAGGGGCTGTGGTGCACAGGGGCTGTGGTGCACAGGGGCTGCGGTGCACAGGGGCTGTGGTGCACAGGGGCTGCGGTGCAATGGGCTGTGGTGCACAGGGGCTGTGGTGCACAGGGGCTGTGGTGCAATGGGCTGTGGTGCACAGGCTGTGGTGCACAGGAGCTGTGGTGCACAGGGGCTGTGGTGCAATGGGCTGTGGTGCACAGGCGCTGTGGTGCACACAGGGGCTGTGGTGCACAGGGCTGTGGTGCACAGGAGCTGTGGTGCACAGGGGCTGTGGTGCACAGGCGCTGTGGTGCACAGGGGCTGTGGTGCACAGGGGCTGTGGTGCAATGGGCTGTGGTGCACAGGCGCTGTGGTGCACAGGCGCTGTGGTGCACAGGGGCTGTGGTGCACAGGGGCTGCGGTGCAATGGGCTGTGGTGCACAGGGGCTGTGGTGCACAGGGGCTGTGGTGCACAGGGGCTGTGTTGCATGTCTCCAGTCCCAGCACTGGGGAAGCAGACAGGCGAATCCTCCGAGTTTGTTGGCCAATCTAGCTATAGGTTCAGTGAAAGAAGAGACCCTATCAGAAAGCGATAAGGAGAGTCCTCTGACATCCATATATCTGAATGTGCACACACACGCGTGCATGCATTCCTGAACAGCTGGTAAGGTGGCTCAGTGGGTGAAAGTGTGTGTCTCAGCCTCATGACAACCTAAGTCCAATCCCTAAAATTCATGGTGGAAGGAGAGAACCAACTCCCAAAAGTTGTCTTCTGACCTCTACATATGCACTAAGGCATGTATGCATCCCGGCACACAGAGTCCACACTCATACATACACATCATGCACACACAATAATAATAATAATAATAATAATGTAAATTCATTTTTCAAAAAGATAAATGAAGTCATGATATTTTCAGGACAGTGGATGCCACTAGGAATCATTATGTTGATTGAGTAAGCAGACTCAAAAAGACAAATATGTCACTGTCAAATGCAGGACCTCGGCTGGCCGTGTGTAAAGGAGCCTGTGGCCAAACCTGATGGCTTGTGTTCAGTCCCTGGAACCCACATGGTGGAAGGAGAGAAGCAAGTCCCAAAGGTTGTCCTCTGCCCTCCACACATGTTCTATGGCATGCAGGCACACACACACACACACACACACACGTAGTGGAACACTTGGAAGAAGTTTTTGTTATTTTGGTTTTTTTTAAAAATGCAAAATGGCGTTTGGTTTGTGTTCCCACCCCAGGTGTGGTAGTTATTTATGAGTTGGATCTGGAACGCTTGATGCAGGTGGCTATAATTTGGTTAGGTGCAGTCGTTCTGGCATGTGTAGCTTGTTTTGGGGGAATGTGTGCCGTGTGGGTTTATGGGAACTTTTGGCATAGGGTATAAAAGGTCTGAAGCCCCAAGAGTCGGGGTGGGCGTTGGTTGGTGGTTTGTTAGTTGAGTTGCCATTGATAGTGTGATAATTCTTAAAAGAACAAAGGTTGGAGGGATTGAGTTTACAGACCGTGAGCTGAGACGCTAGTCTGACTCGCTGTCAGCTGGTCCTCTTCCAGCTTAGGACAGCCTAAAAGAGGCTGTGAAGATTTCTACCTTTCTCTCATGCTATATCAAGACCACGATGAAAATTTCTTTCTTTCCTTCCTTTATCCCTCCCTAAATTGAGGATAAAAAATTGTAGCTTACTGCTACACACACACATTTGTGTGTGTGTATATATGTGTGTGTGTGTGTGTGTGAAAATTTCTAACAGTGTGTGCACCACAAAACTAGAAAGCAGTTCATGAAAGAAGTAGAAGAGATCCTAAGGAGGGTGGGAAATAGAGAGGGTAATGATGATGTGTGTGATAAGAAAGTCAGAGGGAGGACCCGGAGGGAGGGAGGGAGGGAACCAGCCAGTGGGAGAGGGTACGTGAGGAGAAGGCAATGGAGGGGGTATTGAATGAGAACAAAATATCGTCACACACGTGTACCAGAACGGCTTGATGAAACCTCTTACTTTGCACACTAACCTTTAATAAGAAAGGGACAGGACAGTGATACCGTTGGTAAAATGCTTGCTACTCAAGGAGAACCCGAGATTCCCCCGACACCCTTGTGGAAAAGCTGGGTCTGCAGTGTGGGCCCTTCGTCTCAGGGCTGCGGTTGGCAGAGGATCCCTGGGGCTGACTGGCTGGTCAGTCTAGCCAAACTGGGAGGCTCCAGGTTATTGAGAGACTTTCTCAAAATAAGATGGAGAGCAATTGAGGAAGACACCTGCCATCAACCTCTGGCCTCTAGGAGAGCATGAGTGCAGGTGCATGTGCACGCACGCATGTGCACACAAAGACACAACACACACACACAAAGACAGGCAGGCAGGCAGACAGACAGACAGAATGAGAATGAAAAAAAAAAGTCTAGGCCAGTGTGCTGGTACACGTCTTTAATCCCAGCACTGGGAAGTCAGAGACAGGCTGAGCTCTGTGAGTTCTAGACCAGCCTGGGCTACGTAGTGAGCTCCAGACCAGTCAGGGCTGTACAACCCTTTAAAAGAAGTCTCAGGTGGAAGCTCAGGCAGCAGAGTGCCTGCTTTGCATGCTCAAGGCCCTGGGTGAAGTCCCTGCTCCGCTCCCCCCCAGATTGTCTACATTTCTACTTAACATGTTCAGTTTTTCTTGTAACTTTCAAAATATGCTTTAACGAAATATCTGGGTAATTTAATTTTAATTTCTCTTCCAACCATGGGTCATATATTTTTCTGTTTCTTTTATACTTAGCATTTGTATTAGACAGGGTTCTCTAGAGTAACAGAACTTATAAAATAAATTAATAATATACATATACATGTGTGTGTGTATATATATATATATATATATATATATATATATATATATAATCCATCAGAACAACTTACAGGCTGCAGTCCAGCTAATCAACAATGGCAGGCTGTGAACAGAAAGTCCAACAATCCAGTAGTAGCTCAGTCCGCAAGGCTGGATATGTCAGCTGGTCTTCAGGAATGGATGTGTTAGCAAGGCAAGGGCAAGCAGGCAAAGAGCCAACACTTCCTTCTTCTCGGTCCTTATAGAGACTTCCAGCAGAAGGTATGGCCCATATCCAAGTGTCTTCTCTCCTCAAGATCCGGTATCCTCCCGTCTCAAAGGTCCGGACTAGAAGTGGATTCACCCACTTCGAACCAAGCAGAAAATCTCTCACAGGTGTGACTCCATCTCTGGATTGTGGTTCATTCCAGATATGGTCAAGCTGACAGCCAAGACTAGCCACCTCGGCATTATTTCAACCTTTTTGAAAATTTTTGAAATACAGTGCTGGAGAGATGGCTCAACGGTTAGGAGCACTGGCTGCCCTTCCATAGATCCTGAGTTCAAGTCCCAGCAACCACATAACCATCTATAATGGGGTCCGATGCCTCTTCTGGCATACAGGTGTACGTGCAGATAGAGTATTTGTATACATAAATTAAATAAATCTTTTAAAAATGTTTTTAAATACAAAACAAAGCATCAGACTCTTGGGCTGGAATGATGGGCTCAGTTTAGGACCAGGTGTTGCTCTGGTTTTGTTTTTGCTGTTGGGGTTTGGGGTTTTGTTTTCATGTTTGTCCTATTGGTGTTAACATTTGTTTTTATTTGAGACATTTTTTTTACATCCACACATCTCTCACTGGGCGCTTGGATTGCTTCTATAGCTTATCCACTGTGCACAGCACTGGAAAGTATGTGATATGTACCTGTTATTTAGAGATTCTGATTTAAATGTCTTTAAAAAAAAGATTTTCTTTACTTTATGTGTGAGGGTGTTTTGTCTGCATGTGAATCTGTGCAGACTCCTGGTGCCCAAGGGAGACCAGATCTGATCCCACGGAGCTGGAGTCACAGACAGTTGTGAGCCACCATGTGGGTGCTGGGAATGGAACCCTGATCCCCTGGAAGAGCATCCAGTGTGTTTAATTGCTGAGAAGCCTCTCCAGCCTCTTGATTTAAAGTCCTCAATATACACACCCATAGCTTGAATCCCTGGGCCACATATAGAGTCCCTTCTTTAATCCTCTGAGGAACCTCATACTTTCTCCATAGCTTCTGAATCATGTTACATCCCCACCAGTGATGCACAAAGGATCTGGCCCCTCACTACCCAGACAACACTTGTCTGTGGTTTTTAGTTGTTGCTTTGTTATTATTATTTTTTAAGACAAGGTCTCCTGTAGCTCAGGCTGGTCTCAAATTTTCTATGTAGCCTGAGGCTAACCTTGAACTCCTGATTCTCCTGCCTCCATCTCTCAGTGCTGAGATTATAGGCTAGCAAACCCACACCTGGCTCATAGTTTTCTCTTAATAAATCTATTCTAAGTCAGGTGGTGTTGGTGCACACCTTTAATCCCAGCACTCAGGAGACAGAAGCGAGTGAATCTCTGTGAGTTTGAGGTCAGTCTGGTCTACAGAGTAAGTTTCAGGACAACCAAGGACACACAGAGAAACCCTGTCTTAAAGAAAAACCAAACAAATAAACAATCCATTCTAATAGATACTGGGCTGGTGTTTTGTTTTTAATTTATTTTTAAATTCTATCTATCTATCTATCTATCTATCTATCTATCTATCTATCTATCTATTGTATGTGTGAGTTTTGTCTATATGTCTATCTGTGTGCCATGCACATGCTTGGTGCTGGTGGAGGCCAGAAGGTATCAGATCCCCTGGAACTGGCTCTATAGATGGTTGTGAGCCGCCATGTGGCTGCTCGGAACCAAACTCACGTCCTGTGTAGGAGCAGCCAGTGATCTTATTTGCTGAGGCTATCGCTCCAGCCCCAGGCCTAGTGCTATTTTATTGTGTCAGCCTCATGGACTTCTCACTCCAGCTTCTCAGCTCCAGGGCACAGGCAGGCACAGCCTGAGCTGCTCCACTGTGGCCTGGAACCCAAACCGCAGTAAGCTGGAGCCAATGTCAAGTCCACAGCGCTTGCTCTTAGCCTTTACCCATACCTGGCCCTACCTGACACCCATTGATGAATGCATTCAGTCCAGCTCTTTGGTTTTTCTGTCTGGCTGCTTCTTGTATGGGAACACATCTGGTCTGGATGGCAAATGGCAAAAAAATGTGAAGGTAAACTGGAAGGAACATTCCAGGTGCTTTACTTCTGCCTTCTCTGAAGTGCAAGCTCTTCAGTACTCTCTCACAGTGTGACAGACATTCCTCAGTTCTGGAGCTAGGACCCGCCTCACTCCTCCCCAAGCCAATAGAGCCTAAAGGCTCACATTCCGCTTGGCTCCTTTTTAGACACTGGAGGAATTATAAAAAGGAGCCAAGCGGAATGCGAGCCTTTAGGCTCTATTTGGCAAAAGTAAAGCACCTGGAATGATCTATATCTATTGCACAATAGAGAACATATATGATACATACTGTGACAGATATATCTATCCTTAACTATATCATCTGTCTATATAGATATAAATTATAGATCTATATAGATATATACATAAGGAGATAGAGAGATAGGTAGATGGGGATCCGGATTAAAGGCATATGTCCTCCTACCTCGAAGGTCTGGGTTAGAAGTGGATTCACCCATTTCAGACCAAGCAGAAAACCTCTCACAGGTGTGCCCTCCATTTCTGGATTGTAGTCCATTGCAGACATGGTCCAGCCCACAACCAAGAATAGGCACCACACCTAGAATGCATGAAGCCCTTCATGCTTCCCAGCATCTGTCAACACATTCTAAATTTTAGAATGTGTTTTAGAACCTAAGAGATTTTACCCAGCAGGCACAAGGATGTTAGACTAGTCACAGAGGTGGGCAATGCGAGGCTATTCTGGAAGCTGAAGAGAAGTCAATCTACAACATCCCAACTCTCTGAAGTCCTAATCAGCCAGTCATCCTTAGAGAACCTTTAACACAAACGTGGCCTTTCCTGCGGAACATCACTTCGCATACCTTAACACAATCTTCATTTTAATTTAGTTCTTTGACGATTCCATACGTGTATACGCTGCATTCTGTTACTCTCCTCCCTGTCTGTCTCCCTCCCCTCCCGCCTCCCCCTTCCCTACAGATTGCTTTCCTAAATGTATGGCTTTTGGTTTGGTTTTGTGACCCATTTAGTTTCACCAGGGCCACCTATGTGACCGTTGGATTAGGACTAATGAGTGAAGCCTGGAGGGGTCACCAGGGGAACTGGCTCCCCCTTTTCCTTAACCTATCAGTAGGAAACGGTTGAGCAGTGAGCGTGGGACCCTCCCTCCAACCATGCTTGGCTGTGGATTGTCTCATTCTTGTGCAGACCCAGAGCATTCACCGGCGGGCAAGAGTTGGTGTCTTACCCAGAAGATGGCATTTCACAGTTCCTCTCTAACGTGTGGGCCGCTGAGTTGTTGTTTGCTTTCCCTTCTGGTTTTATCCCAACTAAGATGGAGGTCGCTGAGGGTTTTCCATTCTGTACCCACAGATCATAGCAGCTCCCAGTCCTCGTCAGAAGTGCTCCTTTGTGCAGTGGATCCTGATTAATACAGAGTCCTACAACCGGTCTGGGAGACTGTAGAGTGTTTGGATGTAGATGTGCCATCTCTAAGTGCTGTAGCCCCTCCCTCCCAGGTTCAGGGTCCTCCCAGAAGGGTGGGTGGAAACACTGTAAGGCCAAAGGAGGAGATTGCTGTGAAACTACTCCTGGCCGTGACAGTGGGGTTACACACATGAACTCATAGTAGCCGTGACTGTCTTCACAAGACCTGCATGAGATCAAGATGGCCCAAGTCTCAGTGTGTGTGGAGAAGGAGCCATGACATTCGCAGTACCGAGAAGATGCTGACAGTTACTGGCTGCTGGGGCAGAGACACTTTTCTTCAGGAATGCAAGCCCCCCCAGAAGCTTCCCCGTATTTCCCCTGGTAGATGGTTCAACACCTATGCATACATAGGTAGAACCTATGGACTCAGTGGGCATTAAATTAAGGGGAGGGGGCGCTGGAGAGATGCCTTGGTAGTTAGGAGCACTGGCTGCTATCGGACAGCTTTGGTTTTCAGCACGTAGTGGCTCACAACATCTATAGCATCTATAACTCCTGTTCCGAGGTGCCTCACTGTGCAATTCCGGCCGTGTGCGTAGACACTCTCAGGCAAAACACCCATACATGTAAAATAATAAGATAACAACAAAGAGCACATTAAGTTGTTAGGGGGAGAGGCGGGATTGGAGGGAAGAGATTGGGGTGGATTTGACTAAAACACTCTACATCCATGTATGAATAATGAAATATTTCTTATAAATTAACAATTTTTTTTAAATTGTGGAAAGATTAGTGAGACCCGATCACGGTTACCCCAGGACCCGGAGCAGAGCTGGTGAGCACCTGGGAGCTGGGGAGGGGCAGGTCACAGGGTGGAGTCAGGGGTAAGGGGCGGGTTGGCTCAGGAAGAGCCAATTCAGGAGGAGTGAGCTTGCAAAGGGTCCGCCCCTTTCCGCCACGAGGCGCGTTCCCGGGTCACGTGGTTGGTGACCTCGGGGCGCGCGCGGTGATGGCGGCGGCTGGGGGGCAGCGTTCTTGCTCCGTGTACTTCTGCGGGAGCATCCGCGGCGGGCGCGAGGACCAGGCGCTGTACGCGCGGATCGTAGCGCGGCTGCGGCGCTATGGGAAGGTGCTCACGGAGCACGTGGCTGCTGCACAACTGGAACCTTGCGGTAAGGCGGCGCGGGCCGGGGACCTGAGGCTGGGGGGTCCGGGGGTTAAAGGGACTGGCTGGCCGAGGGCTTGGCCCCGGAGGGCTGGGAGATCTGCAGGCTTAGGGGAATCCTGCCCGAAGGCTGGGAGACCTGCAGGCTGGGAGATCTGCAGGCTAGGGGTCCTGCAGGCTAGGGATCCTGCAGGCTAGGGATCCTGCAGGCTGGGAGACCTGCAGGCTGGGAGACCTGCAGGCTAGGGGACCTGCAGGCTGGGAGACCTGCAGGCTAGGGGTCCTGCAGGCTGGGAGACCTGCAGGCTGGGGGTCCTGCAGGCTGGGGGTCCTGCAGGCTGGGAGACCTGCAGGCTGGGGGTCCGCGGGATAAGACCTGCCGGCTGGGATGTGCCTCTCCTGCAAGTGCACGCCCCATGCCCGGGCTATATGTCCCCATCCACACGCCGGCGGGTTGCTGGCCGTGTCGGTCCCTGCACGCTGAGAAAGCCAGTGAAAGCCCAGACCCAGCGTTCGGCGAGTCTGGCTTTGATGAGTTGGTCTGGACTCTTACCGCTCTTCCGGTTTGAAAGTTGTGCCTAGGACTCTTGTACTTCCGTTCAGAAAACTTTAGAGTGGTTCTCTCTTGCCCCAGCCAACAACAGAGTCCTAAGCCGCGGGCTCTGGTGCGATTCTGGGAGAGCTCTTTTAAAAGACAGAGAAGAATCACGGGGCAAGAATGCTCGGAGATTGGAAAGGACCAGCTTGTGCTTCAGGTTGGCTCGAGCTTGTTGGGTGTTTGGTTGATAGTCCTCAACCTTAAAGCCGTAATCCTAGCACTCTGGAGGTTGAGGCCGGAAGAGTTCCGGCCAACCTGGGCTACACAGTCAGATCCTGTCTCAAAGGAAAATGAGACAAAACAAAAAGACCACCGGGTGTGATACCTTTGAATCTGTTTCAGTTTTTCCCTAGTTATTTTTCTTGTCTTGCTTTTTTTGAGACAGGGTTTCTCTACATAGCCCTGGCTGTCATGGAAGTCACTGTGTAGACCAGGCTGTCTCGGAACTCACAGATTCCCCTGCCCTTTGCCTCCCAAGGCTGGGATTATAAGTATGTGCCACTGTCCTCAGCTCACCAATGAGCCTTTTGATGAGGTGGTTCTGCTCTGCACCAGCATGGCCTCACTGTCCTGAACAGTAGCATTTATTCGAGCTAGAAGCTGTGATCCTGACCCTCTGACCCCCCCCCAGCCAAGTGCGTAAGCCCTTTCCCCAGCCTCCTGGATTCAGGGCGAGGCGACCAGTTCTACACTTACCCAGCTCCAGCTGCACAGCGACACCTTGCACAGGATTGGGTATTTCTTGTGGCTGTTTCACTCCTCGCCCTTTTGACAGACTCCTCTGCTGGGCTGGCCTTCTGAGGTGCTAGAGCACGGGTCCCCTCCCTCTGAGCAGAGTAGGTATGCAGAGCGTCATGGGCACACAAGTTCTGGGGCACTCGGTTGGGGTGGGGGACATCCTTGACCAGCTTTCCCTCAACCACAGGAGAAGAGGCTCCTGGGGGTGACCAGCTCATCCATGAGCAGGACCTGGCCTGGCTGCAGCAGGCAGATGGTGAGTAGTCCTCCCTCCTACACACAGACTCCTCTGTGATGTTAATTCCTGGGACATGGTCTCCATGCCTAGAAGGGTCTCCTTCCCCACACAGACACATTGTCATACCATCCTTACAAGTCCCGGGTATTAAGTCTTATTTTTATCTTTCTTTCCAGTGGTTGTGGCCGAAGTGACACAGCCATCCTTGGGTGTGGGGTATGAACTGGGCCGGGCAGTGGCTCTTGGTAAGCAAATTCTGTGCCTGTTCCGACCACAATCTGGCCGGGGTGAGTATCCCTGCCTGGGGTAGCTTTCCCGTACCCATCTTTCCTTTCCCAGTGGGCTGGGGCAGGGAGCAGGGTGGGGGTGTGGAAGAGTCAGTTTCACTTCCCCTCACCAGTGCTTTCCGCCATGATCCGAGGAGCGGCAGATGGCTCCAGGTTCCAGGTATGGGACTACACAGAGGGAGAGGTGGAGGCCATGTTGGATCAGTACTTTGAGACTTACCCTCCTGAGGCGACGGCTACCTCCAGGAACCCAAGTACCTGACTTAACCCTACTTTATTAAAAAAAAAAACAAAAAACTAAATTTATTTTTTATATGTGTTTTGACTGCATATATGTATATAACCACATGCATACCGTGTACCCACAGAGTTCAGAAGAGGGCCTCACATCCCTTGGTATTGGAGTTATGGATGGTTGTGAGCTACTGTGTGGGTGCTAGAAACTGAACCCCAGACCTCTGCAAGAGCAACAACAAGTGCTCTTCGCTGCTGAGCCTTATCTCTGGCCCTGGCCCCACTTGATTAATTCCTGACCCCTGACACTTCTTTGGAACCATTCCTGCATCCGCCTCAGTAGTAAAACAAGGTTCATTTAGCTGAGTGTAGTCGCACATGCCTTTAGTCCTGGCCCTTGGGAGGTGGAGACAGGTGGATTTCTGTGAGTTTGAGGCCAGTGTGGTCTACACAGTGGGTTCCAGAACAATCAGAGCTATGTTTAGAGATCCTATCTCAAAAAAAAAAAAAAAAAACAAAAACTCCATAGTGGTGGGCGTGGGATAGGTCCTTAGCATCTCCTTCCCATCCACTCCACTGTAGGATACAGAAGGACCATTTAAAGTAGGCCCCCAAGAGAAGGGCGCCTTGTCATGGCCCGGGTCGGTGGGGAACACTTAAAAGCATGGAAGGAAGCCAGGTATTGGGTGGATCATCCTTCTCGTCTCTGAACCTAGATCTGAAAACCTGTGCTTCCCTTTATGGGTTTAGGTCAGATGAGTCTGCCTGGGGCCTTTTCTGAGGATCAAGTCTGGGTGTCTGAACAGTCGAGAAGGAAGACCTGAGTTCTATCCCAGGCGCCCACGGGGAAGAGAACGGACTCCCGAAAGGTGTTCCCTGACCTCCATACCTTCCACATGCACACGCACTCAGAGTGGTTGTCAGGAAACACCAGGAGAGTGCTCTGTAGATGAACCCTGAAGCCCGTCCTCCTACCCTAATGCCACTGTGACAGATTCCCACTGTGCCTTTTACCCCCCACCTCTATGAAGAGACAGGAAAGGAAATCCTGACTCTTGCAGGTGGCCTTTAAAGAGAGAGAGAGTCACTGCCCTTTTCGGCTGTCCTTAGCTTGGAGAACGGGAGTTGCTGGCATCTTACAAGCCACCCCAGCAACTGTCACTCCAACTGCCAGCACTCTCCTTTATCTCCTAAGCTGTTCCCAGAAGTCCAAGAGGCGCGTAACCATAAGGAGAGCTGCACAGGACAGAAACCGTGGCAAAGCATCCTGCTGCAGTGCTCAGTCCGCTTCCAGAGAGGTATGTGAAAAAGAAGTTTATTCAGTAAACAGAAGGTGCTGTAGACACTGGGGACCCTCATGTGACCATGGAGGGTGAACGCCCCACGCGTGCGGCCCTGCCTGGTGGGGAGCTCCAGGTACTTCCTGCCTGCCTCAGTCATAGGACTCGTCATCGTCATCCTCGTCACCGAAGAAGAAAGTCTCTCGGTCCAGGTTCTCGGACTCCTCATCGAAGGAGAAGCTGTCATTGTCCAGCTCCTCATCAAACTCGTGCTGCCACTCAGGCACGTCCTCCTCCTCATCCTCCTCATCCTCCTCATCCTCCTCATCCTCCGCGTCCAGCCCCGAGGAGCCCGGGGGTCTAGGGAGAGCCGCCACACTCAGCCAGAGGCCGCACTCGGCCAGAGGCATGCGTTGCTGCTGCCCTCGCCCAGGCTCCGCCCACCCTACTCACTGATTGCTGGGCACATTGGATCCCTTCGCCTCCTGGGCCTCTACTGACAGACTCTGCAGTCCAACCCGGAAGTCCTGACAAGGAGACAGGAGAGTCAGGGGTAGAAGAGCAAGGGCTCTGGGCCTCTGCTGTCTCCTGGGTCAGGTTCCCGTGAGACCCCTGCTCTGCGGTTTTGACTCCTTGCGTCTCCAGGGCTGAGAGGACAATGGTGGCACCCAGCCTGCACTCAACAGGAGACATCTTGTCCCAAGTTACTAAGCCGAAACAACCAAAGAACATGATCCATAGTTTGGATTAAACACATCCGTGTACCAGAGCCGGCAAGACCCTTGGGGACCCAGTACCCCAGTGACTCCTCACACTTCGGACACCTACATGTAGTGTGGCCTGAGAAGGTTCTGACTGGCTCTGACGCGCACCTGGACCCGATCTGGGGAAACTGACTCCTTTGTGAGAGCACTAGGGTGTTAAGCCACAGCAGACTGGCCCCACACCCTGAGCCGGCCTGTGCGGGCAGTACCTGAGTGGAGTGCTGCAGGATGGCCAGCAGCCTCTCCTGGATCCTCCGGAGCAGCTCCGTGCCTGTGCTGAGGCAGTCGGCCCGCAGGAGGCGCAGAGAGGAGGCCAGGTCCTGGCAGCGCAGCAGGGTCTCCTCTGCAGGAGGCAAGTGCAGGACATCTCTTTTCCATCCGCTCCTTCCTCACAAACACCTACAGAGCCTCTACCAAATGCCAGGCGTGGCTGCCAACTCCAGGAGCCCACCCGCCAGGGGCAAGCATGGAGCAGCCTGCAGGAGCACGCCTGTGACCCAGGCCCCGTGGACTTTAGACTGGAGGGAGGAAAGCTCCACAGAGGGAAGGCGAGGGAAGGGGCAGTGTGAAGATGGGCCCTGGATAGCCTGTCTGGCTGGGCCAGCAGGGCACAGGTGCTCCCGGCTCACCGAGAAGGATCTGCAGGGCGTTCGTGTGCAGCTCCAGGTTCTCAGTCTGCTGCTCCACCACATCCATGTACTCTGTGTCCTGGCTGTAGAAGCTGTAGACACAGGAATAGGCCAGCACCTAGGGGCCCCGCAGCGCATCTGACCTCAGTCCTTGCACCTCCACCTTCTCTTCCCCTCTTCTGGGTTCATCCAGCAAGTCAAATGAAAGCAACCAAACCCCCCCCACCCCACATACCCTCCCCGCTTGCGTCTCACACTGCTACAACCTTTCGAGCCTGCTCCAGAGCCCGGCAGGCATCGTGAAGGAAGGTGAAGGATTTGGGTGGGGGCGCCTCGTGGAGAGCAGAGGCCTGGTTCCGCAGGTTCACTGCGAACTCCTGGGTGAGGAAAGTGCAGCCCCAGCTGGTGAGCTCTGCAGTCCGGACAGCTCCCAGCTGGGTTCCCCATGCGGTCACCCTCTGACTTCACCAACTGCTCACCCGGGCCTGGTGGTGGAAGGTGCACCTCTCGTTATAGTCCTGAAAGCGCTTCTCCTGACGGGCTGCTTTGCTCACCTGAGGGACACATGGAAAGGTTGCCAGTGCCTGTTCTCGAAGGGTGGGGTACTTAGGAGGCCACTACCCACGATGCCTTCTTCACTTCACCCACTGGCTTTCGTGGAATCCTAACCCATCAGCCTGCTTTACAGTGGAATGTTGAGGTTGTCCCCAGCCAGTGTAAGGACGGGCTTCTCTACACCACTCCTCTGGTGCCTGCTGACAATGCCCTGCCCTGCTCTCTCCAGGCTTCCCTTAGTCACCTGGATGGGAGCTGTCCTTCCAGTGTCTGCCACCACTGAACCTTTGTCCTGACTGCTGTGCCTATGTTCTGGGCATATAACTGTCTCAGGTCAGTAGCAACTGGCTGAGCCTCTGACTGACACACCCAGCCCCTTACCATGGCAGAGCAGTTGTAGTAGTCCTTGTGGCTCGGCTTCCAGGACTTGAGGCAGCGCCAGCAGAACCCATGGTTGCATCTGGCACAGGTCATGCTATGGAGGTTTCGAGCTGGTCAGAGGGCACCTGCCTCTGGATAAGGGTAGCCAGGGTGCCCAGGGGCTAGGCACACCACTGGCAAGGTCTCTGGCTCTTCCACCTGCCCCCAGCCAGCCTCCATCTTCCCGAGCCCTGCCGAGTACACCCTTGCCTTGGCTCCCAGCACAGCAGACTCAGAACCTGGGTGGAGGAGTCCAGGAAGTGACCCTGGAGGATGCTGAGTGAGGGTGGTGGGTCTGCTGAGCTTGCCCTCAAGCCTGAGTTCCTTCCTGACAGGCCTCCCCACCATCTCCCAGAGCTCCCTGAACCCCTTCTTACTGCAGACACCCCTCGTTCTTCTCGATGGGCGCCTGACAGCTGGGACAGCGCTTGGAGATGAGCTTGGCCAGGTGCTTGCTCTGGGCCTCCACGCTCATGCCGTCATAGTAACCTCCGTCATCCACCCACTGAGACATGTGGCCACAGCTGGCAGGGTAGTGTGCCTGGGCGGGGGAATGCGAGGGCACAGCCAGCTCAGCCAGGGCTGGGGACAAGGAAGCCATCTCACCTGTGTGCAGAGGAGAGGCGCTGGGCAGGAGAGGAGTGAGTCCTTACCCACCTCAGGGAAACTACAGCTGAAGCAAGAGGCCCAGCCGCATTTGGAGCAGATGGTCCCACTGCCCAGGCCCTGGCGGCACAGGATCCGGTCACAGCCCTGGGGGTTGGTGCACCACGTCAGGTTGGAGCAGCTCTCTACGTAGCCTCGCAGGAGAGCCTTCTCATACTGTGGGCAGAGGCAAGTTCGGGAGCTGTGAGTGATGGGAGAACAAGACTCTCTGGGAGGCTCCAAAGGGTCTTAGCATCCGGAGGCCACCCA
Organism: Cricetomys ansorgei; assembly: GCA_026225945.1. Classification (NCBI taxonomy): domain Eukaryota; kingdom Metazoa; phylum Chordata; class Mammalia; order Rodentia; family Nesomyidae; genus Cricetomys; species Cricetomys ansorgei. Next base: position 1,042,153 of record JAMJFZ010003581.1, on the reverse strand, counting down.
TCCTCTGGAAGCCTTGGGCAGGAAGGGAGGGTACCTTGGAGATGACCTCTGGCGAAGAGACGATGTCACGGATGAAGGCTCCAGTGGGCTGGGCGGGACAGTCGGCAATGGGGCAGGTACAGTTCAGCACAAAGTTCTGTTCGATCCGAGTCGTCAGGTACTCATTCCAGCAAGACTGCCAGGACCAGAGGAGGGCTGGTCAGACGGGGGCCCGGCCTCTGACCTGACACTCACCCTTCCACGGCTCCCAGGCCTGCCTCAGATGACCCTGCCTTCCTGACTCCATGGTTTCCTGGGATGAGACTGAATTGTAGCCGCCTTTGAGGATGTACGGAGCTCAGGGGTTGGCCTGACTACAATCACTGTCAGGTGGACATGGAAGTAAACAATCCACTGAAAAGGATCAAGTGTGGAGTCAGCAGCATGCAGTGGCTTAGATAAGTGTCCCATCAGAGCTCGTGTACTGCAGGCTTGGTCCACAGTGGGGCACTGTTCGGTGGTGGGGCTTTTACGGGGTAGCTTGGGTCATGAGGACTCTGCCTTGACCACTGGTGGCAGGCAGGTGGACACACATCACTGGGGATATGCCTTTGAAGGATACCTTGTTCCCTGTCCCTTCCTGACCACCACCAGGCGAGCAGCTGTCCTCTGGTCTTGTTACAGGCCTAACAACAACAGACACAGCCAACCGCAGACCAAAACCTCTTACATCATGAGCCAAAACAAATCTTTCGTCTCTGAAGCCATTTCTCTTAGGTATGTCACAGCAGTGCGTGATTAGCACAAGCAAGACGGTGAGGAAGGAACTAGAGATTTGGCTCAGTGGCTAAGAGCACCCGTTGCTCCTGTAGAGAACCCAGGTTCTATTTCCAGCTGGTAGCTCATTACTGTCATGCCATCTCCAGGGTCTCTGATGCCCTCTTCTGGCTTCTGCAGGCACCAGTACATGCAATGCAGGCAAAACACTCCCACACATGAATTTAACATGTAATTTTTCCTTCTTTTAAATGCTTTTTTTAAAAAAATTTATTTTATTTATATGAGTGTTCTATCTGCATGTACCCCTGTATGCCAGAAGAGGGATCTGATGCCATTATAGATGGTTGTGAGCTACCATGTGACCATGTGGAAGAGCAGTCAGTGCCGTTAACCCACTGAGCCATCTTTCCAGCCCTATGATGTTAGTGTTTGTTTTTGTCTTCTTTCTTTTATCTTTTTTTGTTTTTTCAAGACAGGGTTTCTCTGTTGTAACTCTGGCTGTCCTGGAACTCACTCTGTAGACCAGGCTGGCCTCAAACTCACAGAGATCTGCCTGCCTCTGCCTCCCACATGCTAGGATTAAAGGTGTGCACCTCCACTGGCAAGCATAATTTTTTCTTAAAGGTAAGAGAGAAAGACGCCTGGGACAAAGCCTTCCCCACTGGGCTCCAGGCTCCTATCTGATTTCGGCTATTTCTTCTGGTTTCAGCTTTCCCAGCCTGAAGCTCCACCTCCAGGGGCTCATCCTTCAGTCTCAGTCTCTTCCCCACCAAATAGACTTCTTTGTGGGGACCCCTCATCCTGATCACCAGCACAGCCATCCAGATCCTAGTCACCAGCACCAGAATTTCTGTCTCCCAAACTCTTCGCTGTCCCAACCACCCCACCCTAAAGCAGATCATTATGTCTTCTTAACATCTCAAGGGCCCCTGATAAATGGCCTTTCTCCCCCCCCCCCACCTCTTAAACAGAGTCCACGAGCCTGGTGAACTGCTCCATTAAGCACCCTTGCTCCTCAGCCTATGATTAAGTGTTCCAAAATGATCAATCAAAGCCCCAAGATGCTATGTGCACCAGGGAGGATACATGTGGAGAATCTGGACCATTTTCCACCAAACCAAACCCTTTACATCTTGAAACAAACCAAGACAAAGTGGGGAACAGACAAGAAAAAAAAAATTCCGTGCATTGTTTTTAAGTAAGAAAGGGTCAATTTTGCCAAATGTAGATCCTACACTTGCAGGTACACAGAGCCTTAGGGTTGGTTCCCCACAGTCCTGAATGACAAAACCTGGGGTTGGAATCTGGCAGCCCCCTGCTCTTGGCCTCTTGGCTTCTGTGATAGCCACTGGCTAGTCCTAATGGAACAGTGCTATTGCCTGACCTCTGCCCATCCTGCCTGCCGACAAGGTGCATGCTGGTGGCCTGGGGTTGTTCTGTGGCTTTGTGAGATTGAGTTGCCTCTCAAAGTGCCACCCTTCACCCCTACACCTTGCTCCAAAGTTCCTCTCAAACATAGTGAAAGTGGCACATTCCATCCACCCAGATGCTCAGCTCAAAACCACAGGGACTGTCCTTGATTCTCTTATCTGAAGCCTACACACCTAACACATCAAGTCTGAGGGCTCTACTTGTGAACATATCCAAGCCCTCTGCTCTTCTTGTCACCACACACATCCAAACAGCATCTCTTTTACCTTTATATAACACTCCAAGTGAGTCTCACCACATAACAGCCAAGGGTTTCAGTTTTGGGTGGGTGAGTGCACCTCTGTGTGTGTGGGTGCTTATGCTGTTCCTGCACACCCTGGGGAAGCCCCGAGTTGACAAAGGCACCCTCTCTGATCATCTTCACTTTATCGACTGAGGCCTCAGTAGAGACAGAGGTCTCTGTCTAAACCTGAGCTCACCAGTCCCGACTAGTTTTAGCTAGTCAGTTTGCCCCAGGGATCCTGTCTCTGCCTCTGGAGTTCTGTAGCAACGGGCAGGTTACCATAGCTGCTCCTGCTTTACCTACACTGACTTCTACATGGGTTCTGGGGATTTGAACTCAGGTGTTCATGCTTGCATGGTGAGCACTTCTATTTACTCAGCTATCTCCCCACTCCCAAGTAAGTCTTCTAAAATAGAAATCAGATCTTATCACTCCTTGCTTAAAACCCATCATGGTTTCCCACACATCACCATCTAACCCCACCCCCTCATCCTTTTAGACCCCCTCTCCTAGACAGACAGCATCAGCCACCACATTCAGCCTGCTGTTACCCTGTCTCACAAGATGTCACCTCCTGGCAGACCTCCCTTGACCTTCCCAATCTAAAGGAAAAGCCCTAATCCCTACCCAATCACTTCCTATGACGCCACCCAAGTGTATCTTCTTCCCTGAATTTATCATCTAAATTCGGAGGGACATAAGTTTGGGTAAGGCTGCAGAAATCCAAATCTCGATTTCAGACAAATGATATCACCTCCAAGTGCCTCCATCTGTCATTTGTAAGTTGGGCTGGAGAGATGGCTCGGTGGTTAAGAGCACCTGGTGCTCTTCCAGAGGACCCTGGTTCAGTCCCCAACACCCACATGGCAGCTCACAGCCACCTGTAACTCCAGTTCCAGAAAATCTGATACTCTCTTCTGGCCTCTGTGGGTACCAGGCACACATGTGGCAAGCACCCATATGTGCAAGCAAAATGCTCATAAGCATAAGATAAAGATAAATAAGTAAACCTGTTTTTAAAAGGAGACAGTAAAAAGTGCTGTTCCACCACATCATTGCAGAGTAAGTAGAAAATGCATGCAGACAGCATGATGCTGGCCCATGAGCTCCTGTGAGTATTAGCTGCTGTTACGGTAGTTCTCAGGTCTCTTCCTGGGCTTTTTTCATACCTCCACAAAGCAGTCTGCACACAGTAGGTCCATGACTGTTTTAGTGGAATGAAAATATAAAATACCTAAAAACCTGTGAAGAAGGAAGCCCAAGCAATCAAGTAGATTCTAGAAGCAGAGCAAAAGAAGAGAGAGAAGGAGCACCACAGAGCCACACACATCACCCACCACTGGGAGACACTGCTGGAAGAGGCCTCTAGAGTTCTGCTAAGGTGATGAGTCGGCTTGGCCCGAGAGCTACAGAGCTGTGAGGCAGGGGGGTCACCCTCAGCACTCAGGTTCCTGCAGCTCTCCCTCCAGTCTCTGCTTTGAAGCTGCTGAACCCCCACCTACCGCCTGCAGTGCTGCGCCAGCTTCCCAGGGCACTCACTCCACCCCTCTGCTTTTGGCTGTCTTCTGATCTGTACTATTTTTACTTGTTTGTGTATTAAATGAGGATACGTGATAGAAGACTTCCTGTTCTGAGATGAGCGAAATTAAATGTTGATAAGAAAGCTATGAATTATAGACAACACAGTGGCATTTTCTCATTGTCTCTGTGAGGAGTGTGGCAGGTGGCATCCCTTACAGAGGGCAAACCAGCTTAGCTAAAGGAGCATTGAAAGACGTACCTGGGGCTTGGGGCTTAGTCCACTGGTGATGCCGGGCCCTAGGCTCCACCCTCGGGAGGGAGGAAGAGAGAGAGAGGAAGGGAAAAAGAGTGTGGAGAGGCCCAGGATTACCCAGGTTAGGAAATGGTGTTCCCGAGGCACCGAGTCAGGTGGAAAGCCAGGGTAAGGAGAGGCTGACCCTCACCTTACAACAGTAGTGCAGGCAGCAGAGGGAGGGCGAGTCATCGCCGGGTCCTAGGGGGCTGACACACACAGGGCAGTGGTCAGGGCATGTGGGGGCAGCCTGGGCCTGGGGGACTTGCAGCCCAGCAGCAAGAAGCAGTGGCTCTGGGTCGTCACTGTAGCTGTGCAGCAACTGCTCGGTGCTCCAGTGGCAATGTGCCAGAAGGTGCTGAGCTACATCTGCCTCCAAGTTCAGCGTCTCCTGCACCTGCCGAACCGTCTGCTCCATCAATCCTTCTACCTCATGGGGACTCATGGTACGGCCTGCAGGCAGCTGTAGAGATGCCAGGGCTGCCACAGCTTCTGGGCTTAGGGAGAGAGAAGAGACAGTGTTTAGTAATCTCTGCCCAAGTCCCACCAGGCCCCCAGATCCCCACATATGACCTTCTGCTTCCATTTGCCTTAGTAGCCTATGGATAGCACCTGAACCCACTGTGGGGACAGAGCCCTTCATGGAAGCATGAGTAAACACCGGGCTGAGACTGGCTGGAACAATGACTGGGGTCACTGTAGGCCAGTGGGTAGGGGTCACAGTGTTAAGTGACATAATGATGGGGACAGCCCATTGCTCAAAATGATGGCAGCATGTCTAAAGCCTTCCTATGCAAAGCGTGACCTGAGGTCCAGCAGCATGGGCATCACAAATGAGCAACTGAGTCAGATCTGCACTCAGTCCACACAAGCAGGCAGCAAGGACAAATGCCAGTGCGGTAGCAGGCTTGGGGGTGCACTCGGCATTGGAAGTTTTGGGGATACTAGCAACTTAGAACAGCCTCTGGCAAACTCCCCGGCAGAACAAGCCTCCTGGGCCTTGGTAAGTGCAGAGCCAGCAGTCTGTACATATTTACAGCACAGATCAAATTGCTCAGAGCCTTGATGGCAGGGCATGAGGTGGGTGGTCAGTGGAGAAGAGGGTGAGGACGAGTGAGTAGGAGAGGTGACAGGGGTAGGAGAATGGACAGGACAGACTGGAAGTCAATTCTGTTTGGTTAGTTTTGAGTTCTTTTGAGACAAGGTCGTCTATGTACCCCTGGCTGGCCTCAAACTCAGAGATCTGCCTGCTTCTGCCTCTCTAGTGCTGAGATTAACAGAAAGTGTTTTTGTACAAGTGAGTTTTGCAGGGCTTCGGCCCTACAATCCCTCTCCTCCACTGAAAGTGGGCAGAGGGAGGGATGGCTACCTGGGTTTGGAGGTTTCAGCGCTCTGGCTGTCACAAAAGGGGACGTCTGCCTGACCCCGGCAGGGCCCCATGGGCTCTGGGGTAGCATACATCAGGACCTGGGGCCGGTCATCGCGCCGTGCCACATAGCCCTGGCCCAGGAGATGCAGGATGCAAGAGAGAACATCAGTGCCGGAACAGGTCACGCCCCCTGCAACAGCACGGCCCAGGCTCCCAGGCGGATGTGGACCCTTCTGCCAAGCCTCCAGCACCTGGATGGGAAGAAAGAAACAAGCAGGCTGCCCTTACCCAAGGGAGCCAGCCTGAACAGCTCACTGCCTGGCTCTGCCAGTACTTACTGGCCGTGAGACCGGGACAGTTACCTTCCTTACTTCGCTCGTCTATCAAATGGCAAAAGTTAGCATTTATGTAAGTCAATATTCATATTAATTTTATTTGTACTACTGTTGAGGACCAAATCACTCAATTATAACATGGTAAGCACTTGTGTCAGGAATAGAAAACCCAGATGGAGGGTTGCAGAAATGGCTGAAAAAAGTGCTTGCTCCTCAAGTGTGGGACCTGAGTTCGAATCCCTAGAATCCACGCAAAGTCTGGCAGAGAAGCATGTGTCTGAAACCCAGGTGGTCCGATGGAGAGAAGGGACAGGAGAAGCACATGAGCCAGGCGGCCTCACATACGCAGCAACAGACAAGAGCCCTCGTGTCACGCAAGGCTGGGAGGCGAGGACAGACAACCAGGGTTGCCGTCTGACCTCCACTTACACACACACACAGATGAGGACACACATGCATGTGTCATACACACACAATGAGAAAAACCAGGTGGAAATGGCACCCAAAGGATGTCTCATATTGAAAGGGGTTAAACTTCTCTTGTGATGACCTCTGGTTCCATTCCTCACCCCAGCCATGCCTCCTTCCCAGGGCACAGTCCTTTCTGCCTACCAGACAAACCAGCTGATCAATGTGGAGGCCTTTCTCCCCATGGGCTTTGAGTATCCGAACAAGAAGACAGCTCAACAGGTTCCTCTTCTGTTCCAAAGTTCGGCCCTCATCCTTTTCTACATTGATATACGTCTGGGCAGGTATCAGCCACAGGACTTCTTCATGCGGCTGGGACCTAGGCTTGCGGAGCCGCAGCACCCCTGGAATCCAGTCCCAATCAGATACCCAAGGACAGGGAGGGACACATGAATGCAGATCCTACTACACTCTCATTCCTGGTGTATCTCTCCCACCCTCTGGGCCTTCCACCATGCAGAGGCTCAGCCCAGACCCCGCTGACCTACCTCCCCCAGGAAGGTTCTGAGCCTCCTCCAGTGTCAGAGGGCCATTGTCAGAGGTAAGGGGCAGAAGTGCCTGGTGCAGGAGCTCGGGGGCCAGGTCAGAATTCTTCAGCAAGATCTCTACTGACACCTCCTGGTGAGGAGAGGCAGTGCCCATCAGAAGTGGAGAAGAAAGGAAACCAAAGAGGAAAGAGGGGAGCAGAGGAGACTGGGGATGCTAAGGTGCTGAGGGGCTGAGGCACCTCTGTCTGGTTGAAATTCAGCAGCAGCCACATCTGCACAGTGGACACGTGCAGGATCTGGTCCCCAAACCGCAGCTCAGCTCGGCCCAGCCATGTCCACTGCAGTCGCCGATGTGGCCCCATGTCCAAGACCGGGTAGTTGTGACCTGCGGAAATGTCAAGGAGACAGGCAGAGTCAGAGAGTGGGGAAACAGAGGGCTGGTGTTGAGCTGGTGAAAACAAACATGGTATTTCTTTGTTTGCGAGTTTGTAATGCTGTTGCTACACATTTAAACACCTCACTGATCATCTTTGGAATATTCTAGAAAATCAATTCATAATTTTAAAAACAAGCAAACAAAAATAGCTGTCCGGTGTGGTGGCAAATGCTTTTAATCCCAGCACTTAGGAGGCACAGACATGAGGATCTCTGTGAGTTCAAAACCGGCCAGGCTAGCCAGGACTACAACAACAAAAGAAACAAAGACAGAACTAGAGGGAAGAGGGCAGATTCAGCCTTTCCTGTAAAAACAACTTTAGGAGAGCCAAGCAGCTGCTGAGAAGCATCTCTCTAGAGAGAAGCACCCCGCTAACGCATGAAGGGACAGTGACAAACTAGAGTTTCACTATTTCATAAGCATCAATGAAGTGGCAGGCATGAGGAGGTGGGGATGGCGCTAGGTTGGAAGAGTGCTGGCCTTGGGTCAGGTGTGAGGTCGTATGCCTGCGACTCACACTGAGGAAGTAGACAGATGGGCCAGAAGCCGAAGGTCAGCTTTGCTGAGTCTGAGCTTATGAACTACGGGAGTTCCTATCTCAAAAGACCAAAACCCAAAACAACAAAAGAGGGTTGTGCCTAGGGGTGACACTGAGGAGCCTTCACCTTCTAAAGGGTTTGACGGTAGTAAGGCCTTCGTCTTTAGAAAGCCCTCTTTTAAAATGCGGGGTAGGAATGTGATGCTGGACATAGGCTGGTATTCTGGGGTTAATACCGTTTGTATATGGCTGAAAGTTATCATTGTAAAAATACTTTGAAATTTATTCTTATTTTGTGTGTATGTGTACTTTGTCTGTGTGGTGTCCTCAGAGGCTGAAGAGAGCAGTGGATCCTGTGGAACTGGAGTTAAAGATGGCTTTGAGCAGCCATGTGGGTGTTGGGAATTGAACCCAGGTCCTCTATAAGAGCAGCCGATGCTCTTAACTGCTGAGCCATCTCTTCAACCCCATTGGTAAGTATATTTTTAAATATCACACAAAGGGAGCAACTACTTGAAATTGTTAAAGGACTGGATTCTCAAAAAAATGTCAATGTTCAGAGACAAAGATGACTACCAAACTATTCCAGATTAAAGGAGAATGAAGACAGCTGACACCTAAACTAGAGGTGTCTCATGCCGGGACCCTCTGCTGGAGAGAGCAAAGGCACAGAAGGCTTTATGGGCCAGTTAACAAAAGTGCAGCAGCTATTAACTAAACTTCTATGTGTTAGAGTGCCTTTATGCCTGGGAAGTGTGTACTAAGTATTTAGGAAGAAAGAAAGGATATGGGCAACTTCCTCTCAGTGGGTCTGAAAAACCAGTGTATGTATGCGTGTGCATGTGCGTGTGCGTGTGTGTGTTGGAGGAGCATCCTGGCCAGTTCCTCCTACAGCCTGGCTAGCTCCACAGTGAAACCTGTTCTCAAACTAAAAAAAAAGCAAAGTGTTCATAAAAGTTAAACTTGCATAAAGGTTACACGGGTGTTCTTTGCATTACTGTTGTAATTTTTCTGTAAACTCGAAACTATTTCTTTTTTTTTAAATTTCTTTTTGTATTTTATGTCTGCATGTACACCTGCATGCCAGAAGAGGGCATCAGACCTCATTAGTTTGTGAGCCACCATGTGGTTGCTGGGAATTGAACTCAGGACCTCTGGAAGAACAGCTGCTGAGCCATCTCTCCAGCCCTTTAAATTATTTCTAAATTTAAAAATAAAAAAAATTAGGGAAGGGTTACTGAAACTGTATACTTTTAAAGCTGTTAAAGTGGCAAATGTTATGTTGGACACATTTCATCACAAAAAAAAAGGAAGAAAGGAAAGAAAAGGAGGGAGGGAGGAAAGAGGGAGGGAGGAATAGGAGAAAAAGGGAGGGGGAGGGGAAGGGAGGGGAAGAAAGAAACTAACTAACTAACTAATTAACTTAGGCCTGGAAAGGGTAAATTGTGTGCCTCACAAGCACAATGACCTGAATTTGAGCCCCCAGCACCCACATAAAAAGCCAGGTGCAAAATGAAATGCCTGTAATCCCAGCACTTGGGAGGTTGAGGCAGTGCTTTGTGGCCAGCCGATCTAGATGGACCAGTTAACTCTAGGTTCAAGCAAAGATCATGTCTCAAAAAATAAAATGGAGAGTGACCAGGAAGACACCGGATGTTGGCCTCTGGTATCCTCATGCACCTGCACGCAAAAAAGGACACACATGGGGCTGGAGAGATGGCTCAGCAGTTAAGAGCACAGGCTGCTCTTCCAGAGGACTCAGCACCCACATGGCGGCTCACAACTGTCTGTAACTCCAGTTCCAGGGGATCTGACACCCTCACGCCAATGAACATAAAATTAAAAAATTAAATAGTTTAAAAAAATAAAAAGACACACATACCACACCCACCCACAAACGTGTATACACACATATACCCCCCCACATTCATAAACACATACCCCCACACATAGGACACATATACACAGAGGGAGGTAACGAAAAGAAACTTAAGGTCTGCAGATGTGGCCCACTTGGTAGAATGGTAGAATGGGTGCCCTAGGTAAATGAAGCCCTAGGTTTGAGCCCCAGCACCATGTAAAGCAGGCATGGTGGGACCACAGTACGCAGCACACAGAAGGATAAAAGTTCGAGGTCCTACTCAGCTACCTAGCAAGTTCAAAGCCAGCCTAGATACATGAGACCTGTCTCAAAAACAAGGAAACCCAGACAATTAAGGGCTTCTTTCAATGTGAAAACAAAAGTATAGAAAAATGCTAACTAACACATGCTGGCATATGTCTGCCATCAAAGGAAAACAGACTCTAAGACAAAACAAAAAACTTTATCGAAGCAAAGTCAGTTCATAATAATAACAAAGTTTAATTTGCCACAAACTCTATGATGATAGTCACTAGCTGCATGTAGTTCAATTTTAAATTTAAAATTATTGAAATTATTCAGTTCATCAATCATATTAGTCATAAGTTCAAGTGCTTAAAATGACCAGGAACAGTTATCATATTGAAAAGTGCGGGAAAACACTTTCCTGTCTTTACAAAAAGTTCTATCAGATTGTACTCCTGAATAATTTATTTTCTAATTTTTACTTTGTGTGCATTGGAGTGAGAGTGTCAGATCCCCTGGAACTGGAGTTACAGACAGTTGCGGCTGCCATGTGGGTGTTGGAAACCGAGCCCTCTGGAAGAGCAGCCCGTGTTTTTAACTGCTGAGCCATCTCTCTAGCTCCCTCCTGAATAATTTTAAATGTGTATATAGGGGGAGAGCCAAGGTAATATGAATCAACAGTGACATGATTACAAGTTTTAAAAAAATCACAACCAGGAGCTGGAGAGATGGTTGAGTGAGTAAGAGCATTGGCTGCTCTTCCAGAGGACCCCAGTTCAGGCCCCATCACCCACATGGGGGCTCTCAGTCACCCATAACTCTAATCCCAAGGCTCCAATGCCCTCTTCTGGCTTCTGTGGGAACAGCATGTCCTGTGACGACGAACACCTGTCCACATAAATAATAAAACACTTAAAAACACAACCATAGCAGTAAATCTCAGCCCACCTCTCTCAGGAATAAGTGAAGCAGACAGGAAGTAGTAAGGCACAGAATATGTGAACAATTAGAAAGGTCAATTTCTTGAAATATGTAGACTCCTGAATCCAACAGCCGAAGAACACGTATTTTCTGCCACCGCAGCTTACAAAACCCTACCATCCACTAGGTCATAAAGGAAGTGTCAGGAATGAAAGATCCAGACCAGCAGAAGCCACATTCTGTAATCATGACAGAAGGAAGGCAGGAATCTAAAACTACTAAACACAAAGAAAAAATTATTTCAGCTAGAGTCTTCGGACAGGTCTCTACTCTAGGCTGGCTCAAACTCCCTATGCAGCTACAGATGCCCTTCAACTCCTTATCCTACCGCCTCCGCCGCCAAGGGCTCGGATGACTGGCATGAACCACTAAGTGTGGTTTACACCCTGGGCCTTCTATATGCTAGGCCCTACCAGCTGAGCTACATCACAACTCCTTGTTTGGCGGTTTAAAAATACACTCTCCATAAACTAATAACTCAAAGAAGTGGCATGTAGCACACTCCTTTAGTCTCAGCAGTCAGGCAGAGGGAGGAGGATCTCTGGTTTCTAGACCAGTCTGGTATACTTAGAAAGTGTCATGCTAGTCAGGGCCACACAGAGAGACCCTACTATAAAAAATAGTAATGAAAATTAGAAATTATTAGAAGTGAACAATAAAAAACATATGATATGTAGTCTTGAGGAAAAGGCTGGAGAGGTGGTTCAGCAAGTAAGAGCACTCAGTGCGCTTGTGGAGGACCTGGGTTCAGTTCCCAGCACTCACATGGTAACTCAACCACATTCATAACTCTAGTTCTAGGGGACCAACTCCCTCTTATGGCCTCTGCAAGAACCAGGCACACATGTGGTGTACATCCATACATGTAGTAAAACATTTATATAAAATAAATGAATATTTAAAAATTACAGTCCTGGAGAGATGGCTCTGAGGTCAAGAGCAATGGCTGCTTTTCCAGAGAATCCAGATTAGATTGCCAGCAGCAACATAATGGCTCGAACTGTCTGCAGCTCCAGTACCAGAGGACTCAACTCCCTCCTCTGACCTCTCTAAGCACCAGACACACATGTGGTACACAGACATACATACATGCAAAACATCCATACATGTAATAAAATAAAAGTTATAACCACATACAAAAACCCTATGGCGCATCCTAAGTGTCCCATAAGAACAGGGAAGGCAGAAGACACATTCGCACAATGGAACAGGACTCAGCAAACCAAAGAACAGAGCCTCATGATACAAGTGACCACTCTCACAGACACCAGGCTGTGTGTGAGAAAGCAGATACAGCACAGTACATACGCCATGGTCACATCCATAGAATGTGCAGGTGCAGGCAAGTTTACAGTGACAGAAGGAAAGGTGAAAGGAAGGCACTGACTGGGAAGGGTACATGAAGGGGAAGCCTGCTGGGTGCTGCTCTGAGGGATCGGTACAAGGCTGCATATCGGTACATAAGCTCACTAAGCCTTCTAGTAAATACTACTTATACACCAGTAAAAATGGCCAAAAAAACCATAGGATGTAGTTAAAATGATGGGGAATAAATAGCCTTAAACATTTTTTATTTGGAAAGATTCCCAACACTGAAAACAAAGCAAGCAGACAACTCCAACAACACAAACAGAACCAGTTTCCAGGAAGCTGAAGGAGAGAGAGCAAACATTAATGAAGCCATTCCCACTCTACTGCATCCTCCTCCAAGAAACTGCCAAACCAAGAAAAACTCTCTTCTTATCTACACCTCCTGGCTGGTGCTCCTCTCCCTTTCTTCTGCTGCCACCCAGGATGCATCGCAATCTCCAGTTTCCTGCCCCTAGCTCCTCACTGTGGCTGTAGAAGCTGAAGAAGCCGTCAAGGGCATCGCAGAACTCTGTGGGAAGGCGCTTTCTGGGATGGTGCAGGTAGCAGACTGGGGAGACTGGCCAGCAGCGTGGTGACAGGACCACTACAGAAACTGCCAGACCTGGGTCTTCTCTGGGGAGTTCTTTCTCAGTCTCCCATCCCTGGTCTTCCTCCTAAGGAGCAGAGAGATGAGCCATGAGCTCTCTTGGTGGGCCTGTGTTCTCGTTCTGCCGCCCTCCCCTGCTTGCCCTCACCTCCACATCCTCTGGCCTCCGCTCCTCCTGGTCTTCCTGTTCCAAGAGCTGCCTGTCGAGCTGCTGGAGCTGGAAGAGGTGGAACTGGCGCTGCAGCTCCTCTGAGGTGCACAGGCTCTGCAGCATCAGCTGGGGGAGGCGGTTGGGGAAGCAGAGGCCAATCTGCTCCAACACAGCCCCTTCCAGCCAGCTCGAGCCCAAGTTCAGGAGCCGGTCAGCCATGTAATGCCTGCAGCACACACAGCCGGGCCAGTCTCATTGTGGATGCTAGCATGGCCCGGGGCCAGCCTTCCCCTCCATAAGTAAATCTGTGAGTTACAGCTTGCTAAGTCACAGGACCCGCATCATCTCTACCAGTGTATGGCCACCCACACCTTTAATCCCAGCATCGGTAGGCAGAGGCAGGCAGATCTCTGAGTCCGAGGCAAGCCTGGTCTACAGAGCAAGTTCCAGGACTGCCAGGAATACATAGAGAAACCCTGTCTTGAAACTCCAAAACCAAAAAAAAAAAAAAAAAAAAAAAGACTCAAATCTTCCCCTTGTGTAGCCTCTAAGCTGCCCGTCCCCAACCTCTTCAGAATGTGGCTCACTGATAGAAGTGCTCAAAAGTAGTGGCCAGCTCTAGGCCAGAAAGGACCATGATGGGCTCCAAGTGCCGCTGAAGCCGCCCCAGCATTTCCACTCCAGGGGCTCCGCCAAGCAAACCACCCTGGATTTGTTGGTCAATGTGCCTAGCAAACTGCTCACTCATCTGGGGACAAAAGAATGAACATCAGACAAGCCATGAACGAGGCAGTAGAGTGGGAAAGGGGAGTGGAGGAGGTAAAGGGAGAGGCAGGAGACGGACCAGGGTGACAGCCCACGCCTGCCCTGGGCAGGACTCACATGAGCAGCAGTGAGGAAGGACTGCTGCAGCAGAGCGCCAGAGAAGCCACTGCGCAGAGCCAGAGTGAAGGCTGCCCGAGGGCCGAACAGTTCTGAGCCGGCTCTCTGCAAGCGCTCATAGAGATCACAGTAGCGAGGCACGAAGTCTGAGGCCCTCCAGGCTGCAGCCAGGAATCTGCTGACCTGAGTGACAGAGTAAGAAATGACACAAAGGAGTGACTGCTTGTGTTCATCCCGACTGACCTGGGCTTGCATCCGCCTACCTGCTCCTGCACCACACTCAGCCAGCACTGGGTGATGTTCCTGAGGCTGCTGCTGAGGCTGCTGGGAAGGGCTGGTGACGGCGCAGTGCCTCGGTCCTGACTCTTACTGTTCTTGCTGACTGTGTGAACACAGGGCAAAGGCGTGAGCTTCCCTCCAGCCTGAGCAGGCTCTGGGGTCTGGGGTGCTTATCTCCTGAAAAGGTCACAAGTTCCAGAGGCCTAGAGAAGCAGAAGAGAAAGGAGCCAGACCCCACAGTGCAGAGTCTCAGCTCAACAGGCCACACCGTACTCACAGGGCTGTGTGGATGGTTCAGAAGGCCCAGGATGGGGCTCCACGTGCACCAGCAAGTGGCACAGACGCCGAACTCGAGAAGCAAAGGATGCCACTCGGCTCTGCGAGCTCTGCGAATTCTCCCTCTGTTCTAAATACTGGTCCAGCAGCCATCCCAGGGAGCTCACACCCTCAGCATCTGAAAGAAAACCAGTCAGGAATGGGTGTCTGAGGAAAGTCGGGTCAGGGACAGAATCGAGGTGCAGGTTCCATTATTCAAAAAGGTTTGAGATAGACAGAGCCCTAGCCCTCCCTCACCACAGTTGGCTTCAGCTGGAGCCTGGGGAGGTAACGGGGTGGGGTGTGGAGGAGAAGATTCAAATACCAGAGTCTCAGGGAACAGTCCCTGGAGCAGGGAGGAGAGAGGAACAATGAGATGACAGCTCTTGAGGGGCAAATATAGGAACCAAGAGAACCAAGAATATTAACACAGGTGATCCCTGAGATCACCTGTTGTGAGGAGCTGGTGTGTGAGCCAGGTCTGGGTGGTTACCGGGGGAGGTGATGTTCTGGACCAGGGGGCTGACCAGCGCCTCCCAGCAGGTCTTGCCCAGCGCCTGGGCGGCCTCATCATCAGGGAGGAAGCGATCAGCAAAATTCTGTTCATGGCGCAGAACTCGGTTCAGTCTGGAAATACAGAGTATATGACCAGATTAGAGCAGACTCCCTGAGGCCTCTGCACAGGTGCTGATCAACTCCCAGTCATGCTACTTGAGTCTTCTCCCCGGCTCTCTGCCAGCATACACTTTGCTGGTGTTCAATGTCCTCAGGGGCCAGCTGCAGCCTCACTAATCCCTCTCCTACTAAAGCATCTCTCCTGCCCCTACAGTGTCAATCCTTAACTGCCTTCCCTCCTGTGCTGCACCCACCTGGGACAGAGCTGGAGGAGGCGCCGGCGGTCCTCTGCTATGTCCTGGCTCCATGCTTGTGCCCGAATTGTGTAGAAGAGACAAGTGCGTCGACACAGTTGCTCCCGGAACAATGGCCAGAAAGTGGGCTTGGGTCCCAGCACCTCCACACCCCGAACCCGAGTGTCGATGCCACCCTGCAGCATACACAGACTGGTCACCTAGGCTACCTCACCTGAGCTACTATGCACTGCAGTCAAGTTGCACACCCTGAATTCCCAAGAACTTCCTGGGACTCAATAGCTTTCTAGGCCATCTCCAAGGCGGCCAAGGCGGAACCCTGGATAGTGTCCTGGCTTGAAGCTCCTGGGGAACCCCCCATATGGAAACTCTGTGTTTCCTCCTGGTCCCACCTGTTGGCAGCGCTTTATTCGGATCTGGATGATGGGCCAGAAGCGGTTTAGGTTCTCCAGGAGGGTTACCCGGCTGGCAGAGGGCATCACGTTTACCTGACAGGGCAGGAGAGAGGCAGAGAGCCACCCAAAGAAGTGAGCTGGGGCTGGAGAGAGGCCTCAGTGGCTACGAAAACACACTGCTCTTACAGAGAACCTGCACTCATGCTGGGTGGCTGACAACCACCTGTGGCTAGCTCACAGGACCTGGTGCCCACATAATACGAACAGAATAAAAAGTGGAGCTGGAAGCGCTGCTGACCACAATCTAGACCAACATGGCCTGTGTTCTTACGTGCGCACTGAGCCCAGGCACACTCCAAATGAGGTGAGACCTTCCCAGAAGGGACAAAGAGAGCCATTCCCAGAGACTGGGTGTTTCCCAGGTTGTGTGGAAAATGGAGGGATGGGAGTATACAGTAGAGGGGAGGAACAAGGGTCCCCACCGTGTTAAGTTCGGTGTTGATGCAGCTGACACTGTCACCCCCAAACACCACCACCCTGGCTGGCATGTAACTTGAGTCCTCACTGGCCACAAGCAGAGTCAGCTGCCTGAGAGAAGAGAAAGGAGTCAGTGAAAACCAGGCCACCTCATTCCACCACTGTCTCTTCCAGCTCCTGACAGGCCTGCCTTCCCCAGACCCTCCACTTTTCCCTTCGTATTTCTTCAAAGTGATTTAAACCCCTAGGTTCAATGACAAACAAATGCTATACTGTGCATGTAATCGACTTTCCCATGTCATGAACAACAGGTTCCTTGAGCCTGCCAACCTGACAGCATGGGACAGTCATCTGTCCACAGAAGCCCACTCCCTTCCTATTCCTACCCACCTGTGAAAGAAGCAGGCAACCTGCCTGGTCACGACCTCCCTCACCAACCAATGGCAAGTCTTGAAAACTCTGCATCTTAGTGTCACAGTCCACCTCTGCCCTATCAGTCCCTCCCTAACCAAACACACTGAACACTTCTCAACTGACCAGACACACCTTCCAACATCTTTTTCTGGCCTCCAACCCAAATTTTCATGATTACCTGAGTACCAACTAAAAAACAAAACTAGTTTCTTTCTAAGATCTTGGATGATTCCCCAAGTTTCAGAACAAAGTTCAAAGTTCCTGGCTTACAAAACTCTACAATCTGTGCCTGCCTACTCTTTTGGCTTCACCTCTGCTGCTGTGATGTACCCTTAACTCCACCTAACCAGCATTTTAAAACTTCGCCTCCACCTGAGAAGTCACTGAATTCTCTTTATGTAGCTAATTTCAAACTTCAGCTCAGTCAACACCTTCTGGAAGGAAGCCTTTTCTGACACTCATTGCTCCCAGGATCCTTTCTCCTGGCCCTCTATCTCTCAACAGGTTCTTCCTCTTCACGCTGACCTGAATGGCTTTGGCTCGGTTCAAGAGATCCTCCTACCTCAGCTTCCCAAGGAGTGGGGCAACAGCCATGTCACTGTGCCTGGACCATGATGCTTTCTCTTTATGCTGTTTTATTTCTCTGCTTCCTCTTTTATTCCCCCCTTGAGACAGGGTTGCAATATGTAGCCCAGGCTTGAACTCTTGATCCTCCTGCCTCAGCCTCCTGAGTGATGAGATTATAGGCATGCACCATCAAGCCTGATTCTCTTGACTGACCTGCTAGCCAGGCTCCCCGACTACAAAGTCCTTGTATCTTATTGTCCTTGTACCCCCGGAGCCTTGTACAGTGCTTGGCATTCTTGACATTGAAGAAACACCCAAGGGAAAAGTAAGTTACATGGATTGTTGCTCTCTGGGCGCAAGACGGCTATGTCTGTATCTGTCAGGGCATCAGTGTTGAGGCACAAACGGTGAGATGTCTGCACGGCACAGCAAGACAGGCCAATGTGTCAACTGTGCTTTCACTGCACAGAATGAGTTTAAAATGCCCCAGAGGACAGGATTTACTTATGGAGTCGTGGGGCAGTGTTTTGGGGAGATACATGGGTGTACATTAGAATATTTGTGCGTGCATACATGTATACAAATAGGTTCGAACCTAATAAGAACACCACGGTGCATGTGCAAGGTGATGGAGTGGGAGCCAGTGCTGCCGTTGGACTCCCAGTAGGTTTTGGGGTTGCGGTCTGTCAGCTTGCTGGCCCGGTGTGGGTTGGAAGACACCTCCACCTTCTCCCAGCACTTGTCTTCCTTCACTTCCACACTAGAGCCTGTGGAAATGTGGGAAGGGGTAGGGGATGGCGGCATGGTCAGAACAGGGCCTGGAGAGTGGGACGGGAAAAGCAGACACTGGGCAAGAGCCAGGGGAAAGCAGAGGAGGGCACTAACCCTGGCAGAGATGCCTGAGGAACACATCAAAGAAGGGGATATTGATGGGTTGGTAGGTTCGTCTGTGGTCTTCAATCTGGCCCAGCACCATCTGCAGCCAGAACATGGGGGGTGAGGGGGATAGAGAGGAACAGTCAGAAACAATCACAGAGAAAGGGAGTCGAGAAGGAACATGCCAAATTCTGACAGGACCACGCAGGGAAAGGTTAGGGCACACACACTCAGATTTGCTGCCACCTGCACACCACATAGGGTCCCAAAGACAAACACATAAAGAGCCCTCTGTTTCTGGTTTTACTTTCTCAGCTCTATCCAGGAGCTCCTCCTCACCTGAATGCAGCCAGCCAGAACACTGGAGGTGAGGTTACTGTAGAGCTGGGCATACTTCTCACACTCTGTCACCAGGTCTCGAAGCTCAGAGGCCAGCAGGAGCTGAGTGGGATGCTTGTCCAGGACCTTGGAGAGGGCCTCTTTTGCTCCCAGGCAGCAAAGCACTACTGCGTAGTCTTTATGCATCAAAGCCAGGCGATGCAGGAAGCAGGTCAGCTCCTGAATAACCTGAGCCCAGAGTCACACGGATGAGTTTCCAAAAAAGAAAGGACAGAGCGTGTAAGGGCAAGGGCTGGGTCCACTGAAGGAGCCATACTGGCAGAGACTGAGGAAATCTGCAAGGCAGGGAGAGGACCAAGGAAAGTGAACAACATCTGAGGTGCTGGGACTCCAGAGCCAGCCGGTGTTACAGAGCTCGGGGGTCTCCCAGACTTCTTCCTGCCAGTATCAAACTATCCCAAGAGCTGGCCTTTGTCTGACATCACTCCGTGATGTACAAATCCTGGCTGGCAGAGAACAAGGGGTGGCGGGATTGGTGGCTCTAACTTTCTACTATGCCCGTAACCTACACTCCTGGTGCAGCCTAAAGTTGGATAGTTCAAAGACTCCTGGATGACACTAGCCTTCCTTCCCTCCCTTTCTAGATCCCAGTGCCCTCAGATACACAGATCCTTACGATCTGCTGAACCCCTAGAGCCTCACTAGGCAGGTGGTACCCCAACTTCTGTCTTCCCTCCTCCAGCCCCTGCCACACTGTGGTACCTCAGAGTCACTGCTTGGGCCACTCAGGCAGTTGAGGCAGGGCTCCAAGACCTCGTGCCAAGGGAGGACCACTGCCTCGGGATGATCCAGCAGTCGGGTCATGACCCTGTGGGGGAATGGAAATGAGAGAGGCTCCGGCAGTCTCTCAGTGCCTAGGCACAGGCGCCTGGACACCCTTACCTGAGTACCATGAGCAGCAGAGCTCTGTTGGGCCCGGGGGCATCCAGAGTCCTCAGCAGTAGGAGGAAAGGCTGGGACTCCTGCTGGAGGCGCTTGAGAAGGGGCCTCATGGCACCTCGGGGGCTGCTTTCATGGCACAACACACGCTCCAATTCCAGGAAGAGCTCTGCAGATGGATCCCCCACCAGGGATCGGATGAGTAACTCAGGGGACCCGTCTTGGCCTTGGGTGCTCGGAGTTTCCAGTGCTGCAGGCCAGACACAGCAGAGGGAAAATGTGCATGAGAGAATCTTAGACGTCAGCCAAGCCAAGAAGCGGGGCACTCGAGAAACTCACCCCAAAAGTCTCTTCGCACACTAAAGACATCTATGTCATAGTTTATCAAAGTATGAGAGATTTTCTTTCTGGTCCCCAACACAGACCTAGCTAGACTTGAAAACAATACATACAGTACGAGAGACACTGCTGAGCTAAATACAACGCATTTAATCTCAGCCAGTTGACGTTACTATTAAATGCTAGCGATAGTAAACAGTGCTGCTCAGTTTGGAGGCTTGAGATACACAGTCTCAGAGATGTATGTTGCTTATCTCAGCATCCACACGTCTGAGCGTTCAGCTAGTTGTTTAAACCGCAAAGGACGTCTCATGACGTGCGCAGTGCTCCTTTGGTCAAGTTCTGCTTGCGATCGACCTTGGCATGGTGGTGCACACTGACACTGCTAACCTGGGGAGACTGAAGCAAGAAGATCTCGAGCTCAGGTCACACATGTTACACTCCCCCTAACCTGAGAGTGGAGAGGGGTTCTACTTTGAGCACTTCAGGTTTCATTCATTTCCTGAAGATTCTGGTATCCTTCCGAAAGGGACTGGGATGTAAACTTAGACTTCCTGGCCACAGCACGGCACATGCCACTCAGCAGAAACACCCCTCCACAACGGTACCTGCTCGCTCAGGACTTCCCGAGGCTCTGAGTAGCGATTGAGAAGCATCATGAGGATGGTGCGTGTGGTGGGCATTGGTTCTGTCCCCGGCGCTATCCCTGAATGCCTAAACAAGGTGTCTCTCAACTCTGGGGTTATAATCTGGTCTCCCAGAGTATGGTGGTTGCACAAAAGCAGGTTGAGAAGAAGCAGACCATTTCTCACTGCAGAGGAGCACCTGGAAGGAAGGCGTGAGCCAAGAAGTTGACAGTGAATGCCACAGTCATGGAGTCAGTGCGGTTGGGTTGGGGGAGCTCCAGCAGTCCGTCCCTCTGAGGAAGGACTTCTGGCCATCTGACTTGGGCCACCACTCCTAGTCCCATGAAGGAAAGTCAGTTTTTCTGCTTTCCTGGAAATCTCCTGCATCAACTACTTGGTCTTCCTTCCAGTGACATTCCAAGAGGGCCACCAGTGTTTACCCAAAAGGGACAATGTAAATATTGTTGAGCACATGAGTCTAGAACTTAGGAAAAGTGAGATTTAGGATACAGCAAGGATCTAGAGTCTAGAGGGTAGCATTCTCACCCCTCAGTATTCAGCATCAGGATGACAGCTGCAGGGACACCAAGGAGCAAGCTCTCAGACCCTGGACGTGTAGCTGAGTCAATGCTGGCAAAGATCTCTCTGGTCATCTGGGTATCAAACAAAGGTTGGATGGAGTCTCGGCTGGTAACGAAAGTGGGGATCTCTGAGGAACTGGCAATGGCCAGCATCTTTAGTGCCTGAAAGAGGAGTGCAGAAGTCGAGTTAGGGATGGACAGAGCCATCACAGGGAATACAGCACAGTGGTGGAGCCCTTGTTCAGCACTGCACGACCCGGGGCTCGGTCCCCAGCACTTCCCCAGAAGGAAGCTGGAAGCTAGTGTCATCATTCCAGACCCCAAACTCTGGAGCAGCCAGACTGTTGGCAAACAGGTAGGACAAGACATGGAAATGGAGAAGATGTAGTTGGGACCTGAGGGAAAGGGGAAGTAGATAGGAGAAGGGAGGTCAAGAGAGAATGAGGGAGGAAAGAAAAGGGAGCAAAGAGGAGGATGCAAACTAAATAATCTGTAAGTGGACGCAAATCCACAAGCTGCTTCTCTCTACACCTGGGCTCCCAACAGCAAGGCTGCCGGAGTGGGCGGGCTCAGGCTCTGAATCTTCACCAAGGGGTGCTGCCCTATCACACCCTGCAGTTACCTCCTGAGGCTTCCTTGAAGTCATGTCCCATCTCAACTGGCCCCTCCTTCCCCCTCTCCTTCTCCTCTTCCTAGGCAACCTACTCCTATGGACACCAGCACTTCCACACTTGTGACCCTTGACTTGGCCTTTCTGCTCCAGGCCGTTCAGCCATCTCACAAGCACAGCAGTCAGAGTTATAAGGACTTGCAATGTGAAGCCTTATTTGCTGGTATCACAGAGACAAATTAAAAAATGAACACTCTGGTTAGAGGGAAGAATGTGTCTGCTGTAAGAGCTGTCTCTCTGAAAGAAATTCACAGGAACAGACTGCTCTAGATGTAGCATTCAGGAGGCCCTGAATTCAAGTGAGGCCCAGGCCCTTCAAGCAAAGGTTTCTCCTGTTGATTACCCCAGTCTACCCCAAGTAGCTGGATTCTATAGACTTCAAGCTATAAACAAGATGCTGTAATTCTGTCATGGGCAATAATATGAATTTCGGAGTAAATGCTGTATTTTTTGGTCGTGCAATTTGAGAGGATCAGAAATATTTTTGCACATTGGTGGCCTAGATCATGTCTGGTTACTCTTGGAACAGGCCCAAATGACCCTATAAAAGACCTGTGTTTTGGTCCTCTCGGCTTAGCCTGCTCTGAGAGGACATGTGGTCCCGTCCATGTTGTGCCCACTCTGTTGTGATAATCCATTTTCAAACTGCTCCGGACAAGGCTTACATGATTCCTTCAGGGACACTGGCTATGAGCAGGTACACAATGCCCAGCACACCAGCAGGCAGCACTTCTGCCTCGAGTGGTTAGGAAGCCAATCTTCGGCAAGTTCCCTGGACATAGCCTTCCATCCTTCCCTGCTATCTGGCCAAGGTGGCAGAGTAAAGCAGTGCTGCCTGTGCTTTACTCAAATCCAGTGAAGGGTTATTTCTGCACATGGGATCACTCAGGTTAAAAAGAAAAACGAATACTCTGTTATATCTAGGATGCTGGTCTTCAGCCTACGCCTGCCTGTAATTTCAGGAGTGGGACAATCAACACACCTGAAACTAACCTCCTGCCTTCTCCTCAAGCCTCCCTGTAACGTTCCAGTCAGCCGTCATCTCGTGCACCTGCCATTTAATTTTAATCTTGAGTTTGTCTCTGTTTTTTTCTTCCTTTCTTTCTTTCCAATTTATCTGTTTGTAGAGTGGGTTGCAGGCTTAGCAGCACGCACCTTCACCCACTGAACCACTCACAGCTCTTGAGTATCATTCCTAAACGCTCCATTCTACCTTTCTCCAGTCAGGCACTCAGGCTTCAAGACACTCTTAAAGCTATTGGCGTCTCTCTACTCTGATGTCTACAGCTTAGTCTAAACCAGCACAGTGGTGCGTGGTCAGTGGTTATCGCTCATCACTCTGTCCTGCTCCGCCCACTGGACTCACCGCCAGTCCTGCCTGCTGCACCAAAACAGATGTCTTATATTCTTGCATGCAAATCAGCACAGCGTAGATGCCACCCTCCCTGGCAAAGAGTGGACGCCATTCATGCTTGGTCATGAGCAGATAAAGGAGGCGCAGGGCCAGCACCACCACCATCTTCTCTCCCACCTGGTTGGTCAGCAATTCCACCAGCGTCTTCACCAGCTTCTCTCTGAGAAGAGAAGAGATCCTAAGGTTTCCCATCCCAAGCAACCTTCCTAACTCTCCAGCCATATCATCTGTCTCCCTGCCTAACTCCATCCATCAAGATTCAGTCTACTCTCCTTCCCCCACCTGCTCTCCTGATGTTATCTCACTCTTGACCCCTCCCCCCTGTAGTCTAACTGCCCCAGTTCCTCTTTTCAAGTGAACCTATAGGTTTGATGTATCTAATCAAATGGCTTAAAAGTTAAAAAAGAAAAAAGAAAAAAGGCAGACAGCTTCAGGAAGGGGGTGGGATACATACGAACAGTCACAAAATGCTTTGCTTCTAGTGAGCCGAATAGAACCAAGAGTATATACCTGAAACTCTAGAACGAATACCAGGGAGCCAAAGAGAAGCCATGACAAAAGGAGTCGGGGCAGATCTCAGGGAGCAAGGACAATCCACTGACAGGTGGATGGCGGAGCTGGGCATGGTGGCTGTTGCTGTAACCCCCGAATTTGGGAGGTGGGGACAGGAGAACTGCCAAGAGTTCAAGGGCAGCCTTAAACACAGTCTGAGACCCCATCTCCAAAAGTAAAAAAGTCAAAATGTAAAATGCAACCATCCAAGCAAACAACAAAAGCACCTGATGTTGGAGTGGGGGCTGCAGCTTGGAGACAGCATATGCCTGGAGTAGGTGAGGACTGGGTTCAATTCCCTAGAAACAAGGAAGTAAGTGAACATGATACTGGCCACTTGAAAAGAAGTAGGGGTTAGGCTCTGCTTCATGCCATTTCCAAAAATAAACTTCTAGTCAAATTGAAATGAATATAAAAAAAAATCCAGAAATAACAGATATTTTTAGAAGAATAAGAAAATATTTTTCTAGAGGTTGGTTGGCTCAGTTGAAGTGCATGCTTCATAAATATCAAGACTTGAATCTAGAGCTCCAGAAAAAAAAGCTGGGCACTGAAGAGGCAAAGACAGGAGGGCCTGAGGCTTGTGGCTGGTCAGCCAGCCTAGACACACCGGTGAGCTCTGGCTTCAGTGAGAGTCTCGGTCTCAAAAATAAGACAAGGACAGATTGAGGAGGACACCCAACATCTGATCACTGATCTCCTTGCACACATCCCCGCACACAAACATATGCACACTGCCAAAAAAGCTATATAAGCTTTATAATCCTAGAATAGGGTAGACTCCTTTTTCAAATACTTTATTTTTATTTTAAATTATATGCGTGTGTGTGTGTGTGTGTGTGTGTGTGTGTGTGTGTGTGTGTGTGTGTGTGTGTGTGTGTGTGTGTAGGCACATGCATAGAGGCCAGAAGAGGGCATTGTCGAGCCTCCTGACGTGAGTGCTTGGAACTAAACTAGGTCCTCAGGAGCAGTATATGCTCTTAACTGCAGAGCCATCTCTTCATCCAAAAATGGACTCTCTTAATAGGACAGAAATTTTTAGAAGCTTGAAAAATATAGCAACCTAAAAACTTTAGCATACTGAAAGACACTACAAATAAAATTAAGAAGCAGACAATATGAGCTGGAGAAAATGTCCGAGAGAAATGCTGATACAGCCAGACACGGAGCCTCGTGCCTGTAATCCCAGGTAGCTGGAATGCCAACACTGACAGATGGAAGTAGGAAGATCACAAGTTCAAAGTCAGTCCAGGCAATACAATGTGAGATTCTGTCTCAAAATGTAACTCTCCCTCTCATGAAAAAAGTGCTGGTTAAGAGAGTCCTGAGGGTCCTGAGAGTGAAAGCAAGTGCTGCCATCTTTTACACAGTGACAGACGCAGGCGAGATGGCTGGGAAACCACTGAGAGAGAACACAAGCGGAGAGCCTGCGGGAAGAGCAGCTGGAAGGCTCTGTTCTGACCATCTCTCAGAGCCGCATGTGACTGCAACCTGTCTGCAGTCAAGAGTCACTACTTTTGTCTGATGCCGGGTCCTACCAGGCTGGCCTCAAACTCCCCACCCTTCTGCCTCTGCTTCCCAAGCACTAGGATCAGAGGCATGCTCACCACACTCAGCTGCAAACCAGGTTTGGTTACGAATCCCTTAATCTAATACGGATAATGCCAATGAACAAGGAAGTTGGAATGTTCACCAAAATGTTAGCGCTGCGCATCTCTGCAGAAAAGCCTTTTTATACAAATTTTAACTTCTTTCTGAGACAGCGTCGATGTCATCGTGCCCAGCCTGAAGCTCGCTGGTCATGAACATGCCGCGACGTGCCTGCCTTTACCCCACCATTTCCATCTCTGCTTTACACTAAGCCGTTATTCTCTCGGGATCACAAAAATAAAGCTAACATGATTTTTAAAATACACTAAGTTTTTTGAACACAGATAACAAAATAATGCAAGAATGCCTTTATATCCAAGAAAAAAGGGTACAGCTCAATAAAAGTGGGAAAAATCTAAGAACAGGACAGTTACGGAAGCAGAAACACAACGAATACAAGCAAATCTGCCTAATGTCAGTCAGAGTAAGAAACTAACACAGACAGATACTGAGCATTTAGACATCTTGCCAAATCTTGGGCCACTCAGATGGCTCTGTGGGTAAAGACACCTGCTGCTAAGCCTGTTGGCCTGCACTTGATCCCCAGAAGCCACATGGTGGAAGGAGAGAACCAACTTGCTCAAGTTGTCCTCTGACCTCCACATCCGTGTTACAGTGCATGTGCGCACACAAACACACACACACTTATTAATGTGCCAATCTAGTCCATTAAAAAGCAATGCTGTGCAGGCCCACGGAAGAGAAATGGACAGCAGAGCAGTGTACTTGAACTTGGCTGCAGCTGAACCACAGCTCTATACCTCAATGAAAACAATGAACAGCTCTGTGATGGCTGACACCAAGAAGCCTTCTAACAGACACTGTGGAGGGACACAGAAATGCCACTGAAGGGTGTGGTCACAAACGCTAAAACACAAGCATACTACATGTTATTTCCACCCAAATAATTCACACGGTTTTTATGCTTTTATGCATCAGGTTTTTAAAAAGACCTAATTTGGCCAGGCAGTGGTGGTTCATGCCTTTAATCCCAGCACTCGGGAGGCAGAGGCAGGCGGATCTCTGTGAGTTCGAGGCCGGCCTGGTCTACAGAGTGAGTTCCAGGACAGCCAGAGTTACAGCAGAGAAACTCTGTCTCGGAAAAAAACCAAAAAAACCCAAAAAAACCTAATTTATACTTTTAAAAATACTATGAAAAAATCTTTACAAACGAGAAATTACACATTTTTAAAGATTTATTTTAAACTTTAATTACGTGTATGTCTCTGTGGGTATGTGCATGTGAGGTGCAAGTGACTGTGGAGGCCAGAAGAGGGCGTCAGATCCTCTGGAGCTGGAGTTCCCTGGAGCTCCCTGTGAGCTGTCCAGTGTGGGTGCTGGGAATGGAACTCAGGTCCTCTGGAAAAACAGCAAATGCTCCCAACCGGAGCCACCTGTCTAGTCGCTAAACACTCAATTACATGTTAAATCTGCAGGTGGAGGGACTTGGATTTTTTTGTTCTGTAAGCTTTGATCCGTGACTATGGCCCCATTTCAGACAGTTCAGAGCAACCTCCTTCTCCTCGCTCTGTCCCCTCCTTTCTTTTCTTACTAACCCATTCTCATATTTTTTCTTTCTCTCCAGGCTGACCTCAGGTCCGAGTCAGACCCTGAGTTCTGTGAGTAAGGCATGTGCACCACACCCCAGCAGGGCTCTCATTCAGTATTCTTTCATACGAGCCATTTAAAACATGAGCATGTACTTGTGTGATAAAGAAATCCAATAAAACTTTAAAAAAAAGAAAGTAGCTACAGAAGAAAAATGAAAGAGAAAAAAATTTTAGACAAGGTCTTTCTATGTAGCCCAGGCTGGCCTCAAGCTCATGATCCTCCTGCCTCAGTCTCCCAAGTTCTAGGGTTAGGCATGTGCCATCACACCTGGCTTGAAAAAACAATGTAAAGAGAAAGCACTAGAGCCAGAGGACCTAGTTTGGATCCTGGCTCTGCCATCTTAGGCCTGGGAGCGACTAAACGTCTCGGTTTTCTCACGTAAACTGTAATATTATAACAACAGGGGACTGATGGCATCATTGTTTCTGGGGGGCACAGATTCCATGAGCACGAGCGTGAGAATTCTCGGGAGTGCTCAGGGAGCACTGGGTCACCCAGCTCCTGCTCCACTGCTCCTCAGGCCCCACCTCTCCTCCATCCCAGCCTTTCTGCCTCCTGACTTCATCACTCCTTCCCTCCTACCACCGTCCTTAATGGCTACAGCTTCGACCCAAACCTCTTCCCTCTGCAATGCTAACCTCAACGATCTGTCAGGACGGACCAGAGGGTGGTCCCGCTCAGTGACCTCCTCCACAGCCTGGGAGAGGGCACAGAGCCCTGAAAGCTGCAGGTTTGTGTCCAAGCTGGAGATCTGCACAGTGGCCAGGACTGCTGCCACATGCTGATCCAGGGAGCTGCGTGGACCAGGACCCCGCAAGGCTCTGGCCATTTCTGTAATTAGTGAGGGAAAGGCAGTAGCTCAAACAATTGTGATACCTCAAGCTCAAGTCTTTAAAAGTCAAGCCCAGTCATGTTATCAATGGCATTCAGTACGGTGGCTCAGCATTTATAGCCTTTCCACTGTGCATGAAAGATCTGGACAAATGTTCCAGATAAAGACGCCTGCGAAACAACGCTTCTCTTCCGCAGACGCTGAAGAAAGGGCTGGCTATCCGTTAGACACAGCCAAGCTCATGGGAGACACACGGGTGCTTTCAAGGCTTTTCCCCACAAAGGGCCCTTCCTCCACACGGTTTTCCCACTCTACCCACTTCTACTGGGCCAATCCATGTCTCGTTCTAATGTCCTTGCCTTTCCCACCCAGAAACCGACTCACCAGTAGCTGCCTCCTGTGTTTCAGGGGACAGGGCCATCCCCTCTGTCACCAGAAGCTGATTAAACAGCTGGGAATCACTCTGTGCTTTGGGGGCCTCAGTCTTTGCGGCAGCAGGCTCTGCCTCTGCCTTTGGGGGCTCAGCCTTTGCTACGCAGGATTCGGCTTCTTCCTCTGAGAAACTAGCTGCTGACTTGGACTCCTCTTCTGGCTCTGGGGTGCAGGAGCGGCTCCGTGAAGAGGGCACGCTGCTCAGTTCCTCATGCAGCAGCCCATACTTGGTGTAGATTTGGGAGCTGAGCAGGTCACAGAGGTTGCTGCCCTCAAACCGACTACTGAGAACCTGCAGCACACCCTCCGCCATCTCTATGGGCACAGAGACCTCACCTAGGGGTTTTTCACCCAGGGCCTGTCAATACA
This sequence comes from Cricetomys ansorgei, assembly GCA_026225945.1. Lineage (NCBI taxonomy): Eukaryota > Metazoa > Chordata > Mammalia > Rodentia > Nesomyidae > Cricetomys > Cricetomys ansorgei. Next base: position 1,013,609 of record JAMJFZ010003581.1, on the reverse strand, counting down.
AAGGGTGTTCATTTCAGGGACAGACACACAGTTCCTAAGGGTCATGGGAAGAGTCACCCCTACCATCCCCTCATATCTTCTACACACTAAACCCTCAAAGCATGCCTCCCCCACTAGCAGGGCCTCCATAGGCTTTGATCATTAGCCTGCCTCCCCAAGTGACATTCCATAGTTGGAATTCCCCTGGAGTACTCAGCTCTAACACACCACATCCCTCAGCCCAGATATCTCGGGCCCCTAGTACCTTATCCAGCTTCTCATGAAGGTTCTGGAAAATCGGCTGTTGCTCACACAAGTCCAACTTCTTGATGAAGAAAAGTAGCTCCCACCACTCTGCCTGGGTTAGGTACCCTGACTCCTCGTTCTTCTGGGGCTCAGGCTGGAGATATGGCAATGAGTACAGGCCGTATGCAGGCTTCCAGTCCCAGGAGGGAGATGCTGAGGATGCAGGGATAGTCAGCTTCTGAACCTGGGCCAGCCCCGCCCAGGAATGGCTTGGTGCTAGTGGCGCTCCTTTGTTCTGAAGCGCGCAGTCTACTTTCTCTCTCAGGCTCACCTGTGCCCAATACAGTAGCTCCCGCTCTCGTCTCCACAGTCGCTGAGGTGGAACCCCCAGTAGCTTCTTCAGGCCCCAGGATCTCCAGCATGTGCCAGTGTACCCAATAGGTGCGGCCAGTTGACTGCCAGAAGACCTGGTAGAAAGGAGAGTGGAGAGGGCTCGGACCTCCGAGCTCTGTCTAACTACAATGGCTAGGCCTAGATAAATCTCCACATAGCTAAGGGTTCCTGCCAATATGGAGAGTGTAGGCCCTGTCCTTCTTCTAGCCTTCATGACCTCTACCCCCACGCTCTTTAGCATCCTCCCCTGCTGACAGCAATGGAGGTGCCTCAATACATAACTGCTACTTTCTGGGTACAGTCCCTATGACCTCACAGCCCACCCACTAAAATAGAACTTTCTCCAAAGTAGAGTGCTCTCATGTGTTGGTTCTTTTTTGAATAGCCACTCCACATCTGGGGAGGGATTCTTTTTCTTTATTTTTATGTTGTTCATCATTATTATTATTACTGTTATTAAGATAGGCTTTCTCTATGTATCCCTGGCTGTGCTGTCCTGGGACTTGCCATGTAGACCAAGTTGGCCTCAAAACTACAGAGATCTGTCTGCCTCTGCCTCTTGAGTGCTGGGCTCCTCATGCCTGGTCCTCCTTTATTTCATTCTGTTGTTGAAATGGGGTCTCAGGCAGCAAAGGCTAGCCTCAAGCTTGCTATGTAGCCAAGGATGACCTCAAACTTCCAATCCTCCTGTCTCTACTCCCCAGTGCTGAGACCACAAGCATGTAATACCAGGCCCAGTTTTATATGGGGCTGAAGATCACACCCAGGACCTCACACATGCTGGGCGAGCACTCTACCAACTGATTACATCCTCGGGCCATGCCTGGGTGAGCCCCCTAGCTACACCACCACTACCACAGAATAGATCCTTTATTGTCCCACCACTGACCCATACCCACCTGCACAGGGGGTACGCCATTGTTGCTCTGCTGGAACTCGCCTTCATCACCAGCACTGATCTCCTCGTAGTCATCCAGGATCCGAACTCGCATGCCGGGCTGCACTGTCTGCTGAACATATTCACCATAACCACTTCGGCTGGAAAATTCAGAACGATGACGGAAGGCTCTCCCTTGCTTCCTGGGAGCAGTGACAACAGTGGGCAGTAACAGTGAAGGGCCTGAAATGCAGGGCTGAAAGATGGATCGGGACGGCCGGGGCAGTAAAGTGCCCTGTTCACTGACGCTCCGGGCCCAGCCCAGGCTCCGCACCAGCTCTGAAATGAGGTTGCCCACTGCCATACTGAACTCCAGCTCCCGTTGTCCCCGACTTTTTTCCTTTGTGAGACATGGAGAACTTTGGTCTCCGGCTCCTGGCTCGGGACTGTTATTCAGCTGATCCAGCAGGGAAGTGACACAGAGGTAGCGCTTCACCAGGGAGAAGAGCAGCTTTCCAGGGATCTGCAAGATACAACCCTTAGCTTAAGTTCATCTCTCCTGGCTCTGTCACCTCCCTTGCCCCTCAGTATCTTCCTCTAAAGACAAATATGGAGGCCTCATTCCTAGGCCTGTACCTTCTCAGATTGATTCGTCTAAGAAACACAAAAAGTTATCTTTTCTAAAAACATGATTTACGTGCATGGGTGTTTTGCTGTGTGTATGTCTGTGTACCACGTGTGCCTGGTGCCTGTGGCAGCTGGAAGCGGGTGACTCCTTAGAACTGGAGTTACAGATAGTTGTCAGATGCTATGTGGATGCTGGGAATTGAACCTGGCCCTCTGAAAGAGCAGCCATTGCTCTTAACCACAGCCATCTCTCCAGCACGCAAAGAAGCACAGATTCTTGTGCTTGCTTTTGTATGTATTTTTGTGTGGCATGCATGTGTGCCATATGTGGGTGTAGATACATATGCATGTGTGTGCACAGGTGAGATGGCCCAAGGCTGACATCAGGTGTCCTTCTTGATCACTTTCCATCTTATATATCAAGCAATCTCTTGCTGGACCCAGGGCTCCCTTTCAGCTGATGTGCTAGCCAATGTGCCCGGAAGATCCTCTGTCTTTTGCATGCTGGGATTAGAGGCAGGCTGCCATAAACCACCCAATTTCATAGGGTTCTGAGGAGCCAGACTCTGGTCAGCATGCCTCTATGGCAAGAGCATTACCTTCTGAGCCACCTCCCCACATCTTAGTCCTAGGTTCTATTATCAGAAACCCTGTGGGGCTGTCCTAGAGCTAAGAGTGAGTCGAAGCATGCTTTGAACCCGGATTTCTCACCCTGAGAGCGGCAGGAGTTCTGCTGTTCCCCACTTTCTTGGCCCTGGTGAAACCCAGCTAAATTCTAAATGCTGCTGCTTCACAGCAGGTCACTAGCAAAGGAATGTGGTTTGGTTGGTGCTCTATGTGAACGCTGTAGCTGAAGACCTAGGGCTGAGCCCATTTTCTGCTAAGGAGTCGTCCTCTTTTCCCTGTGAGACCACATCTTATGCAGAAGGTGCCCGTGCAGGACTTTGACCCTTAGACTTGAGCTCCACAAGCAAATGGGGCTACTCCAGTATCTCTGCCTTAACCAACGCTCCTGTCCCTGACCCTGGGAACGGAGACCCTCCCTGCCTTTATCCTAGAAATGTAACCAACCACTCTTGCTTCAGTAAGCCGAGTTGTTTCACTGACAACACTCTCCCAAGAGTCCTGGTCACTTCTGCCCATCAAGGACCAGATGGGTGCGAGGTAAGAACCGCACACCCCCTCTCTGCGGGAAGAAGTGGTGGGATGTGCTTAATTAAATTACAACAAAACCCTAAACAGGAGCGGTTGAGAAGGGGCCATGAGCCTTTACTTCGATTTGCTCTCCTAGTTGCTCGGGTACTAACCCACAATCCTGAATCACTGCTTGAGAAAGAGTGCTATGCACCCAGCATTCCTGTACAACTGGCAGAGTACCTGAGGCAGGTGAATGCCCTCAAAGGCCATGCAGTGCTCTTCAGTGGATGTGGTCTCTGCAAACAATTCCAGTAAAGTGTAGCGGCTGTCAAAGTCCATGTGCTGCTCGATGCCATCTTGCTGGCTCAGTGACAGAAGGACATGAGCCCGACTTCCTGTAAGCCACACGCGGTCCAGATGTCTCCTCAGTCCCCAATGCTTTCCCCTGCCTATCCTGGACTTTATCCTTCCCTAGAGGCTTTCAAACTTCTCTGTGACTGAGACCCAAAGAAAGAAATACACTTTACATGCAACCTGGCACAAACACATACAACACAGAACTGAAACACAGAGCCACACTACTTAGACTAGGGCGGCCTTGAACTCAGAGGCCCACCTGCCTTTACCTCCCAAGTGCTAGGATTAAAGGCGTGCCCCTCTATGCCTGTGTACAGTACTTTGATTTTTTTAAAGTTGTTGATAACTCCTCCTCATACTAATTATACAGCCAACCAATACATCTCAAATATTCAACAAATGTAAATTTGTCTGCTTTACTCTCTGTCATACGCAGAGGGTGACAGATAAATCCTATGCGCTTTTTGTCCCATGTGTACCAGTAATGACCCATTCGTCCATGTTTCTTTTACCTTGAGTTGCCGCATACTAAGTAACAGTTGGGAACTCTCTGCTATCTCTTTTCTTCTCTTTTCTTTTTGAGACAGGGTTTCTATATTGTAACTCTGGCTGTCCTGGAACTCACTCTGTAGACCAGGCTGGCCTGCCTCTGCCTCCTGAGTGCTGGGATCAAAGGTGTGTGCCACCGAAGCCCAGCTATGTTATCTCTTATTCCTTGTGGCCCCATTCTCTTCAGTGCCCCCGCCCCCACCCCACTTTCTCTTACCAGCATCATGGGCTGCCAGAGCCTGTAGCATCTTGCCCGCACTCCGGCGGATCTGGGGCTCAGAATTACAAAGCATGTGCATAAGCAGATCCAGAGCTCCTGTCTCTCTGAAGACTCCAGTGAGAGGCCCGATGCTGGCATAGGCACTGAGCACGTGGATGGTGTGAAGCACGGCAGTTGTCAGGTTTGAGGTCCCACCTTCTGCCAGCTGCCTGGCAGCCCTGCGTACCAGCGCCCGCACGTCAGCCTCCATCTCTGCCATGGCCAGTTCATCCAGGCCTCCCGGGTCTCGTGGGAAGCTTCCTAACTCTGTAGCAGGCTCGTACTGTGGTCCTTTAGACAGTGTTCGCTCCCGCAAGAGCATGGGGCAGTTGGCATAGACCTCTGGGGCTGACAGCCACATGAGGAGGTGCTCTGTCTTGTCTTCCTCCACACTCACTTTGCCCTCTTCCCCACACTTGAGGACACTCCATCGGATCAGGTATTCGGGATGGCCATCATGTCCAGGCCTCTGTCGAATGAGTTCTTCCGGGTATGCCTGCAGCCGGGGCCCCAAGGGCACCATGAGGTCCCCTGCTCGCCGTTCCCCTACCATCCTGACCTCCTGGGATACACAAGGAGAAAGACCAGGAGTATGTGAAAGAGGAAATGACTATGAAAAATGATAGAACCTTGCAGCATAAATGAGGGAGGTGGTACTTGGCGGGCTGCACGGCAGGATTTAGAGCACAAGCAGAAAGGACAAAGGATAGGGCAGAATAAATACGTAGTCATATTTATATAAGAGAAGAATGGAGTGGAAGGGCAAGGGGATGAAATATGAAGGCAGTTCAGGGATGGAAGAGGGCTGGGGCTAGAGCTCTAGCTAGAGCTAGGTACCTGTAGTACCTGCCTAGTTTGTGAGAGGCCCTGAGTTCAACCCCTAGCACTGCAGGGTGTGAGGAAGCAGCTAAGGGTACTAGAGAGATGGCTCAGTGATTAAGAGCGCCAGCTGCTCTACAAGAAACCCAGGGTCAGTTCCCAGAACCCACATGGCAGCTCACCCCCTCTTCTGACCTCCAGGGGCATTACACAGACATGGCACACATACATACATGCAGGCAAAACACTCACACACATACATCTTTTTTATTTAAAAAAAAATTAATGTGTGTGTGTGTATATATTTTGGCTGTGTGTTTGAGTGCCACTTGCATGGCTGGTACACTCGGAGGCCAGAAGGAGGCATTAGGTCCCCTGGAACTGGGGTTACAGGCGGTTGTCAGCACTATGTTGGTGCTGGGGATTGAACCCAGGACTTCATGGATGCTAGACAAGTACTCTACCAACTGAGCTACATCTTCAGTCTCTTTTTTAAAGGCTACGAATCTAAGCCTGGTGTGGGGGCCCATGCCCACGATCTTAATACGCAGGAGGCTGGAGGCAAGAGAATCCCAAATTCTGCGGCTATGCTGGACTACACAGAAAGTTCCGGACCAACCCCAACTGCACAGTCAGACCGTCTTTAAGAAAAATACCGAGCACTGACAAGAACCTAAGTGCTCAGCAAACAGTGTATCCCAACGTACAGCAGGGAGACATCGGTTGAGGAGGGTCATGAACGGGAACAGAAATGATCAGAAGAAGGTATGCGTGATATGAAGCAGGGCAGCTGCAATGGAGAGTAAGAAGGGAAGCATGGGTAGATGAGGAGGCGCCGGGCAGGGCAGGGTAGGGCAGGGCAGGGCACCGGTACACGGCAGGGTACGTGATAGAAGACAAGCGGAAGGAAGGAGGAGTCAAATGAGACTGAACCTCAACGGGCTTGGCATCCACTGAGCGTGGAAGGAAGGCTAGGGGATAACGTGGATGATGGATGACATCCCGGCTGTGGATCAGCACAGGGCCGAGTCCAAGCACCCTCTCGGCCTGGGGGCGGGGACGGCACCGGGAGGGGCCTAGGCCGGGGCCGCGAACCGAGGCGGGAGGGTGAGACCGGGCGCTCGCCGCGGGGCCGCATCCGGGCCGGTGGCCTGGGGGTCGGGGATGGCGGGCGCGGTCGCGCGAGCTCAGGGCGAGCGAGACCCGAACCCCTCCCGGTCCCGGGAACGGGGCGAGGGGCTCAGGAGGCGTTGGAGAAGGGAAGGGGCGGGCCGGCGCGGGCCTCGCTTCTCACCTCCCGCGGCCCGCGCTCGACCCTCGCCGGCGCCCAGCAGCGCCGACCGCAGCCCGGCCACCGCAGCCGGCCCGCCTCCTCCGCAGCTTTCCGGGTCGCACGCCGGCCGCACGCACCGGCCCGGCGGCTACGGGTCCCACCGCGGCCCACTGCGAGCGTGGCGAAGCGGCGCGCGAGCGGAGCATGCGCACGAGCCGCGGACGCCGCTGCCGGGTTCTTCCCAGCCCCGCGCTCTGCACCGCGCCGCCTGGCCCGGTCCTCCACCGGCCCTGGCACCCGCTCTCCCTCCATCCTGTGGCTTTTCCGTGCTTTTTGTGTTGGGTTGCCTGCCCCTCCCCAAACCCTGCAGTATTTTAGGTTAGTTCTGCCGCTTCGCCTTGTAGATAAAACCACTGAACCACCCTAGGCTGCAGGAAAATCACGAATCCCTCTCCCGGATTTCTTCAATCGCGTGGGCGTCAACATTCTGAAGCACCCAGCTTCTGGGGGGACACAATTTAGGGGGTCACGTGTTCACTTCTCCCTCCCTATGCTGAAAAGATCCCAAAGACACAGCCAAAGATCCCAGTCTGTGCACAAAAATGATACGTTTATTGAAAGAGTATTTTTTTTTTTAATACAAAAGAAAGCTCTGTACATAGGATGTGACCATGTCCACTATTCCTGGGCCAACATCCCAGGAGAAGTAGAAACCACTGATACACCCACACACACGCCACATTCACACATACATTCACTCAGACACAGGCACACATACACACCCCAGAGCCACTTAGGAAGGGAAACACCAAGGGTCGCTGCACATAGAAATGCCACCTCAGTCCTCACAAACAGGTTCTCCCAAGGCCACAATCACACAGCGCACATTATAAGCACTTTATCCGATTCACTCACTGGATCTGTCTTCTTCTGGGAGGAATCAACATCTCCTCCCATGTGTTGGGGGAGGGGCGAGTGATAGTGGAGTCAAACAGGAGCAGAGAAAGGGGCTAGGCAGTTACAGACCTGAGTCCCAAGCTCCCCCACTCTGGCCCCTGATTTACTGTGCCCTAGTCTTGAAAGCCATACAATAATCCCCAGCGATTTCCAGGAGAAAGCCCAGAAAGGTGGCGCCCCAGCTGGGGAAGACAGCAATGGAGATTACAGGGTGATGGTGGGGGTGTTCTCAAATATGTAGGCAGATCTCCCAGCGATACCTAAGCTGTGCATAAAACCTTCCCCCATCCCTTCACCTAACCACAGAGCAGGCTTGTTCTTCCTGAGGGCAGTAACAAGGTGTTAATGACACTCTACCCCAACTGCCCTTCTGAAAAGCTCCCTTACTGGATACAGATGGTTTAGGCTGGCTCTGACACAGGGCAAAAGACCCTCCCCCTACACTAGCCCACCCTCAAGGTCCCCAAGGGGGTTTTAAGGGGGTGGGGCATGGCCCTGTACAAATTACATAAATACTGAGGTTACACTTAGAAAAATAAAGTCATTTTCTTCAAGGCTTTTTGTCTTAATTTAAAAAAGTTACAGTAGCTGCTCACTCCCTGGGAGAGCTGCCCGTTTCTGGCTCCCCATTGCTGCACTCTGCCCAAGAGCTGCCCCTACTTCTGACCCCCATTCCTGTGTCTCCCCACCTCCCAGACCCCATCCTGCTCACTGCAACTTGGGCCCCAGGTAGTTGCAAGCCTGGGAGAGCTCAAGGCTGCAAAGACCATGTTCTAGCACGAATAAAATCAGTCTTCTCTACCTGATCCCTTCCTACCCCACCCCCACATTTGGTCTCCCTCTTCCCTCTTCCCAGCAACAACCCTAGAGGGCAAAAGAGGCCTAGAGCTGTGGGTCACCCTCCCCTCCCCTTTGGGGCATGGCCTGAGGGCCCCTCCCCCAGCTTTCTCCTGGAAAGAACCCAGGACTTGGGACAATCCCAGAATCTCCCACACTCGCACTGGTGGACCCCGAGCTCAAGGGGTAGCTGTCCCCAGGGGCCCAGCCAGTTCTAGGGAGCCCAAGGGCTCCCCAGGAAAGGGGAGTTTGGGCAGGGAGGGCGGTGAGAAAAACGCCATTAAAAAAAAGTTAAATATTTTAAAAATATATATTTATAGATTTGTTTTCACTTCATCTCCTCAAATAAAAAGTTCAAAACCAACTTTTTAAGTAAAGCAGCTGGGAGGAGTGGGGAAGACAAGGGGAAGAAGAGAACGCTGGGGTTCCCTCCAACCCGAGAGCCCCTGGAGGATCATGGGAACACAGCGGCAAGGCAGGGCAGGTGGCCCCAGGAACCTGCCCAGTGCCCAAGACCAGATACTCAGGAGCTGAAAGGGGCAGAGGGTGGTGGCTGAGGGAAGAAGAAGCCCCCATCTCTCCCAGCTGGCTCCCTGAGGGGCAGGGGCAGGGCTCTTTTGACCCAGACTGTGGCAGACACACAGCTGACCAGAGGTCACCAAAGAGGCTGGAGACAGGGCCCCGAATGCTTCCTCAGAGGGGGACACTGTGCCCAGTCCCACAGAAGGCCTGTGAGTGGGAAGGTGGGCACAGTCCCACTGGTAAGCTAATACTCATAGCAGACATTGAGCCAAGCTGGCAAGGGGGTCTGAGGAGAGAGAACAGCTCCACCATCAACAGCAATGACAGGTGGAGCAGGAAGGAGGGGAGGGTGAGGGAGGGCAGGTGGAGGGCAGGCAGGCCCATTTCTTTGGCTGGAGTGAGAGGGCATAGTCCTGTGGCTGCCCGCTCCTTCTCCCCGCCTCCCTCCTTCGGCCAGTCAATGTGTGTGTAAAGAAAACGTGAAAAGGCAACAATAAATAAGTGGTGCCGTCCCTTGGGCCGTCTGTCCAGGGTGGCGGGCGGATCATTCACTCTTGGTGCTGTGGGTGGCGTCCAAGTTCACCACCTGTAGCTCGGTGAGGTTGCTGCTGCTCCCAGCTTGCTGTCCTATCACAGCCATCTGTAGAGAGGGAGGGGTGTGAGAACGGGAGGCCGGCGGACAGACAAGCAGGCTCAGGCTCCCCCTGCCGGCCTGCCGCTTCAACACAGGCCTGAGCAACACTGCCCCCCCTCCTCCAGGCCAGTGGGCAGGGTGGGAGGTTCACCGACTCCTTACCTGGTGAAGCTGAACTGCAGAAACGGGGATCTGCACGGTCCCGGATGGCGCTGTCAGGAACACCTGAGGGACGCCACCTGCAGTGGAAAGCACCGGAGACCGTCATTCGCTTGCTCAGAAGGGTCTCTGGATACCGGACTGACCGGGGAGCCTCAGGCATGTGTCCAAGGGTGTGTGCCCCAAAGTGTTTTCACGCAGTGCATGAGGGTGCCTGTCGTGTGAGGGTTTACGTGTGCGTGAGTGTCCAAATGAACAAGCACAACTGTCCAGTGAGTGTGAGAAGATCCAGATTTGTGTATTTGTGCAGGAATATGTGTGGGCGTTGGGGGAGGGACATGGGGGAGAGAAGTTGTTGGAGTGTTGGAGCTGGGGCACACTCGGGTGCCTGTAAAAGGGAGAAATGGTCCTCCTTTCTTCAGCCCTGGCCCTTCCCTCACCTTGCTCCTGGACCTGGCTGTGGGACACCTGCATGGTGGATGGTGCCTGGGAGAAGGCATTGAGCACGGTGAGGCTGCCATCAGCCAGGCCCGAGGTGGGGGCATACATCACTGCATGGGGACTAGGGTACATCATGTGGCCACCCACAGTTGTGGGTACAGACGACGTCATGATGGTGGCGGGCAACGTCACTGGAAAACACAGACACACATCAGGGAGCTGACCCCTACGGTATCTCTCATCCTGCCCCAGGATTCCAACCTCCAGGATCTTTATACCACGTCCTATGTCAGAAGTTTGACAACAGATTGTTTCTTTGTTCTTTGACATCAACTGAAAAAAAAAGCCTCACTTTTCCTTCTGAGCACAACAGCTCCATGTCCTACTGCGGGACTGTATCCATTCAGTTCTCTGATCCCAGACCCTGGGACCACAGCGACGGACCCTCTCCCGGGAAACTCCACCCATCACTCACTTTTGTTTCCACTGTCCGTTCCTCCTCCCCTCTGCCTGAATCACACTAAGGAGTTCAGCCTGAGACGCACTTCTCACGTGCTAATGTAGGGCCTTGTTAGAGTGCAGATTCTGACTCACTGGGTGACACTTGAGATTCTGCTTTCCCCTCCAAGGTCTCAGGTACTTCAGTCCCTAGTCCCCACTGTGTAATAAATAAGGTTGGAATGACAGTAACTTTGTGAGAGTTCACTATAACGCCTGAAATGACCGATGACAGCTGAGAGCAATCAGAGCTACTTAAGACCTACAGCACCTCCCGTACGGTGACAACTGCACTGACCGCTCCTTCCTGGTTTTTGAGTAAATGATTTTCCAGTGGTTCCTTATTTCTGCCGTGATTCCACATCCCCACTGCGGAGCAGGATTCAAATCCCAGCCATGCTCACCTGGCTCTCCTAGAAGGATGAGACCGAAAGCCCCACTTTCTACTTTAAGCAACTGGCTGGGGTCTTCAGTACAGGAGAGATACTTCTAAGTACCAACTGCTAGGTTTCCTGTGGGAAGGCAGGCATGGGGGGTGACAAGGACTTATACCTGTCCCGCTGGAGGAGGTCTGCGTGAGGTCTGTGCTGCTTTCGCGAGAGGGAGACGCGTGCTGAGGGGCCTGGTGCACCTGAATGGCCTGCACAGGGACCTGCTGGGCCACTGCCCCACCTATAAGACACAGTGATTTACTTGAGCTCCATCCTATGCAGTTGTCACCTTCACCCAACAGGCTATAGTCCCAGGATCTGGCACACTGGTCCCCAATTCCCATTACTCTCCCTGGGATCTGCAGAGGTTCCTCACACTCTGAATCAGCTCTCCAGTGACTTCCCCTTCCTCCCGCCTCAGGCTTTGATCCATCTTCTTCAGCTGACCCAGGGGCTAGCCTTAACCCATCAAAGACATATCTGCCCTCCAGTCACAGCAGAAGTGGTAGAACACCCACTATCTTGGAGCAACAGAGGTGCAAGGGTAAGCTAGCCAGGCAAGACCAGAATGTAGAGCTGAAACTTAACTACACCAACAGCAGGGATCTCACTGGGCAAAGCTTGTCTCCCAACGGGACATAAGATGAGCCTCTGTTTCTAACCCATGTTCATCAGCTTTCTCAGCAAAAGTCCCTCTGGGGCTAGCCCTAAAATCATTCTTGACATTCTCCATCTGTCCCAGAGAGAACAAACCTCTCCCTGCCCCTTGTGACTCACCAGGCATGAGGGTGAAGCTGGTAGGCAGCTGCATAAGGCCCCCAGAAGAGACAGGGCCACTGCCTGTACTCTTGAGCACAGTCCCGTTGGCACTGCTGACAGCGCTGGGGCTGACGCTAGCAGACACTGGTGCCAGGTAGTTGGTGATGGGGAAGGAAGGACCGCTGCTGACTTGCATGGTGGTAGAGGTGCTGGGAGCTGTTTGGATGGTGGAGGTGGTACCCGGCAGGTTGGTGACTGTGAATGCTGGCTTCAGTGTGTCCTATACCCAGAGCAGAAATGGAGCAGTGAGCTTCTAACAGACAGCATCCCTGCAATATCTTTGTGTAAACTGAGAATTCAGGCTGAAACCGGCATTTCAGTAAAAATGCTAGTTATATCATTTACCTGGAACACACAAGTCATGAAGCTGTTACTGGGCATGGTGGCAAGGCCTGTAATCTCAGCACTTGGGAGGCTGAGACAGAAGGACTGCCATGAGCTCAAGGCTAGCCTAGACTACGCAGTGAGACCCTGTCTCAAAGTCTATAAATTACAAACATAAAGCTGGGTGCGGTAGCAAATGCCTATAATCCCAGCCCTCAGGAGGCAAAGGCAGGGGGACCTCAGTGAGTTCAAGCCTGGTCTGCATAGTGAGTTCCAGGACAGCAAGGACTACACAGAGACCTTGTCTCAAAATAATAAATAAATAATACAAACAAATAGAGAAAAAAAATACAACTACTTAACCCAGAGGTTAAGAAGAAAACCACTTACAGAATATCACCTGGCTCACACCAAGATCAAAGTAAATGTAAGCAGCTCTTACAATGAAAACTCCTGTGCGTTCTCTGCCCCAGTGAACTAAACAAATCTCACCCACAGTCTGTTGCTAGCTCTGGTAGTGACTGTCTGGGTGACCCTGAGATAATCACTTCCCTTTATGAGCTTTAATTTCCTCTTCTAGAAACGTGAGAAGGTTGGGCTTGCGTTCTCTTCAAAAGGGTTGTTACAGCTCTGAACTGCTGGGCTCTAAAGCAGGGACCGAGATTTTCAAAGAATGTAGAGTTTGAGAGAGCTCATGAAGGTTTGCCAATGAAGCATCTTAGCCAAAGTCCAGCTACCAAGGGGCTTACCACACGCATAGACATGAAGCCTGCACACACCTGAGAAGGAGTGCAGGCAACAGGTAAAGGGTCACTACTAACACAAGGGGGAACCTGGAGTTCTGCTCTCTCCTCAGAGGGCCTCTTCTTAGAGCAGAGAGGAAGAAGCCAGGACTTGAGAACCAAGCCACCAGGCCTTGATGCGACTTGAGTCAAAAGGATTCAAAAAGCCGGGGTGGGTCAGCCCGGGATGTTTGCTAAGCAACTGGCCCTACGGCGTTTGATTGGTAGAGGCGTTGCTAAGGCAAACAGTGCCGCTTCCTACCATTGGTCAGTTAGCTAAGCACCCGAAAGGTGGAGCTCCGAGACAGCAAGCAGGAAGACCCGCCCCCCTCCTTACCGGGAATAAGAAGGGGGAGGCTTAACTAGAGCCGGCATCCTTAGAAGCAGGCCAAAGCTCTCCCTAACAGCCCAAGCTTGGGTACCCCGAACACACGGTATGAGGCTCGCTCGTAAGGTATTCATTCCCATGCCCCATCTGACACCCCGCTTGGCAACAGAAGTGGGTGCCCAGAACCCTGGACCCTGGACCCAGAGAGCTCCTTTCCTACTCCCAGCCTGCCAGGAGGGCAGGACTAAGCTACAACCCCCGCCCCCAGCGGGGAGACAGCTGGCGGGAGGAATGCAAAGGCCTTGCCAGGCAGGCGGGCTGCGGGCGGGAGGCCGGCGTGGAGCCCGAACCGGCCTTATATGGGCACGGAGGCCGCCCGCTTATCTAGGGGGACGGCCTCCTGTCAGGAATGGGGATGGACACCTGTCTCCTAGGATAAGGAACACTAACCTGGCTCCACTGTGTCACTGGGAGCATCTATTTACCTGTGCTAGGCCAAGAAAGGAAAGGGACGCTCTTTCTCCCCTCCCTTTACATAGGTGACCCAGACAACACACCTTGGTTTCTCCACTGCTGTCAGATTCCGACACCTGGTAGGTGAGATCTGGCTCTTCAAAGCCAGTGGCACTCATTCTCTGGTCTGTGGTGGGATCTGAGCGGGGTGGAGAGTCTGGCGAGTTGAGGCAGGTCTGAATCAGCGCCTTGCCGGTTTCACTGGTGATCATGGGCTGCAGCTTGCGGGTGGCAAAGGTATACACATGGCCTGTCTCGCTGGCCACCAGCAACAGCACCTGTGTCCCTGTCAGCGTGGACAGCTCATAGGCCTGGGGAGTTGGGAGGGAGATGGGCAGATCAGCAAAACTTTTCCTCTCTACTTCCCTGGGGGAAATTAAATGTCCATCTCCAGAGCTGACTCCCATGATGACCTTCATCTCTAGTGACTGTAGCAGGGTCCTATCTGACGATGAGCTGGAAGTAGAAAAACTATCTATGTCCTCAAAGAAGCAGTCCCATTAACTGCAGAAACCCCAAGCAAACAGCAATAGTTTCCAACAGGGACTGACCATATAACCTCAAAGGGACACAGAGAGACCCCTAGCTATACCCTAACACTGGTTGGAGCCCGCTTCCCCTTCAGTGTCATAGGGACCAAGAGATCCCTACCACACTGGAATTCACACATCACGTTAGTGATAACAACCATCGAAGTGCCAAATTGCCCATGTTTCTTGCCAGAAAGCTGCACAGGCTCTAACCTGTTGCCACAGCCTAACTTCTGCCCTGTAATACTACACTGCCCCTTTCCTTTGCCTTGGGATAGAAAGATAAGGACGCAAGATACTTACTACCTTCTCCTAAAAACTTCTCCACAATGATCAAGGATTACTAATAAGAGAGTGCTCCAAACGATGAGAGCTAAGTTTGTAATGAGCACTGGGATGGGATTCCCCAGTTAAATTTCACAGCCCACCTTGGAAGCAATTCCAGCTTCTACAAGGAACAAATAACAACTCCCAGGTTGTAGACTGTTTCCCAGTTCCTCTGCTTCCATCCCCTCCTATATCTCCTAGACTTCAAGAAGAATGAATATATATATAGATAGATAGATATAAATATCTATCTATCTATATATATATCTCGAAAGACACCTCTACAAATCTTCCTGGCTTTCCCCAACATTCCATGCACTGATTGATTTTTCCCTAGAGCTGGAAACCCTGCTTGTCCCAAAGGCCAGCGATTCTGCAGCCAGTCCTGCCGGCAGTATTAGATTTCCAGAGAAAGCAACGGAAGACACATGGCCAGGGCGGGACTCGGTCCCAGCTTGCTGACCCTTAAGGCAGCGGCAGTTCTCCCGCCCAGCTTCCTCACCTGGCCCCCTAACCCTGCCTGTCCTTCAAGCCCGCACAACTGCAGCGATGCCCACCTTCCCTCCCACTCACGCTCGCTTGCCGCTGTCATCCAGCTCCTGCCAACCGGTCTCCAAACCGCCTTTTCGGCACGCCAGGACGCAAAGGAGCGGCTGACCCCCGGGTCTGGCTATCCACCCTCCTGCCGGCCCCCGCTCCCTTCCGCACTCTCTAGGACCCCTTCCACCGCGCGCTCGTCACTCCCGCCTCGGCGCCTGTGCCCCGGATCCCGGACGTCCGCAGCATCTCCCCTCTCCCCATATTTCCCCGGCGGCCCCTCCCCTTACGCCCGGCCCCGGTCCAACCATCCCCTCCCACACACCTCCAGAGGACTGGCCGCCCCTCACCTCCGCCTCGGCTGGGTCTCGCTCCCGGGCTACCCCAGCGCGCACCCACCCTCCGGGTCCCCCCGCGGCGCGCCAGCCTCCGGCTCCGGTACCTTCTTCATGATGCCCGTCTTCCTCTTGCTGAAGGTCGTGTAGCGCCGCAGCTTGTTGTCGATGAACTCCATCTTGATCTTCACTCGGCCCCGGGTCTTCTTCCCCGGCTTGGCCCCACTCACCGCGCCGCTCACCGGCCCGTAGCCCCCGGCGGCCGCCGCCGCCGCCTCGGGCCCACCGACCACCACACCGAGCTCCATCTCGCTCAGGCTCCTCTTGAGGCCGCGCCGTTCGGCGCCCAGCTCCTCCTCCTCGCCGGACTCGGAGTCGCCCTCGCTGCCGCTGTACAGGGCCCCGGCGGTGGGCGCCGGGGTGGGCGCCGCTGCCGCTGCAGCCTCCCGCTCCAGACGGCCCGGGCCGAGCCCCGCGCCGTTCCCGGGGACCCGGCCCCCGTTCGCCCCGCGAGTCCCACCGCCGCCTCCGCCGCCCGGCCGCCCCGTCGGGGTCCGGTTCAGGCTGCCCCCCAGGGCCGATCCCCGGCCCAGAGCCGCCGCGGCCCCAGCTTGGCTCGGTAACATGGCGCTCAGTGCAGGAAGGCGGACCGGCAAGTCAGCAAGGAATCGGGGCCGCCGCCGCCGCCATCGGCTTCCCGGTTCCACCCGGCACTCCCGCTGCTGCTACAGCCGCTCTCGCTGCCGCGGCCGCCGCTGCGAACCCGGGGCCCCTGCACGCCCGGGCCGACCTGGGCCCTCACTTTCCTGCCCCTATGGCCGGGGTTGCCCCAGGCCGCGCGCAGCGCCCCCTGTCCGTGCGCTGCGGAGGCGCGCCCTGCGGCCGTCAGCGTCCCCCGGGGGGCAGGGGCTGCTGGCCGCGGCCGAGACCGCGGGCGGAGGGGGCCGGGACCACGCGCTGGCGGCGGAGGTATCCCCCAACCCTTCCCCCCCCCATATAAAGAGATACAATGTTTCCTTTTATGGCGAGGCCGCTCCTTATATGGTGAGCCCCAGCGCCCCCGCCCCATTGGTCCGCGCTTCCGGCACCTCCGCTCTCCATTGGCTCGAAGGGGACACTGATTTGCATAGACATCCCGAACTCGCTGCTGTCATCCCGCGTCAGACCGCGATTCCGAAGGGGCGGGGCCAACTCCTTAAAGGAACAGTCGAAGCGAGCCAGCTCCGCCCCTAAGGGTTGGAGCGTAAAGGAGTATGGGAGTACTGTCCTGCCGAGAAGGGAGAACCCCTGAGTGCACTGGGGGCTTGAACTCAATGGGGGGGGAAGACTCCCCCATTCCCGCGAAGGCGTTCGGGGATGGATCGGAGCACTTCTCCCACCACTTCCTGAGGACGGTAAAAATGGTCGGAGCCGAGGGAACTTGAGTGTTTAGACTCCTCCAGCCCGGCGGCTCCACGGCCCCCCCCACTTCCCTTTCCCTCTCTTTTCAAAGGATCAACACTTTCCCACAAGTCTGGCTGCGAGGTCACGTCATTCATCATCCTCTACACCGGGGGCGGGGGGTGTCTTTGGCAGACACACATCTGGAAGAGGAGGAGGCGCAGAGGAGACGTCCTCCCGACCGTGCTGGGGGCAGGGCGGAGAGCGAGAGGTCAGTGAAAACTTGCAGCTGTCGGCCCTGTGGAAGGAGAGGGAGGGTGGTCTCGTGGATCAAGCACACCGTGCAGCCAAGACGAAGGCCTGAGAGTACAGTGGGGTAGAAAAATCTAAGCAAGCAAGTGGTCGAGATTACACGTCCTTAGGAGGATTAGAAAAAACGTAAAGGTTGGTAAATCGCCCCAATTCATGGATGGACATCCTGATGTGTTGAACGGAATGGATGTCCTTTAAGTGTTGTAAAGGTAGAATGGTCGGTTCGTTGTACTGGGAGGGACACGAGTGTTGGAACAAATAAGCTAGTCAGATGTGGTGGCCAAGATAGGCTCACCAGAAGGATGACCATGGGTCCAAGATTATCTTGGGCTAGCCTTAGTAATATAGTAAGTACCACACACAGATAATGATAACTGCAAGCATGATATGTGAATATCTCCATCTATACATGTTCTGATCTTCAGATTAATTTGTGTCTTATGCTCCCAAAAGTCATTCCTAAGGAACTTCATTTAAAATTTGCCCTTTGCTTTGGTTCCCGTAGTACTTCCCATAAGCCAATCTAATAAATTTGGCTTGGTTCTCAGCCCTTTGTCACTACTGGTTTGTGGGTATGCAGATCTTTTAATTGATGGGACACAGTGGGAAGCCTGTGGGATTAATCTCTGAGTGCAGCCACCCCTTCCTCTTTTTCCATTTTCTTCCTATGTGTGAGTAAATGGGATTCCTTCACTATATACTCTGCTCATAATGCAGTATCTATTTACAGGGCCAAAGGAAAGTGTCTCCCCATCAGTAAACCAAAGTGTAAAAAATTGTTAGTTGAATTAAATATCTTTATCTCATTAAAAAAAAAAAAAAGACCTTCCAGGCAGTGGTGGCACACAACTTTAATCCCAGCACTGGGGAGGCCAGCCTGTTCTACAGAGTGAATTCCAGGACAGCCAGAGTTACAACAGAGAGACTCTCTCCAAAAAGTAAAACAAAAGCAAAAAAACAACAAAAAAAGGACCTTTCCTGTATCTGTTTAGATGATGAAATTATTTCTATCCTAAGGTGTATTTATGTGACATATTACACTTGATTGATCTGCATATGTTGAGCCATCCTTGCATCTCTAATAAAATCATGTTGGGCACATTAAAAAAAAATTAACACACGCACGCGCGCGCTCGCGATTAACAACCGAGCTGATGGAACAGCCCGTGAACTGTTTGCTTTGAAAGCAGAACTCGTCAAAAAAGCCAGCTCTGGCGGCACACGCTTGTATCTGTTTCGGAGCTAAGAGGCTAAGAAGGCAGACACCTGGGGTCCCCTGGTCACTCAGGCTACCCCGTCTTGGCAGTCTCCCCTTGAGTGAGAGACCATGTCTTAAAAAACAAAGTCTGTGCTTGTGACATGCTCGATGGGTAAAGGCACTTACTGCCAAGCCTGATGACCGGAACCCAACCCCTGGGACCAACGGAGTGGAAGGAAAGAACCAACTCTGGAAGGTTGCCCTCTGTATGCGAGTACTCACATATGCACACACACACACACACACACACACACACACACACACACAAAAGTGTAATAAAACAGTGGATGGCTGAGGAATGACAGTCAAGGCTATCCTGTGAGTTCCACACACTCACCCGTGCATATAAAAACAAAAACCAAAGTTACATATCTAAATTATCACAGGCTGGTATTGAACTTACTGTAGCTGAGGGTGACTTTGAACATCTACTCCTCCCCCCTCCAACCCTTCAGTGCTCCCATAAAGGCCTGAAGCCACCACACCCAGTTTAAGTGTTCTTGCATAAAACTTCTGTTGGGGCTGGGTGTGGTGGAACACACTCACAACTCAGTATTCAGGAGACAGAGGCACACCAATCTCTGAGTTCTAGCCCAACTAGGGCTACATAGTGAGACCTTTTTTTCAAAACACACACACACAGAGCAAAAAATAAAAACCACTTTTGTTTCATTATATGTAGGTTGAGCCATATAAAAGTACCACTTTAAAGGTCAAGAGGGTGGAAAATTGTTGACTGCATCTGCTTTATGTTTGCACTTGGTGACGATGTTCCTTGCATTGCTTACTCTGAGTCACAGTCCAAAAACACGAGAGATATCAAGAGATTTGTGATATGGTAGGTACATAAGTAAACTGACACCTACAATGTAGGTTTAGTCACTTAATCTCTGAAAACAGGAACCAGGATCACTCCTCACTCCCGGTTCCCAACAAGTATTTCCTCTCTAATTTGTACCACAGGTATTTAAACGTATGGGATACATTAAGAGGCAGAATAGGTCAGATACATAAGTAGGTTCTGGAAGGGTTACAAGGGGCCACAGATACAGTAGGGCTGGGGGTTGTCTAAGCAGCCCAACCTGGTATCTACAGCTCTGTGGTTTCATCCCCACCCAGCTCCCAGAGAATTTTGAGTCCTGTACTGCACAGCAGCTCTCCCATCACACACTCAGCAGGAGGAATCTGGGAAGAACATTGCCCTGTCCTCAGCTCCCCTTCTGAGAATTTCTCTCCTGGATAACTTCGGAGGCCTTCATTCACACTTCCCTTTGTCACCACAGGAAAGCAGGGGAGACTCAGACCCAAGCCATGCCGGACGATGACTCAGGAGGAACTCAGGTTCAGGAGCCAAAGCCATTGATGAGGATAAAATCAGAACTGGAGTCATGAGGTTGGAGAGATCACTCAGTGGTCAAGTGCACTGGCTGCTCTTGGAGAGGACCCAGGTTTGGTCCCCAGCATTCACATACCAGCTCACAGCCATCTGTCACTCCAGTTAAACAGCATGCCCTCTTCCGGTCTCTATAGGCATCAGGCGTGCATGTGATGCACAGACATACATGTAAGCAAAATACCCATGCACAGACTAAAAAAAAAAATATATATATATATATATATATATATATATATATTCTTTAAAAAATGGATTGACAGGCGATGGTGGAACACCCCTTTAATCTCAGCACTTGGGAAGCAGAGGCAGGTAGATCTCTTTGAGTTCGAGGCCAGCCTGGTCTACAGAGTGAGTTCCAGGACAACCAGGGTTACAACAAAGAAACCTTGTCTCAACCCCCGCCCCCCCAAAAAAATATATATACATATGCATATATACATATGTGTGTGTGTGTGTGTGTAAATCTTGAAAAATGATTGTGATGGGCTGGAGAGATGGTTCAGA
The DNA here is from genome assembly GCA_026225945.1 of Cricetomys ansorgei. Taxonomy (NCBI): domain Eukaryota; kingdom Metazoa; phylum Chordata; class Mammalia; order Rodentia; family Nesomyidae; genus Cricetomys; species Cricetomys ansorgei. The sequence continues at coordinate 993,269 of JAMJFZ010003581.1, read as the reverse complement.
AGTTAAGATCACTGGCTGCTCTTCCAGAGGACCCAGGTTCAATTCCCAACACCCACCTGATGGCTCACAACTGCCTGTTTTGAGGGATCCAATGCCCTCTTCTGGCCTCTGGAAGTACCAAACACTTTGGGGGGAAGAGGATCTGAGATTGAGGACAGCTTGATCTGATCTACATAGCATGTTCCAGGACAGCAAAAGCTACATATTAGAGACTATCTAAAACAAAAAGTCACCTTGCCCTTCATGTTGAGGTCTCAGTTGTGATGGTAGGTTCAATGGAACTGAAAGGAAGTCATGAACCAGTGTGCCCAGGAAAATTCTGGGAAGCCATACTGCAAACACTAACAGTGCTTAGCTCTGGAGTGAGGTTTGGGACAAACCTCTCTTACACTCAAGCACACCCAAGAAACAGGACAGAGGTGAGTTTAACAGATTTTGATGCAGGTTGCCCAGAAAACCAGGGGAGGTTCGGATTCTGAATTGGGCATGGTGGCACATGCTCGTCATCCTCTCATCTGGAAGGTAGAAGCAGGTCGAGCAGGAGTTCAAGATGATTCACGGACCATACCTGAAATTTGTCATACTTTGTCATACACAAACTAATAATAGTAAAAACATTTTTATTTTATTTTAGTTTTTCAAGACAGGGTTTCTGCGTTGTAACTCTGGCTGTCCTGGAACTCAACTCTATAGGCTGGCCTCGAAATCACAGAGATGCACCTGCCTCTGCCTCCTGCATGCTGGGGATTAAAGGCGCAAGCCACCACGCCTGGCTAATCCGTTTTTATTTCCAGATAAGGCTGACTCTCCTAACATTGGTACTCTTCATGGAGACTGTTAAATCAGTGGAGTTAACCTCAGATTCAGTCCAAACAGGTTGAGGGAAGGGAAAGTCAGGAAGAAAGCAGGCAAGAAGCTTAGAGAGGTAAGAGGGGGCTACCTTTTTTTATATGCTGAAGATGGCCTTTTTTTTTTTTAATTGAAAAAAACTAGTTTTAAGCGAGCAGTGGTGGTGCACCCCTTTAAATTCCAGCACTGAGGAGGCAGAGACAGGCAGACCTTGGTGAGTTTGAGGCCTGTCTGAACTACAGAGCAAGTTCCGGGAGAAATCCTGTCTCAAAACAAACAAACTTAGTTTTAATTATTCTTACTATTTTGTTTATGGGTGTTTTCATTCATGTATGTCTGCGGTCTCTGTGTACGCCCTGGGGCCCTCGAAGGACAGGTACCCTAGATCCAGAGTTACAGCTGGCTTTGAGTAGCCAAGTAGGTACTAGAAACTGACCCTGGGTACTCTGGAAGAGCAGCCAGTGTGTGCTCTTAATGGCTGAGCCATCTGTCCAGGCCCCAGCCTTGATCCTCCTGCCTTCACCTCCCAGATTCTGAAATTAAAGGACTATACCTTCATGCCTGCTTTCTGACTGGGGATCAAACTTAGGACTCCTGTATGCCAGGCAAGCACTGTCAAAGGAGTGTTATTTATTTTAGGGTGTTGTACCCCCACCCCCGAAACAGGATTTCTCTTTATACCCTCAGCTGTCCTGAAACTCGTTCAGTAGACCAGGCTGGCCTCAAACTCAGAAATCACCTGCATCTGCCTGCCCAGGGCTGCGATTAAAGACGTGCACCACCACCATCCGGCTATTTTGTTTTTGAGACAGAGACTAGCTACGTAGTTCAGGCTGGCTTGGAGCTCACAATCCTCTAGCCTCTGCCTCCTGAATCCTTGAAGTTACAGGCACTTTGTGTGTGTACGTGTCTGTACGTGTGTGTACACATGTGGAAATATATATATAATTTAGTGTATCTCGGTGCTTTGCATGAATGTATATATGGGTGCCTTGTGTATACCTGATACTTGAGGACAGAGAGGAGGGTCTGATCCCCTGGAACTGGAGACAGGGATGGTTGTGAGCTGTCGTGTGGGTGCTAGGAACTGAATCTGGGTCCTCTGCAAGAGCGACCAGGGATCTTAACCACTAAGCCATTTCCCAGCTCATTTTATGTGTGTGGTGTTGTTTTTTTCAAGATTTTTATTTCAATGTGTGTATGTGAGTGTGTGCCTGGTACCCACTGGTGCCAACAGAGGGTGTTAGATTCCCTAGAACTGGAGTTACAGCCAGTTGTAAATCGCCGCTTACATGGGTCCTGGAAACTGAAACCCAAGTCTTCTGCAAGAGCAGCCACTGCTCTCAGCCAGATGTGCCATCTCTCCAGCTCCTGTTTTAAAGGGATTCAGAGCCTGAATATGTCATTAACATTAACATTTCTGGCCCTCCATGTCCACTGTACTTCACACTCCCTGAGTGTGAGGACTAAGTCACCAGCGAAGCATAAGCATCTGTCACATAAGTAAGACACATTACGGAACATCTGTGAGCTGGAGAGCAGGACCAGGATCTACTGGGGAGTTCTATCCCAGCCCTACTAGATGCCATGAAGTCACATGGCCCCTTCTGATCAGCAAAGGGAAGGAAACAAAGGACATTATTCATGAGCAAAGGCAGTGCAGTCTTCCAAGCAGGCTGTAAAAAAGGGCTTCTTTATTGAGAGCAGCGAGTGTAAAAAACAAAACAAAAAAACCATAAAACAAACATACAGTAACAACAACAATTAAAGTCTGAGGCAGGGATGGCCCACACTCCCCGATTCCTCTAGGGTCCACCCAGACCTCCCCATGCCCACCCACCCCGCGCTGCAATTACATACAAAAGCCGCCCACGGTGCATACAAAAAGGGCGGATTATTTAAGTGTGGAAAGCTCCTGAACACATCTTCATCTGCCAGGCACTTAGGATGAGGAAAGGAGGTTTGGGGACGGGTCTGGGTGAGTGTGCACAAACCCACAGTGAGGAGGACTCAACTACTGTGCCCTCCACAATCTGCTAGACACCACCCCCCAGGTGGCACCCAGTGGCCAAGATGGCCTGTCGGTCCTGTGTGCCAAATTATCCTGGAACTTGAGTATATCAGTATACTGAAGAAGTCCCCCGAACCTAGCCCAGTCCCAGCCCAGCCCTCCCCAGGCAATGGTGGCAGATGAGTGGCAGAGCTGGACCTGGCCAAAATTAGTCTCAGGCCAGGCCAGACATCAGGGTTACCTGAGGCACCCATACTGTCCCCCAGATGAGGGAAGGGGTGAGAAAGAAAGACACCTAGCCCAAGGTCTTCGTCAACCAGCCTGGGTGTGAATCAGCCCCTCCAGTGGCTGAGGCCAAGAGAAATGCCTAGGCACTGCCAGCCCTCAGCAGTATCTGCTGTGCTGGGGCAGGGACCCAAGGCCCATCATGCTGCAGGCTCCCCTCAAGAGGTGTTCTTCCCTGCCCATTCCATCCTGAGGCACAGCCTGCAAGGCTCTCATTGCTTGCTGTCTGCAGAGCTGTCTCCCAGGGTGCTGGCAATCTCACTGAAGGAGGGTCGGTCCTTGGGGTTCGGGGCCCAGCAGCGCTGCATCAGCCGGTAGAGCTTAGAAGGGCAGCCTTCAGGCTGTGGGAGTCTCGCCTTCCCGGCCTGCAAGTCTGCAGAACAGACAGTGGGTAGAGTGTTAGCCCAAGTAACTTGTTGATTCCTGCTGGAGCTTGCTGGTCTCATAGCAGACACTCAGAGATTGCTCTACACTGGGGAGCACTGGTCACTGAGGGGTACGGGTATGGCCAGGATCTTATAAGACAAAGCTAGAACTCTCCTCCCTCGGTTCACTCTGGCTGGTAGGCAGGACCCTTGTCAGAGGTGAAGCAACTGATAGACAGCTGGGAGAGGTACTGGGGGTAAGTGTTATTTGTTATCCAGTGTGAAAGTATCCCAGTAATTTAGTTTTGTGTTTTGCAGAATAGGGGACTGAACCAGGGCTTCTCACATGCTAGCCCAGGGCTGCCACTTCCCTATACAACCTGAACCTGCTTCTCACTACTCTTCAAAATTATCTTATTTATCAGGGTGTGGGTGTGTGTGTGTTTGTGTGTACAGACTACAATCTGTGGGAGTTGGTTTTCTCTTTCTATTATATGGGTACTGGGGATTCAGGTCATCAGACTTGAGGGCAAGCACCCTACCTGCTAAGCCAGCTCATCGGCCCACATTTTCCTGTTTTTAACAAATGAAGAGGCTATAACTTCATAACTGCTAAGTACTAGCCCTAAGAGAGGAGGTGGATACAATAATCCTGGGGCCTGAGCAGGCAGAGGCGGGGTGGGGAAGGTGGGGGTTACATCTAGAATCATCCCCCAGGAACGCAGCTACTTACCTGCCAGCACCTCATCATCTGCCTGTCCGCCATGGGGCATCTCTCCATGAGTGAACACTTCCCACATCAGCACCCCGAAGGCCCAGACATCAGACTTGGTGGAGAAGTCGCCCTCGAGGATGGCCTCTGGGGACATCCAACGCAGAGGTACCCAGGCCTGGCGGAAGTGGTAGTACTCACTGCAGCAGAGAAGCAGAGGCAGAGAAGGAGGTCAGAGGGCCAAGGCCTGGGGGCCCAGCCTCACGTCCACCGAGAATCCCACCCCCAGCTGGGCCCATCCATTTTTATTTTTTTAATGTATTTAATTTTTTTATTTTATGTGCATTGGTGTGAGGGTGTCAGATCCCCTGGAACAGGAGTCACAGACAGTTGTGAGCTGCCACGTGGGTGCTGGGAATTGAACCCGAGTCTTCCTTTGGAAGAGCGTTTAACCTCTGAGCCATCTCTCCGGCCCTGGGCCCATCCTTAAAAAAAAAAAAAAAAAAAAAAGACCTCAAAGTAGTTGGTAATGTGCATGCTGAGCACAGGGGTATGCTGGATCAATGCTGGATCGGGCCCATTTGAGTGAGGTCTGACAACTTAGAGGGAATGCTCGCTGGTTAAGAGGTCCCAGGATCGATTTCCAGCTCCCGCATGGTAGTTTGCAACCTTTGGTAACTCCATTTCTGGGGAGCCTGACTTTCTCTCCTGGCCTCCACGGGCACCAGCACCACACGGTCATGCAGACAGAACACCCATTCACATAAAATAAGTCATAAAAAGTCCGTTAATAGGCAAACACTCGTAAAATAAAAACAAGTAAATTTAAAAAAAAAAAGAGAGAGAGAGAGAGAGAGAGAAAAAAACAGGCCTGGTGATACAAGCCTGTAATCCCCTCTACTTGGAAAGCTGAGGCAGGGGGATCATGAGTTCAAGTCCAGCTTAGGCTACAGAGTAAGCTAATGCCAGCTTGTGAAACTAAACAAGATTCTGTTTCAAATTTTTAAAAATAGATGGGGCTATACTGGAAGCCATGGGTTTGATCCCCGACACTACAATAAATAAATAAATAAGCCAATAAAAAAACAAGCAAATAAATAAAAATTTAAAAGGAGAAAAGGTTTAATCAATAATAAAGTATGACCAAAACAACAGTTGGACAAATTAGAGTGAGCGGAAACTGGGGTGACTGGGTATTCCCATAAAGTGGCATATACAGGCAATCTAGAACATTCTCTGACCATGGTAGGGCTAAACTTTCAGGCTCAGGTTTCAAAATAATAGTTCCTGAATTCAAGAAGTTACAGAGAGAGTCATTTGCCATATGAACAGTTAATGACATAGGAACTAACTATAAAAAAAAAAAATTTCTCTCTCTTTCTCTCCCTTCCCCCCCAAGCCAGCTCCAAGTTTATAATATTATGTCTTTCTTTGTCTGTTTTTCGAGACAGGGTTTCTCTGTTGTAACTCTGACTGTCCTGAAATGCACTCTGTAGACCAGGCTGACCTCAAACTCACAGGGATCAGCCTGCCTCTGCCTCCCGAGTGCTGGGATTAAAGGTGTGCGCCACCACCGCCCAGCTTATAATATTGGTTTTTATCACTACAAAAATTCCTAGCCAGCAACTTGGGGCCACTTCTGGGAACCTGTTACACCTTTACAAAGGGGATGGTTAGGATCTATACCCTCTATCCCACCCCCCACCCCCCCACACACATACTTTTCAGCTAAGCAGCTGTGAAGCCCTTTACCCCCTCACAAACTGCATCTGCCCCTTGCCCCTGGGAAGGAAGAAGCCCACACTCCCATAAACCTACCTGTTGTATACATCCTTGCTGAGGCCCAGTGCCGACACCTTCACCTGCCTCTGGGCACTGACCAGGCAGTTGCGAGCAGCCAAGTCCTTGTGCACAAAACGGTTGTTGGACAAGTGCTCCATGCCCAGGGCCACCTGAGAGCACAGGGCTACCTGGTGGGAGAAGCAGCCTGTCAGAACGGCTCAGGACTGGGGATTAAGGAGCTACCCCGTGACACAACCCTTGTCTGTATTACTCCCATGCCCTTGGAGTGCTGCTTAGGAAACCCCAAACACAACAGCCTCACTGCCTTCTCCATAAAATGGGATACAGTACCTGCTTTGTTAGGTTGTTCAAAGGTTTAAGTGAGGCTAAGGGCTGCTGAGCAGATGGCTTGGCGGGTAAAGGGTTTGCTGTGCAAGCGTGAGGACCCAAGTCCAGTTCTCCAGGTTTAGACTGATAAAGACAGCCAGAAGGGGCTATGAAGATTCCTTCCTTTCTCTCTCTTCCTTTATAGTCTTTTAGATATAGGAGGTTAAAAAAGCTCCAGATTAAGAATCTGTCGCAGTAGCAGCTGGGGCAGATGAGGAGACCCGGGAGTCAGAGTTCAGTTACCAGTAAAAAAGTAACAGTTACAATGGCTCCAAACAAATAAGGCTTCAGAGCTCAGACAGAAGGGCGGAAACCAGTTACAGAGGTGGTCCATGCTGGAGAGTGAAGTCACAGCACTGGGAGAGTGCTGGTAAAGACCCATGACCCTGGGCTGGTGGAGGAGGCAAAGGCACCTGTTACCAAGCCTGATGAGTCTGGTATCTGGAACCCACATGGTAGAAGGAGAGAACTAACTTCTTCGAGCTGTCCTCTAACCTCTGCATACATATGCAGCAGGACACTTTAAAGAAGTTTTTTTTGTCCTTTGTAGCCTTCCCTGTGATTGGGTGCTGCTTGGACTTCTGGGAACTTTGCTTAGAATATAAAGAAAAGCAGGGGCAGTTGGCAGTTGGCAAGTTGGTTTGTTACAAGCTAGTCTTGTTCTCCAGCAGCTCCTAATGTCCAAGCCTCTGACAGCTAAGGCCAGCCAAAAAGGCCTGGAATATTTCTTCCTTTCTCTCTTTCAAGGCTGCCTACAGGAGCGGTGAAGATTTCTATCTTTACTGGGCTAGAGGGTAAAAACGGCACAGTGGGAATCTGTTACAAGTTGGGACTCTTACAGGAGCGCACTACTCCAAATGGCATCCAAATGAGGGGCGGGAAATAAAGATAAAAAGGGTAATGGGAAGTTTGATTTCAAGTGTAGTAGAGGGAGAGGCAGAGGACGAAGGGATGGACGCTTCGTTCAAGAGGCAGCAAAGTGTTCACAGTGGCTGTTACCACTGCGATATACAGCACGTTGCTCTCAGTAGTGATTCTCTTTTTCTTCTTCCTCTTTTGCTTCTATTTCATTTTGAAAAAGGTTTTAAAAAAAGTGGCTATGCAACTAAGAGTTATGGAGGATAGTGGAAAGGGCCAAGAGAGGAGGAGCAGAGCAAAGGGGAGAATAAAAGGGCTCAATTTTTCCTTTTTCTTTGAAAAAAGGAAATCATAAAAAACAAATCAATGGTGTTACAAGAAGAAATAAATGGGTAACTAGAAAAAAAGGGACGGGTGGTGCTCATGGAAGTAATGCAGGGAGACGGGTGGTGCTCATGGAAGTTAGACAGGGCGGGACATGGAAAACGAAGGAACTGGAAATACAACTGGGTTCATTCCCAGGGACAGAAAGGAGGATTCTCCCCTGGGTAGACAAAAGGGAGGAGATTGTACAGGACGGTGATCCTGTTAGGAAAAATAAGGGAAGAGTCCACACGGGAGACTGATCAGATAAGGCAGCCCTTCTCAAGAGTGTCTAATTGTGACTCCTCAGGGCCATCGGAGGTGGAAGAAAGGCAGCCTAAGGTCACAAAATTCCAGTAGTGATCCAGCATACTCCAGCTGACGGGGATAACCCCCACGGTTATGATGGAATAGGATGGCACCCGGTAGAAATGAGTGATTTAAGGAGGCTGAAGGAAGCTGTGGTGTCGTATGGCATGCGCTTGCCCTGTGTAAAGCAGGTGCAGAATAACTGGGCAGTGCAGCACTGAATGAGATCAGGTCCTTGGTGAGTGAGGGTCAGTATGCTGAATTACAAGAACAGACTCAGTTTGATGACATGACCATGGGACAATGTCATTTAGCAGCTTTATGAGCTTGGGAAAAAGCAGAAGATCCAGGAAAAAATCTAACTCATTTACAAAGATCATACAAGGGAAGCACTGACTTTCTGCAAAGATTGAATGCATCAGTGAACTGAGCCGTCTCCGACCCTGAAACAAGACAGGTGCTGATTGAGTCAATGCTGTTTGAAAATACCAGCTACTGCAGACGTTGGTTCAAATGCTTACATAGCTGCTGTCATAGAATAAGCTGTGGTTAGAAGGCCGAAATACCAAAATGTCTGATGCTTTAACTGCAGAAGACATGGCCCACTTGCAAAGGGATTGTGACCAAGCTGCTTCTAAAGACAATGTTTTTGTTTTTTTTTTTCCCAAATATTTGTCAAAAAAAAAAAGCAGATTTCCAGGGGTGTGCAGACAGTGTGACACAGTCAACAACTGGACAAATGAGTGTAGATCCAAGAGAGATACACAAGGGAATTCTGTGTCATCAGGAAATGCCATAGGGGGCTGGAGCTCTGCACCACTCCCCCCTGGGGGTGGAGTGGGAGGAAGACAAGCTGCCTGTGTCCTGTCAGCACTGGAGTAGCATGCAGACTGAAAAATCCAAACTCGACGTTGGAGATCTGATGCATGCTACTGAAGGCAGCGCTGCACTAGATCTAGCTACAGACAGTCAGTTTACCCTGTTCCCAAATGTTCAATGCTATAAATTGCTACTGGAGTTTATGGTCCTCCTCCCCCGGGACAGTAGGAATGATCCTAGGTAGGAGCAGTCTGACATTAAAGGAATTCATTGTGTATCCTGGAATTATAGATGGAGATTTCAAAGGAGAAATTAAAATCATGGCCTATGTAACAGGAGACTGCAGTTTAACACGGGATAGGATTGCACAGCTGTTAGTTTTCCCTATATCAAAAGAAAAGCTGCCCCTGTAGAAAAAGTAGGTGGGTTTGGAAGCACAAGGAAATGAGTGTTCTGGCAGGCTGCCATTAATGATAAAAGGCCAAAATTTAAATTGCAAATAAATGGAACTGAAATAGAAAGGTTGATGGGCACAGGTGTAAATGTAACAATAATCTCCCTAGAGTCATGGAATTGAAATTGGCCCTTTCAGGAAGTATCCACACACTTTATGGAAATTGGGAAATTATCCCACATAAATGAAAGTGTGCATTAGGTTAAATGTTTGGGACCAGAAAGGCAAAAGGGAAAGTTAAGGTCTTATGTGGCTGATATAGCTATAAATTGGTGGGAAAGATATTTATTGCAACAATGGGGCACTCAGATCAATATTCTTCTATCCCAGAAAAGGTACATAAAATAAGGTCTCAAAGGGATGGTGCTCTTAGTAAGGAGGATGCACAGGCTGTGCAGGTTGTCCAAAAGCCAGACACAACGGGTACTGAGTTTCCAAATTTATAAAGGGGCCACTGCAGAAAATATACCAACTGCTCTAGCTTTAAAATTGTTAAGTAACAAGTCTGTACGGATGGAGCAGTGACCCTTAACAAAAGAAAATTACAGGCACTAGAACAGCTGGTAGAGGAGCAGTTAAAGACTCAGCCCATGGAACCCACCTGTTTTTGTTATAAAGAAAAAAATCTGGAAAATGGAGAATGTTCACTGATTTGAGGGCTGTGAACAAGGTGATTCAGCCCATGGGTCTCTACAGCCTGGAATTCCTTTGCCTTAGTAATTACCTAAGGCATGGCATCTGATAGTGACTGATCTTAAAGACTGTTTTTTCACTATCCCCTTGCAAGAGCAGGACAAGGAAAAGTTTGCATTTACAGTACCCAACTATAACAATGCTCAGCCTGTCAAAAGATACCAGTGGCAAGTCCTTCTCCAGGGAATGTTAGATAGTCCAACTTTATGTCAACATTTTGTGCAACAACCCTTGGTTAAGACCCACGACTGGATTAACTATGAAAGAGTTAAGCAATTTATTGCAAATGTTACAAGGAGACTCCGACTTAGACGGTCCAAGACACTTAACTGCTGCAGCAGAGCAAGAGTTAACGCTGGTAGAAAAGACACTACAAGATGAGTATGTGGATTGCGTAGATCCACACTTGAATTGTACTTTGGTTATCACTCATTCAAAACATTCGCCTACTGGAATTCGTATGCAGAGAGAGGTTAATATCTCAGAGTGAATATTTATGGCACATAAGCAGAGAAAAAAATTAAAGGCCTATATAGAAAAAGTTGCTGATTTAATTATAATGGGAAGGATAAGACTTTGTTCGCTGTCAGGAACAGATCCAGCAGAAATAATAGTGCCTTATACCAATGCTGAGATTAGGTCATTAGGGGTAATCAATGAACCTTGGCAAAGAGCTTATAGCAATTATTTGGGAGAAATTAATAACAAATATACTAAAAGCAAGCAGATTTAGTTTATCAAAATAACTGGCTGGATACTCCCTCACATAATGAAAGCAAAACCTATTTCTGAGCACCTACATTTAATACTGATGCAAATAAATCAGGAGTGGCAGGCTACAAGCCAGAAAAAATAAGTAAAGTCAGTCAAAGCCCATATGCTGCAGTTAAAAAAAATGAGTGTGTGGTATTCTTACGGTCCTGTTAGACATCCTAAATCACTTAATATCAGTTATTAATAGGAAATGTGTTAGCAACCTCAAAATTTCATGAAAAGCACAATGTAAACAGCAAAAGTTTAAAAAGGCAACAAACCAAGGAGATTATAAAGGATTATCCAATGTGTTCCTTGTATAACCAAGCCCCACTGCCTGCTGGAAGTAACCCTAAGGATACTAAAAGAGGAGCAATCTGGCAGGTGGATGTGTTCCATGCTGCAGAATTTGGGAAACTAAAGTTTGAACACCATACTATAGATACTTATTCAGGATTCCAATGGGCTTCTGCCTTGAGTTCTGAGAAGGCTGACTCTGTAATTACACATTTGCTGGAAGTAATGGCTATTATGGGCATAACTTTACAAATCAAGACTGATAATGCCCCTCCACATGTTTCCAGCAAAATGAAAAAAATTTTTTTTTGCATATTATGGCATAAAACATATAATCAGTATATCCCACAATCCTACGGGACAAGCAGTGATAGATTTAACTAGACATTAAAGGAAATGCTTGAAAGACAAAAAGGAGAAACAGAGATCCTGCCAGACACACTACATAGTGCCCTCCCAACTTTACACTGTCTGAATGTTAATGAGACAGCAGCAGTTGCTGAGAAGCACTGGATCACAGAAAAACTGCTGCGTTAAAGCAACCCATATGTTATAGACACATGAACATCTGAATGACATCAGGACAGGTGTTGCATTGGAGCAAGGGGTACACCAGTATTTCCAGCGGAAACGAGAAGTTGAGGGTACCACTAAAACTGATAAATTGGAGCTGGGGAGACCCCCTGATATCCTGACCGCTGATCTGCAAAGCGTGACTATGGAAAGAAAAGTTACTTTAAAAAGACAGAGCCTTCTAATGATTGCATTAAAGCACAAAAAACTAAAAGCAACAAAGAATCGGCCCTGGGTCATGGAGTCAAGTTTCTGAATCCTAAATTTCCACCTGACTCCAACATCTCTGACACTTAAGAGTCTGAGGAAGATGAAGAATATGAAGCCTGGATGAAAAACTGTTCCTATGCGAATCTCACTTTGGCTGATTTGGAACAGTTGGCTGGCCGTTATCAGAAGGTTCCAGGAAAAGATACTGAGAGTGATGACTCTCATCTGACACGACCTCCAAGAGTCCCAAGACTTCCCATGACCTGGTACGATGGCCGACAAAGCATTAGTTCTTAGAAGACTGTGATTCCCTTTTAGAGGAGGAGATCACTTAGAGCAAACAGAAACCAGAGGAAAACACCCTAAAGCCGAAGTTCCAGGCATTCAAGGGAATAGGCTGTCTCTTTGCAAAGGAGTCAGTGGACAGAACGTTGAAAGAGACTGTTTTGCCTTTAATGGTATCAGTGAACATCAGAGTTTCTTGAAACATGAAGATTCCTACAGCATTTTTATAGAAAATGGATTCAAGTGTGCTAATGGGTCATCAAGTAAACTGACCTCATGCCAACCTGCATGAACAGCCCAAACCACATTCAGCTTCCAAAGAAACAGTATACCTTTGAGACCAGAACCATGAAGTAGTGTCTTCTACTAGTTTTGACAAGAAAAGCTTTAGAAAAAGAGTGGACTGATTCAAGCGACCTCACATCTCTCGAGAAACCACCAGAGGTGTCTCTCAGGGAAGACCCTCAGAAAAGCACAGCCGGGTTCTCACTTTCTGTTAGCAATGCATCGTGTATGAATGCTAAGGATAAACTCCTGAGGACCAGAGAGAAGACATGACACAGCAGAAGGCCTCAGAGAAAAGGTAATCAACATCATACAATTTATGGCTTAGAAAAAAGAGGAAAACGTAGCAGGATGCTGTGAAGAAGCTTTTTTGTCCTGTACAGACTTACTTATGACACTTGGACTTCTGGGAACTTGCTTAGAATATAAAGGAGAGCAGGGCAGTTGGCAGGTGTGTCTGTGTATTTGTGTTTGTGTGTGTGTGTCTTTCTGCACATGGGTCTGTGTGTGTGTGTGTGTGTGTGTGTGCATCTGTGTCTGTGTCTGTGCATTTAGTGCTAGAGCCTGTGGAGGTGAGAGGCTTCAGATCTCCCTGGAGCTGGAGTTACAGGAGGCTATGAGTCACCTGACATGGATGCTGGGAACTGAACTTGGGTCTTCAGTAAAAGCAGTAAACTCTCAATCTCTGAACCATGTCTCACTATACAGCCAGGCTGGCCTCAAACTCACTATGGACCCCAAACTGAATCTGGCCTCAAGTTCTTCCTTTGCCCCAGCTTCCCAAGTACTGGATTACAGACTCAACATCACACTCGACCATCGGCCTGTGTCCATCCCTATCCAGCCACTTACCTTGGCCCTCTCTCCTGAAGCTGTCCCCTTCCTGCCATTCAACTACTTCCTGTCCTTGAGAACTGAACTCAAACGGCTTTCTCCATCAGGAAGATGGTTAACCACAGCTGTCTGTCTACCTAAGACCTGGATGTCTCCCCATCTCTTACTGATGCCTCCCACTCGCTTCTCGTGTGTGTCATGCCTCCAGTCCTTCAGTCTGCAATGGCATGAGTCTCCACACATGGGTTAAAGAAACCTGCTCAAGCCTACGCCCCAGCCAACAGCCCCTGGACTTGGGGCTTGCTGCTGCTTTTGCTCAGAGCAGCAGACAAGTGGGTGTTTGCTCTAACAGAAGCTCCCACAGTATGGCAAGGGCAGAGCAGCTGCCTTCTCTGTGAAGACAACATGATGATATCAAGCTACTTGCAGGCTACGGAGCTGGACCAAGCCACTTCATCTCTCTAAGCCTCAGTTTCTTGGTCCATGAAATAGACACAGGAACACATTTCGGGGTACTGCTGTGCTAAGAAACACAGATGATGTACTTACATAAGGCCTGGCTCTGAGGGAGCACTGAGTCATGGCCTACCCCGGGCAATCTCCCTCCTTCTTACCTTCTGTTTGGTGCTGAGGGGCTGTGACTTCAATTTTTCATCCTTGTTCTTGGAAATCCTCAGGAACTGTTTGAGATCTCCCTGAGGGAAAGGCCAAACACCTCTGTTAGGGCATAGCCCAGCTGTGGGCTCTACAGCATCAGACCAAGCCAGTGCTTGCAGAGTCCCTGCTGGAAGAAAGGGGACAAGCCCTAACCTGAATGCACACCCAGTCCTCACCCCGGTGGGCACAGCTCACTGGGTTATGAAAATTAGGGACCACATGAAAGATACCCTCTCAGTTGTCCTTCTGACTCTGACAAGAATCTCTGCCTCCTGGAGTCAGGTGGAAAACACAACCCTTTACCCTGCCCTCAGAAAAGTGTAACACACACACACACACACACACACACACACACACACACACACAATGCTCAGAAGTAGACTGAGCATGTCCCTTCCTCCAAGGCTCCACGGCAGCAGGTAAGGACCAAGGACACCAGGACCTAGCAAAGACAGGGAAGGTAGGGGCAGGGTGACTCTAGAAATGATAACCTGGTGGAGAGAGGTTGGTGGTGGGGCTGGCACATGAGCCAGGAGAGGAACTGGGTGAGGGGAGGAGAGGGGAAGAGAAGGGAGGGGAAAAGAAGGAAGGGAGGAAGGAAAGAAAAGGGGAGGAAGAGAGACAGGAAGGGAGGAGAGAGGGCCAGCCAGGTTCTGACAAGCTTGTCCTCAAGTGGTGGCAAGCCCTGGGATGAAAAAAAATAACAAAGCAAAGAAAACCAGTAGTTGAAGGCATCCGGGCGGGGTACAGAGTGAGAAGCCCCAGAACATAGGACTGATCTGCAGAAAGACAGGAGAAACTGAGTGTGCATAGAGGAAAGGTGGTACCGGAGAGCTGGGAGAGCAGGTTGCTGAGGCAGCAGGAGGAGGTAGGGCTAGCCTGAGATCACAAAAAGCTAAGACCTCTGCAGTGTCCTAGCCCCTGAACCCCTTCTCCACGGGGACACTACCCAGTCAGCGCCCCTTGTCCACAACGTACCAGGTCCACATATTCGAGCACCATGTAGTGAGGCTCAGCCTCCCGGCACAGCCCCAAGAGCCGCACCACGTTGGCATGGTTCAGCTTCCCGAACATCTCAAACTCCCTCCGGAAGTCCAGCTGCTGCTGTTCGTCCTTGCTCTGCAGGCTCTTCACAAGCACCAGGGTCTCTGTCACGCCTTCCTCCAAGCCCTGCGCCTTTGCAAGGAACACCTCCCCAAACTCGCTTTTCCCTGTGGGCACAGGTCTCTGTTGGCCAGCTGCCTTCACCCAGGCAGAGGGAGCCACTGACTGGGAGAGATGCAGCCACTGCCTCTGTTACAGCATGAGGCTTTGCTGTACCCAACCCGCTGGCTGGGTAGGTGAGCCATTTCTCCAGCCCCCAAAGGTTGTAATTTTTGATGGACCTTAGGGAAAAATTCAGTATAAATCCATCATTTGTCACATGTTTTCCCCTAGAAAAATAAAGCTAATTTTAGCTTTTTTTTTTTTTTTAAGGACCACTTTCATGGAGCATCAAAAAACAATGCTATAGGTAGAATAATGTTACCATGTAAGTGGGGGCGTGGCTAAGGCACAGGGGACAACCTGAATCCTGCCATCTCTAACGTGTTAGATTTTGGGGAACACAGAACCATCTCGGCCCATCACCCAGCCTCAAGATCCGGGTCCTGCAGCAAAGTGGGGGCAGCTGCAGCCAACGCCACATACCCAGGGTGGTGATGGACTGCAAGCTGGACCGAGGGAAGTGCATCTTATCACCCATGCTGTGGCGCTTGTTGGTGGCTGCGGGGCCGGAGCCCAAGCTGGTCAAAGCCACTTCTTCTTGGATCTCTGCTGATGGCTGTCCGTTCTGTAAAGGCCCACCTGGAAACAAGGGGTCAGGGGGATATCCTAAGACCCGACACTCCAGTTACCACAAAGAGCTCAGTCCCCATGTCCTGTGGTGTGCTGTGTCCCCTGCTGTCATCCGCCATCACACCTTACTGCCTGCCAACTTGGGTCCAATCAGCATTCCACACAAAATGGCTCTTCTCACAGATAAACTGATGGGGCTTGGGGCAAGCTGGGGCAGGCCTCAGGGAGCGACCACTTGTGGATGCAGGTGATTAAGGACTATGAAATGAGCTTGCTGTGGGAATCTAATCTCCATCAGTGGCTCTGAATGCCATACCCACACGAGTTGCTTGCTTTCTCACTGGAACCCTTGTATACAAAGGGAGAAGTCACCAGGAAGAGCCAAGTCCTGTTCCTGAATGCCTGAACTGACTGGAGACCCAGCAATGGGGGCTTGCAGTGATGGAGGGGCTAGAAGAGAGATAGGGCAGATAGACTGCCCCTGGGGGCTGACTACTGGGGGAGAAAAGACGCACAATAGAAACACGTGCATGCATAACAATTGTGTATCCCAGTGGCAGCGCTGGGAGAGAAGGCCGGCCCAAGAGGCTCCTGTGAGGTCATCCTGAGCCAAGCAGTTCAGAAGCCATGGCCTTGAGAATGGGCCAACTCCAGGCTTGCAGCCAGAGAGGCAGTCCCAGTTTCAGTAGTACTCTGCTCTCTTCCTCCACAGCTGCCACAGGAGGGTGCTCTGCACCCCAGGCTGGCCCGCTCCCCCTAGAGGGGGGCCTCACCGTTGAGGCACTCCATCTCCGGCTCCTCGCCTTCGGCTGTTTCTGCAACCTTTTGGCTTTACATCGCTTCTTGCAGTAGAACATGAGGCCCAGCACCGCGATGATGTAAGCTACGGCTGCACCCACTGACAGCCCGATGGTCTGGATCATCTTGTAGGGGGGAGGGCTGCCGGGGCCCTCTGAGTCCTCCATCACTGGCTTGTCTGAGAGACACAGGGAGAGGTCAGGACAGGGGCTACGCAAGCAAACCAGACCCTGCTTCTCCACCAGATCTCGTATATAACAAATTCTGGACACCTGAAGGCCTCCACATGCCATCAAAACCCGAGGCGCATCCCTCCCTTCGCTGACTGACTTAATACCGTGAGTTAACCTGGAGAGGAACTCTGGGAAACATCTGGTTTATAGTCCCAGTTATCACTCAGTGGAGAGTAGGTCCCTGCATTGCTAGTCTCCTGGCTTTCCAGGAGAAAGAGGTCCCAGGAGTCAAAGGAGAGGTTGAGAGCATGCAGGACCCCACTTCATCAGCTTCAAACAAGGGATCCCACAATCCATTTTCTACAAGATAACGGTACTAGGAAAACAATTCTGCAGAATTGAAGAAGGTCGTGAACAAGTTGGCAAACTTTCCCTCTAAATCCCCTCATCTGCAGCCACAGTGACAAAGGGACAGAGGTCACCAGGGCAGGTGATCTAACTTGTCCTTCACCCTCTCTGGCCCCATTCCCTCCCCACTTATAGCTGTTTGGAGTTTTAGTTTCTTTTCTTTTGTTTGAGACAATGCCCCATTCTGTAGTCCAGGATGTGGTTGGAATTCACTCTGTAACCCTAACTGGCCTTGAACTCACGACAATTCTCCTGTCTCAGCTTCCACAATCTGGGATTACAAGAATGAACTGCCATGCCTGGTTTAGAAGTTTGAACCTTTTTTAAAAATTTGCTTTTAATTGTGTGTGTGTAAGTGTGTGTCTGTCTGTCGTCTGCCTATGTGTGGGTATGTGCTGATCAGTGCTGGTGCCTTCAGAGGCAGTTGTGAGCCAACTGATGTTGGATGCTAAGAACAGAACTTGGGTTCTGTTCTAACTTTTCAGCCATCTCTTCAGACAGAAGCTGGATCTTGAGAGCGTCCCTCCCAAAGGACCATGTGTTGTAGGCTGGCTTATTTCCCAGCCTACAATGCTATTGGGAAGTGGAAGTGGTAGACCGTCAGAAGGTGGGACCTAGTAGAAGAAAGCTAGGCCGTTGTTGGGGGTACCCTTTAAGGGGGAACTGAGGCCCAGCACTCCTCTCTCCCTTTTGCCTCCCACTCAATACATGATGAACGAGACGGCCTCTGGCACGTGCTCTTGCTGCCAGGCACTGTGCTGCCACAGACCCAAAGCAAAGGGCTCTACGGGCACTACACTGACACCTCTGTGAGCCAAACCTCTCCTCTTTACACGTGCACGAGAGAAGGAAGCATTTTAGGAAGAGAACATCCTTCAGTCCACTAAATACACACATCTCAGCTATGGGATGTCAAGTGACAGCCCAGCCAGGGTCTAGGACTATGACTGCATACTGGAAAGGGCACCCTAAGTCTCCCAGTGCACGCAAGATGAGAAAGAATTCTACCATTTCCTGTGTAGGGCACCCTTTCCTGGCCCATACCCACGACAAACAGCGGGGCCTCCGTGTGCCTGATGTTACAGCTATTGCCAGCAATGCAGGTGTAGGGGCCTGAGTCCTCCGGAGCCACGTCATGGATCACCAGGGAGCCGTTCTGGAAGATGTGCATTCTGTCGAGAGAGAAGCCACAGTGATGCTCACCTGGCCAGCCCACAGGGAGCCACCACTGCAGGAAAGGTAAAGTCAGTGCGGAAGGCAGGCTGCCCTACCTGGGTCCTAGCTTGGTGGGGTCCAGGATGCGGTCTTTGCCTTTCCACTGAATAAGAGGCTTGGGGTCCCCCTGGGCCTCACACCGCAGCAATGCTGTGTGGCCCTGGTACACAGTCGTACGCTCCGGCTCCACCTTGAAGGTGATGAAAACTGGATAGGAAGAGACCAGAGAGGAGATCGGGGAGCAGTGAGCAATGAGCTGTCGAGTGCAAATTGACAGCACTGCCAAGTCCGGCTCCATTCTCCACTACAGCCGTACCTGCCACCGTCAGCTGCACGTGGGCACGGATCTGGCCCTGTGGCTCATTGGACGCAATGCAAGTGTAGTTGCCGGCATCATCTCGGGTCACCCGGGCAAAGTGTAGGGTCCCAGCGTTGTCTGTCACCCACTCGGGGAGGCTGCTCCCATCTGCAGAGACAATCATGAGAAATTATGGGATGGGCTAGAATTTCAAGGAAGGCTGGCAAGGCCCCCAGTTTCTCATCTCTACCCTAAACAAGACACCGTTCCTTCTTACCCACAGGCAAAGTCCCAACTCAAAGTCCTCTATTATATACTTTCCCCCCAAATTTCTAGTCTCAACCTCTTTTACAGCTGAACATTTCACTTGTGCTGGACTAGACTTCCGATCAGGTCGAGGGCTGGCCTCCTCTTGCTGCCTGTCACTCTCATTTCTAGGACCAGTCATTGCTGATGTCCCAGCTCGACCCACCTGGACTCCCACTTCTCCCGGAAAGACCCCAGATCTGAGTGAGGGAGTCCTCTGCAGAAGCCACAACCCCCCTCCTGCCCCAACAGCTGGCGCAAATGTGAAACTGGTCCAGCCTCCTAAGAAACAATCTGGCAACTCATATAGATGGTTATAAAAATGTTCATACTATTTATATGTAAGTTCCACTTCTGGGATTCTTTCCCAAAGGAAACAAACCTAAATCCAGAAAAATAAACCCACTAACCTTGGGATTAGAGATTTATGAGATCAATAAAAAGAGAGGGTAACAATCCAAGTCTCTTAACACTTAGAGAATATGTAAGTAAATGATAGTGAACAAATCATGAGATTATTATAATAGTTGAGGCTGATATCATGTGTAACATAAAGGCAAGACGAAACGCTTAACAACGCTGAATTAAAAACCACGCAAGTGCCGAGTGTGGCGGCACACTTTAATCCCAGAACTCAGGAGGGAGAGGCAGGAGGATCTACGTTTGAGGACAGCCTGGTCTATACAGTGAGTTCCAAGCCAGCCAGGGCGACACAGTGAGACCTTGCTTCAGAAAGGAGGAGGGGGAGCTGGCGTAGAAGTTAAGAGCACAGGTCTCAGGTTTGGGTCTTAGCAAACACATGGTGGCTTACAGCCTTTTACAGCTCCGATCCCAGTAGATGTGACGCCCTCTTCTGGCCTCTGCAGGAACTGCAGTCGCACAGTCCACAGACATACACGCAGGCGAAAGACACATACACGTAAGTAAAAATGAAGAAAGAACCATGTACGCTCTGGGCGCAGTAGTACATGTCTTTAATCCCAGCACTCATAAAGCAGGGGGAGGTGGATCCCTGGGAGTCTGAGGGCAAGCCTGGTCTACATAGTGAGACTCTGTCTCAAAAACAGAAACAGAACAGAAAAGGTCAGGTGTTTTGGTACATACCTATAATCATAGAACTTGGGAGACCGAGGCAGAATGATCCTAAGTTCAAGGTCAGCCTGGGCTGCACAGTGAATTCCAGGGCAGCTGAGACTACACAGCAAGACCTGATCTATAACCAACAAACTAAACAAACTAATTAATTAATTAATTAAAGATGAATTAAAAAATAGCTGGGGGCGTGGCTCAACGGAGTCAGCCTGCCTCGCATACTTGAGGCTGTAGGTTCAACCACCTCTCCTCCACTGCTTCAAACAGACAATAAAGAAGTACACACAATGCGCAATTTCTCAGGAAGTACGATGAGTAAAAGCCATGTATTCAATACAATTATTACGCAAGAGCAGACGGTTCACAGAAAAAGAAGACAGACACAGGAATGGCAGATGTCACCCCCAAAGCGGTGTTTGTCAAAGAGTCCGAGCTACTTTGACGCTGGCAAAGAACGGGCTTTGGCAGCACTGCCGTGACAGCCCGCGCACCTGCAGCCTGGAGGGGCTTTCTGTGCTGACCAGTGCTGTACCCTTGACCCCTGTGGGGTCACGGCTGTCCCCTCTCTACTGGACTATCAGTTCTACAGTTCCCAGTGCAGGCTGGGCACTCCCCGCTCCTCAGACGCACACACACGACAGGTTGACTCCTCTGTTCGCCCTACGTCGCGTCACATGGTACCCACCTGCCCGTACCCACTTAATGGCGGGCTTCTCTCGGCCGGTGGCTGAGCAGGGCACTGTGGCTTCCTTATCAAACTCCACGCACTGCTGCGGCTGTGGCGGTGGCGTGAACTTGAGTTTCTCTGGTTCGTCGGGGAAGGAGAAGAGAAGGGCTTGGGACGAGGAGAGGGGCCAGGGCCGCCCGCACTGCTCTTCCCTTCGCTCCACCGCCCAGACCAGGTATTCTCCCGACACGTCCCAGGTGCCAACTCACCCAGCACCTGGACACGGGCCTGGGCCTCGATGCTGCCAGCTGGGGTGCTGCTCACACAGCGGTACAGCGTCCCGTCATACACCTCCACGCTGTTGATGCGTAAGGTCCCATTCTTAGAGACTTCGAACCGCGAGTCCTGCAGGACACAGACTGGCGTAGGAGGGGGCTGTGCCAAAAGCCACACACGCATCTCCCTGAGGGCAGCCTTGGGGGTAGGGGAGCTCAGGGGGCATGTGCCGAGAAAGGCTGGCCGTAGGGGAAACTCTCCCATCCATCCACCAAAAGCCATCCTCTCTCACCTCCGAGATAAGCATTTGGTTCCTGTACCAGATGACTGTGGGTTTGGGTGTGGCCTGTGTCAGGCAATGCAAATAGCCAGGCTTGCCCTCCTCCAGCTGGCTGTCTTGGGGTTTCTTTAGCCATGTGGGTACAGCTGGAGACAAAGAAAAACAGATAAAGCTGTATAATGGGTTTAAAAGCAAAAGGACACAATCACAGAGAGCTCTAAGACACTAACTAACGTTCCTAAGTTCAGGCTGCTTCAAGCCACCTGTTCAAGCAATCCTCAGGCTGCTCGGTGACACCCAAAGGGCTGGGTGTCAAAGCTTTCCGACATCTTTATTATGTCCATAATAAAGATGGGTCTGAAGTTAAGAGCACTGGCTGCCTTCTGAAAGACCTGGATTTGATTCCCAGCACCCACATGGCAGCTCGCTAACATCTGTAACTCCAATTCCAGGGGATACAACACCCTCTTCTGGTCTTAACAGATCTCAGGCATTCTCAGGGTGCACAGACATACATGCAGGCAAAACACTCTTGCACATAAAATAAAGTAAATTATTTTCTTAAAAGGACCCCACCACCTGGTTCCTATTCACATTACACCATCTCTGGCCACGGTTAGTGTTCTAGTCTGAATATGAGGTGCCCCCACAGGCTCATGTATTGAAAGCTTAGTCCCAGTTGGTGGCACTACCTTGGAAAAGGGTAGAAACTTTCGTGGAAGCTAGGGCCTAGTTGGAGGAAGCGGTCACTAAGGGTCTACCTCGAAGTCACGTGACTTTTCGAAGGCCACGTCTTATTCACAAACCCTTCCTCCCTGAACCCCACTCTGCTTCCTGGCCACTCTGAGACGAGCAACTTCTGTCTCGGGCTCCTGCGTCCCTAATATTCGGCCTCCCCTGGGGCCGGAAGCAAAATACCCAACAGACCATGGAGCAAAACCTCTGAAACCAAGAAATCATTCCTCAGACCTTTGTCGCAGCATGACCGATGCACGCGGTCCTCAGAACCGTCTCGTTTTAGCTGCGCCACCCCCCTAAATAATCTCCTGTGCTGTACAAACGGACGATCCCACCCCTCCATCCTGACTCCCCACACAAGCTCACTGTCCACTGGCATTTCCAAATGGATAGCTAGAGGCACCGGAACTTCACAGGGATAGAAAACTGTACTCATTTCCTGCCAAAACCTGCTTGTCCTAGCACCCTCTGGCTCAGTGAGGAAACTTTTCCAGGCAGCTGTAGGAGCCACAAGTCCAGTCCTGCCTTACTGTCCTCGAGGCCATGGTTCATTCTACATCAACCCTACCCATTTAAGTGCGGAAACTGAACCTGACCTTGACCAACTCCACCACTGCCACCTCTGTTCAGGCTCATTCAGTAGCTCTCTGAGCAGTTACTAATTGTTCTCCCCAGGTATACTCTCTTTGTGCTTGTTTTGAGACAGGGTCTCTCTCTGTAGCCCCGTCTGTCCTTGAACTCACAGAGATCGCCTGCCTCTGCATCCCTAGTGCTAGGGTTAAAGGTGTGTGCTGCTACACCTGGCTCCTATGTATACTCCTTTGAAAAAAAAAAAATGTTTTTTATTACTTTGAACACAGCCCTTGGGAAGCAGAAGCAGTCAGACCTTTGAGTCCAAGACCAGTCTGGTCTACATAGTGAGCTCCAGGCTAGCCGGGGCTACATAGCGCGTGTGTAGAGGTCACAGACAACCTGCTGGAGCTGGTCTCTCCTTTCTCCTTGTGGGTCCCAGGGATTGAGCTCAGGCTGACAGATGGGTTGCAGGCATCCACTGAACCACCTGGCCAGCCTGATTTATTCCCTTGCCCCTAACTTTCTAGTCTTCTCAGCTAGAATGATCCGAAAAGCCAGTCCTCGAGTTACAAGATGCATGGACTGACTCCCTGTCTGCCCTGAAGGGGCGGAGCATTTGCAGCAACAAGGGCAGCAGGCAGTCTTCCCAGACCTTTCATCTCTTTTGAATGTGTGACAGCCACACGTTCTCCGTCAAGAGGCAGTCTATCTCTCTACTTCCTGGAAACCGGGTGGCCTGAGACTGCCCTTGCCTTCTAGAATACACTTTTGACCTCTTGAAATCAGTTTCTATGTGAGGAAACCTGGCCGTGAAGGAGACTATCAGGGACCAGCCAGCCTCCAGCAGCGAGCTGACTGACTGCAGCTCGTGAGCCCTGGAAGGTGAATCCCACCCACAAAAACCTGAGCACATCAATGGCCGTTCCAGGCCACTGGGTTGAGAATGCTTGTTATGAGGTGGTGGGTAAATGACACTCGAATATGAGCTGAGGTTCTCACTGTGCTCTTGCAGGTCTCCACCTCTCAGACAACCTTCGCCACTCTCACCAGAGTGTATTCAACGGAAGCCCTACAGCCTCTTGCTGTCTCCCAATTCATACACCAACTTCCGGCCAAGATCTTTCTTAGCTTACGTGCCGGCTCAAATGCCGCCTTCTACGGAGGTCTTCCTTCCCTCAGCTCCTCTAGCCCCTCCCCGCCTCTTCACCTACTCTGTTATTTTCTATGTGGCTGTACTGCAACCTAAAATTACACAGGGGCTGGAGAGGATGGCTTGGTGATTAAGAGAACTTGCTGCTCTTGCAGAGGATCTAGGTTCAGTTCCCAGCACCAACATGGCCGTTCATAAGCAGCAATACTCCTAGGGAGGCGATCCAATGCTCCCTTCTGGCCTCTCTGGACACTAAGCATGCATGCGATGCAAAGACAAACATTTAGGCAAAACACTCATACACGTAACATAAAAATAAGCTATGAAAACTCTGTAAATTGCTCACTACGTTGTTTTTCACACTTGGTTTGTGTTTCCTGTTACAATATAAGCTACATGGGAGGGTGGAGGCGAAGGGGGGGTGGAGGCCATACTCCCTATACTGGGACCAGTGCCCTAGCATAACAGGGCCACTCACAAGTCTCTGCTGACTGAACGAGGCCGCAGAACTGGACGTCCTCTACAGCTCCATGCCTGATCCAATGTCGCCAGCCTCACGTACTACTCTCAAATTCCACGGGTCTCTTTAGAGAGTAGCAAAGCACCCAGTACAGCTCTGTCGCTCTACCAAGAGACAGGCCAAGGCCAGCAGTTCCCACATTTGAACACTGAACACCCATGAGCGAGAGTCCTGAGTGTCCCAAGGTACCCGTCACAGAGCAGATGACCCTCAGATCCCGATCACGATTAGCTGTACAACTCGTGGTTCCTGACATGTTGCTACATCTGTGTGCTGAGGCTTCTCACCTGAAACAGATGCCCAAGGGCAAAGCCCTGTGCCTTCTGAGATGTCGGTATTCTTTTTATTCTGAAACAGGATTTCCTGGAGCTGAAAATGTCCTTGAACCTCTGACCACCAATTCCACCTCCTGAGGGCTCGGATTGTAAGCGTGTACCACCGTTCCCAGTTCATGTGCAGAGCAGGCTCAGGCTTAGCACACGGTAGACAGGTACGCTACTGGAATATTCCTAGCCCAGTTTCATTATCATTACTGGAAGAAGATCACCAAAATGTCTTATTTATAAAGACTGATTTTTATTTTATGTACAGGAGCATTTTGACTTAACTATGTATGTGGACCACACGCTTGCTGCCTGTGGAGGTCAAAGGAAGGCATCAGATCCCCTGGAGTAGAGTTACATAAGGTGGTGCGCCATCACATGAGCACGGGGAACTGAACCTGGGTCTTCCGCAAGAGCAACAGGTGCTCTCAACACCAAGTCATCTTTTAAAAGTAAACAAAACAAAACTAACGCCTGGCCACTGTCAGTTTTCAAAGAGGGAAAGAAAAGGGCCAGAGAGATGGCTCAGTGGGTGGAGCGCACCCTGAGGAAGATAAGGACCTTAGTTTGGAGTTCCAGAGCCCACGCGAGATCCAGGTGCAGGGCACACATCTGTAACGCCAGCACTGAGCATGAGGGACAGAAGGGTCCCCAGAACCCGACTGGCACGCCAGCGTAGCGGAAACAGCTCCGGGCTCAGCGAGAGACCAGGTCTAACGGTGAACCGTGAGAGGAAGGCACCCAGTGTTGACCTCTGGCTTCCTCACCAGCCCCCTAACACAGAGGGTTCATCTGTAACAAGTTGTTACAGTCGGTATCTTGCTTTACCCCTGCCTACAGATGAAGAGTCAGAGCCACTGCACCTCAGGGAGCCTGTTCCCAGCGATTACGCTGTGCGCTGGGAGCAGAATGGCCCAGGTCTCCAGATTCCGACAGTGTTCTTCCTGTAGTCGGACTACTTTCCTGGGGGGCTGCTCGCGTCCTCTGGTGTACCTGCTACCGCTGTGTCTGACTCACCGCTGTCAGGTGACCAGTATTCCCAGAGCCACAGAGTCGGAACCTAGAGGGCGCCTCGGGTGTGCGCCAGGGAAGCCCCTGCTACCACACCACATCCTAAGTCCCCCTAGGACCTAAGCCCCTACACAGCTCTCACCCTCCGGGGACGGGTACTCACTGGCCACGGTGATGTTGACATCTTGTCGCCGCTGGCCAGCCAGGTTGGCTGCACGGCAGGTGTAGACGCCGGCATCGCTCTCGACAGTAGTGGCAAACACGAGCTCATGGCCCTTCTGGTAGACCCTGCCGTAGGCAGGGAGCCGGACTCCTGAATGCTCCCACCATACGCTGGGCGTAGGCAGACCCTGAGGGGCTGGGCAGGCAACACGCTCCTCGCCACCAGCTGTGAACACCCGTGGTTCAATTGGCAGCATCTCCTCAATCTCTGCAAGGACACAAGTAGAAGATAAATGGCTTGACTGCCTCGGACATCTGGTTTGTGATATTCTACAACAGGCCTAGGTTCCCTCTGCCCACAGTTCCTCCTCCCGGCATCTTCTCTTTTAGGCCAGCATCCTCTTCCTCTCTCTGCCCTGCAAGCTGCTAGCTAAACCAAACAAGATCCTAAGTCTCCAGGAGCAACCAACATGGATTCAGGGCCTACCTCAGCTCCAGAGAGACCCACCTGCCAGGTGAAGCGTGGCTTCCAGGATGATGGGTGGGCCCCTCTGCCCCTGGCCAATGCAACGGTAGACTCCTGCATTTCGTGGCCGGACTTGGGTCAGCAGCAGAGAGCCATTGGCAAACACCACGGCTCTGCGGAGGTGAGGAGGGCTATGGAGGGAAGAGAGTACTGTCTAGAAGAAGTGGCCCTGGGCCTCCTTCTGAAACAGGACATGATGAGATTTCACGTTGCAAAGGTCTATGCTGTAGAAAGGGCCTCACTTTGATCCCCCTGGCTAGCCTGGAATTCTCTCTGTATAATCGGCTGGCCTAGAACTCACACAGGTCCTCCAACCCCAGCCTCTTGACTTCTGGGATTAAAGGCGTGTGCTATCACATTCAGCAGATCCTTTCCTTCCTTTCTTTTTTTAATTCTTTTTATTTTATGTGCCCAGGTGTTTTGCCTACATGTATGTCAGTGCACCACGTGCGTGCCTGGAGCTTGTGGAGTCCAGAAGAGGGCATCAGATCCCCTGGAACTGGAGTCACAGGTGGCTGTGAGCCAAGGATTAAACCTGGGTGCTCTTAACCACTGGAGTATCTCTCCAGGCTGGCTTCGAATTCACTACGTACCCCAGGCTGGCCTCGACCTCTCCCAGAGTGGCTTCAATTTGAGTGTGTGGCCTGTGTGTGTGTGCAAGTGTGCTCGCCCTTGTGTGCACATGTGCAGGCCACTCTCCATCTCAGTTTACGAGACAGGACCTCTCACTCAGTCTGAGCTTACCATTTCAGCCGGACTTGGCCAGGAAAGCTCCCAGGTCCACCTGCCTCTCCCTCCAGCACAGGGGGTGGGGGCGCAGATGCCTCCGCCACAGCTCACGGATTTACAGAGTGCTGGGGATCTGAATGCAGATCCTCGTGCTTGCACTTTACCCGCCGAGCCACTATTTTAGCCCCTGACCTGCCTCAACCTCTTGAATGTATGGGATCAGGGGCACAAGTCACCATGCTCAGGTGTGTTTTCCAACGGCAAGAAACTCAGTTTTGGGGAAGGCGGGTGCGGCAAAGGGCAACACGGGTGAGAGAGAGACGGACAACCGTCAGGACAGCTGGACCACCTTTCTGTAAGCACGCCAGCTCCGAGGACAAGACCTGATGATGTCCCTGGGACGAAAGTCCCAGCCTAGGGAGCCATGCCCCAGTGACCATGGTCATACTCGATGCCACAAAGGAACTCTTTCCTCTCCTAGAGTCCAGGCAAGCATCCCGACAGATGGCAGACTCTCCCAAAAGCTTTCAGAGATGTTTGCTTCCTCCGAAAATGTGTGTGTGGTGTCAGTACCATCTTGGACCCTTCTACTCAGACCGTGAGCACACGGCCCCTCTCCTCTTTCTCTCTCTGATGTTCTGTCTTAGCTATTTGTACAACTCTGGTCCCAACTTTATTTCTGGTTTCTTCTAAAAACAGCCTGCTGAATAACTGCACGGCTTTTAGCCTGTGTGAATATTCACCAAGTCATTGGCTACCACAGGGCATCAAGAGGCGCCACGAGGGGCGGGGAAACTGAAGTACTCGGCCACTCACGGACGCTGCAGCCGGAGCACAGGCTCGGTGTCCACAGAACAGCTGGGCTGCACTCAGCCTCTCTGGCAATACCTGTGTGCCTCTTATCCCTGAGTTCTGCCCTCCCACCTCAGATGACCAAAGTGGGGAGGAAGGGAAGGGAATTAAAGTACAATCATGGTGCTGGGCGGTGGTGGCTCACGCCTTTAATCCCAGCACTCAGGAGGCAGAGGCAGGCGGATCTCTGTGAGTTTGAGGCCAGCCTGGTCTACAGAGTGAGTTCTAGGACAGTAGAGTTACAACAGAGAAACCCTGTCTTGGAAAAGACAAAAATAAAATAAAATAAAAAAGTACATCATGGCTAGCTCATGGAGTGTCAGTGTGAGAAGCACATAAAGCAGAGATTTCCGTTTGTTGGACTCTTTTAGTGGCACAGAATTCTAGTTATTAGACTCACAGTGGTTCTCAACCCGTGGGTCACCTAAGACCATCTGCATATCAAATATTTACATATGATCCACAACAGTAGCAAAATTACAGTTAAGAAGTAGCAACAAAAATAATTTTATGGTGGAGGGGAGGCAGGGGCGGGTCACCACACCGTGAGGACCTGTGTTAAAAGGTTGCAGCCTCAGGAAGGCTGAGAACCACTGCACTAGAACATTTCTACTGCCATCTGCTGGAAGTCTGAAGAACTACAAGTTCAGAATGGACAAATCCAATGTCTGACTTGAGCTAAGTGAATCACCCCCATTTCTGAAGCACCCAAAGATGTCTTACCGGCTACGGTTTGTGATGGGAGGGTCATCCTCAAAGACCCACTGCAGGCTGGGGGGTGGCTGGGCTGAGAACTGACAGTGGAACATGGCCTCCTCGTTCTTTGCTACCACAACGTCCTGAGGCGCCAGCACCACCCTGGCAAAGCTTTCATCTGAGACAAGGGGAAGTAGGGAGGGGTGAGTAGGCAGGCCCCTCAGATCTGCCTCCCATCTTCTATCCCACAACAGGCTCACCTGCAATGCTCAGGGTGAAGTTCTGGCTGCTACAGGCCTGGCCAAAGGCATTGTGGGCACAGCAGGAGTAGAGGCCGCTGTGTTCAGGACTGGCCGGCCGTAGGGTCAGGTTCCTCTCCTTGCTGCTGACTGTGTGAGTGCTCTGATCATCAGAGAGGGGGGTCCCGTCTCGGAACCACTGGTAGGTAGGCCTGTGGGGCATGGGGGTGTCATAAGTAGGAAAAAGAGGTTAAAGAATCCTAAGTCTAACTGGACACTCCGGTTTACAAGTGGAAGGAGCGGGCCTGAGGAGGGGAAGGTTCCAGAACTCTCAGTTCCCAGAACCCAGGGTCATCCCATGCAGTGCTCACCCTTCTCCAGCCACTCGAGGCTGGTGGGAGCCTTTGGGGAAGGCGAGGAGCACTGGGGGTGGGAGGGACTGGTTGTGGCTTGAAGCAAAGCACACCTATCCACTTGGACTCTAGGAGTTGGGGTAACAACCCTACCTGTGTCCATCCCACCCTCCTTGGCTCCTTACCGAGGGTGCCCGTCGATGTGACAACGAAGTGTGACCTGGGTCTGCGGCTGGATTTCAGCTTCTGAGGCTGGATGCTTCAGGACCACAGGACCTGCCTCAATCCCTGGAGCAGAGGCCATGGTTGCAGTGAGAGCAGGGCAGCGCAAAGGTGGGAAAGCGGAGGGGAAGGAGGACATCACAGAGCCGCGGGGCTCTGGAGCCACACATATAGGCCAAGTACTCTGAAGCTGCGGCTAAGACTATGGGTACCAGATACGGAGGGCAGGTCCTGTCCCTGGCAGATAAATGAGACAGCGACTAGAAGTGGTGTGGGGAGGTTTGGAAAAATGAGTGATACTTTGTGGTAATGGTGTATGCTCAGCATGTGTGGGATCCTGGGTCCAATCCACATCAAAGAAAGGGGGGAGCCGGGAAGTGGTGATGCACCCTTTAATCCCAGCACTTGGGAGGCAGAGGCAGGCAGATCTCTGTGAGTTTGAGTCCAGCCTGGTTTACAGAGTGAGTTCCAGGACAGCCAGTTACAACAGAGAAAGCCTGTCTCAAAAGGGGGGGGGGGGGGAGAAAGAAGGAAAGAAAGAAGGAAGGAAGGAAGGAAGGAAGGAAGGAAGGAAGGAAGGAGGAAGGAAGGAAGGAAGGAAGGAAGGAAGGAAGGAAGGAGAGAGAGAAGAAATGAAGGGGAAGGAAGGGATTGGGAGGACGGAGGGGACAGAAGAGGAAGGGAGGAGAGGGGATGAGAGGGGAGGGGAGGGAAAGGGAAGAGAGAGAGGAGGGGAAGGAAATGGAGAAGAGGGAATGAAATGATGGAGGGAGGGGAGAAGAAAAAGATGGAAGAAAAGTGAGGGGGAAGGGCAGTGGGCGGAGCCTTCTAACTTCCTCTTATCCACACAAGCCTTACCACAGCTGAACTGTACCTGCCCTATTCAACTGGCAGTAGGAGCAAATGAGGCAAAGGCTCCCGGGATTCAGTTGCTGGGCCTGACAGATGCACCATACACAGTACCCTCCCTCCGAAAAGGCTCTCACATTTGATGTTGAAGGAGGCATTGGCACTGCGGGCTTCCTCTCCAGTGATGTTATCCCGAGCTACACACTGGAAGGCGCCAGAGTCCTGAAGCCGGTCCACGGCAGCAAAGCTCAGGCTGCTGCCCTGTGCGAAACGCCGCTCGGTGTCCTGGACAGGCACCCCATTGAGCAGCCAGTACACTTGCACTGGGCCCGGGGCCTCAACTTCACAACGGAGCAGCGCCCGGCGCCCCTGCAGTGCATCCTGGGAAGACGGCTCCTTAATGAAGACAATAGCGGCCTGGGCACCTGCAGATGTAGACACAGGAGAAGCAGGGTCAGGTGGGGGCTGACATCGCTGCCCAACGCAGAGGAGGGAAGGGGCAATCCACACTGGTGGAATACAGGTATGAAAGACAATGATGTAGTTGCCCAAATCCTACTGAGGAGCTCAGACTGCACTGGATGCGCTGCAGAACCCAAAAACAAACCTCCCTCCAGTCAAGGAGCATTGCGTTCTGAGGATATACAGACGTGACTTTGGTGACGGACATGCTAAATGCATGGTGTGGGCACTTGGTGCCTGCAGAGCTCAGGTGTGCAAGGGAGCCCTGGGGTCTGAGTGGGAGATGACTGCATCCGTCTTCCCAAAAGACAAGGGCCCCAGACCTGCAGGACCAGATCCTAGGTCCTGTTGCTAAGCTGGGAGCAAGGGACATTACAAGGAACCCAACCCTCCCTTGCCTACCCCAGAATCAAGGCACAGAACAAAGTTCAATCTTGACCTAAAGAGCATCGATCGTAGCAAGATGGCGACTTGGCCCGAAAAACCCAACAGTACCAGCAACGGAAGCAACCCCAGGTCAGGAGCCCACCCACAGATTCTGTGCAGCCCCGAATTCTTAGAGACTGCTTTGGGAGACACTATCCTCTCACTGGAAAAGCCCAAACGCTCTAGACATACAAGCTGTGGCCAAGACATGCAAAAGTCATCCTAATGTCGTCTGTTCTAGCTCTAAAAACCCAGCTGCAGTCAAAGCCAGATTTTCACAAAAAGCCATTCCTATACCACGGTCACAACTAGGGGAACGACCATGAATAAAGAGGGGTCCAGCAACCGAAGGCAGAACCCCAGCCAGGGAAAACAAGGGGGAACAAAGGAAGATCAAAACACCTGCGCTGAGCAGATGGCTAGGGGGTGGAGGGCAGGGCTGGTCAGGTGGGTGGCACAGCTGCAGCAGCGTCAGGAGTAACACACTGCGCTTTGTTCCTGCCCCGTGTGGGTGCCTCTCAGTGTCATGGAGCCACTGGGCTTGAACATGGAAGAGATGCTCCCAGCCACCAGGAGAAGCAGGCTCAGGACCACATAAGGGCAGAGATGTACCAGCAGGGTCTTCCCCATCACTTTCTAAGTCCTCGACATAAATCTCTAATCACAGCCTAGCAAGCACCCTCTGGGGACCCAGAGGTGAGGTGTGGTTCTTCCAGGCATGAGAATCTGTCTTGTCATAGAGTCAATGTCAAGACAAGTCCCAGGATCCAACAGGGCTGGGTCCAGAAAAGGGGCTATTCTGGTACCAGTCCATCTCCCAAGCTTTCCAAAGGCCCACTTCTCCCAACACAAAACATCCAGGGTGCTGGAAGTGTCCCAAAGCACCCTTGGTTCCTTCTCAACACCGACCAGACGGTTCTCTGGGCAAGATAATTCTCTACCAAGCAGGGTGATCCCACCCACGGTGCCAGTTAACAAATATGCCTTCGGGAACTGCTGAGCACCCCCAGTTACTATGCCAACCCAGACACTCCCCTATACATTTCTAAATACTCCACAGGGGTGCGGTCCTGCCCCTGCTAGGCATCATGGTACAACCCCTTTGTCGTACATACACTAAACTTGGGCACAGAAATATGAAGGGCTTTTCTAAAGATCAGATAACTCACATGTTACAAAGCCACGCCCACAAGCTAAAGAAGCCAGTTCCTATCCCATGCTCGTCCCAGCCCTGCCCTGGAAATATCTGATCCTACTTTCCCCTCAGCCAGGTAGCGTGGCAGACATACCTCCCATAGATAATACCAGGCTCACAAAGACACTCAAGAGAATAGTGGTTGACCTAAAGAAAATCCATGTCTAGGACAGGTCTGGCATCAGGAACATTTGCCAACCATCTTCTGTGACAGGCAACGTCAGCTCCAATCCAGTGGCCCTCTGTAAATGCAATTCACCAAAATCTTGGGACCCTCAACCCTAACTCCAGGATGTTCACCAAGAGCAGAGTGACACCTGCCTTTGGTGGTAGCCAAGGTATCCAAAGTTTTGCTCAGCATAGCTATGAATGCAGCCCAACACAACATTATGAACTTGCTTAAAACATCTTAAGTCTTTAAAAAAAAACAACTCTGCGTGTGTGTGCGCGTGCGTGTGTGTGTGCGTGCAGGTGTGTACGTGTGTGTGTGTGTGTGCGCGCGCGCGCGCGCTCAGATTCAGACAGATCAGACTCAGATACCGTCATGCTCCATGTGTTTCACACAGGAGAGTGTTGTGAGCCACAATGCAGCTATGTGTGTGAGGTGCCTTGGCCAGAGTTCACCTTTGGTCAAAGGCAGCTACTGTTAATCTCATGAACTCCCTTCCTGCTCAAGGACTCAAAACGCTCAGAATGTTAGAAAACCCTCCTCACGCCAAGGCCCAGGGCTATGCCCAAAGCCTAGACGGGGGAGGAAGAATCACCACCAGAGAGCAGAGAACAGCCAGGTGGTGGACAGGAGGAAGGAACACGGGGTAGGGGCTGGGGGGTGTTGTTCAGGAATCACAGACCACCTGCTGGAGAAACCTGAGAGGAGCCTGTGTAACTCAGGAAAACCAGCTCAGCACCCAGACCTAGGTTTCCCACATCCCCTCCAGGGGCCAGAGCTAAGCTGCTGGAGGGCTGTGACCAGAGACACTGCATTCCCAGACTGCCACTCAGAGCTCCCCCCATCCCTCACCCCTATGACTTGGTCTGGGAAACATCAAAGCCAGGCCCCCCAGGGGCCTCTATCCTGACGTCAGCTCACAGCAGGTCCTGGTTAGTGCTTGGCTGGGGCAGACTTTAGATGTTTCAAAAGCCAGCAGAAAGGAGCCTCCAGGCTTCTCCGAGCCCCTGCTCAGTGGCCCCCACATTTGCTCAGAAGGCAGTGGGAATATGTCCAGGCTGCCAACCTGCGTGGCTTGCGGTAGACATCACTCCATTGATGCTTTGGGGAAGGGGAGGGTCCCTGGCAGGAATGCCAGACCCCAGGAGCTCTTAGAGAGCTATGTGCAGATGGTAAAAAGTGTCATGTAGCAGCAACAGAGGGGGGCTTTCAGAGACAAAGGTGGCACCTATCTCAAGTGGCACATTTTCTGTCTCCCTTATGTCTGACTCGAGGGTGCCCTTAGTTCTGTGGTCCGGGAAAGGCCAGTGACTCACTGGTCCCGGGTCTCCGAAAGCTGCATATTAGTCTTTCATCATCGAGCCCCGAGGAGCTTTGTCAAGGCAGCCCACTCAATATGACAAACAGTCCTGCCCTGTTATAATCTGGAGGTGCCACCCGAGGCAGCACCCTGTACTCTTCTCCTTGCTATTCAATGAAGACACCAGGCTACTGCCCAGGCTGCTCGAGGACTACGTGGATTCATGTGTGAAGCCCATATATACCGTGGAGCAGTCCCAGAAGGGAACACTGTCCAGGTAGGACCTGTGCCCAAGGGCACAAGCAGCCCGAGGCTCCTGGACATGCAGGCAGAGCCATCTCCCTCTGCCAGACAGAAACCCAGCTGGAGCTGTGAATACCTCATTTCCCAAGCCCTATCTTTGGTCTTTAACAGCTAACTATACAGACATTTACCACAACAGCATCTCTAGTCCCTACCCCTCAAGAAAAGGCCAACTTCCATGCCTGCTCTCTGCCTGACACCAACTGCATCTGATATACAACCCTGGTCTGTACCCGTCCCCCAGGTTGCTCCCTGGGCTCCAGACCCAGCCAGTATGTGTGCATGAGTGTGTGCTCATACACATGTCCATATACTGGCTACATGAAGCAGGAGGAAGTCTGATTTGGTGATTTTTGTTCTGTGAGACTGGGGTTCAAACCCATGGCCTTGAATATGCCAGGCAAGTGTTCTACCCCAGAATTACAATCGTAGCCCTTGTGTGTGTGTGTGTGTGTGTGTGTGTGTGTGTGTGTGTACAGGGTCTCACTGTGTAGCCGTGGCTGGCCTGGAGCTTGCTATGTAGATCAGGCTGACCTTGAGCTCATAGAGAGCCATCTGCCTCAGCCTCCAGAGTGCTGGGATTAAATGGGTTTACCACCACAGTCAGCTTTAGTCCTTGGTCTTTTGAGACAGGGTCTTATAATATAGCTCAAGATGACCTTGAGTTTGAGATCCTCCTGCCTCTGCCTCCCAAGTGCTGAGCTTACACAAATGTCCCTCCACACACTGCCAAGCAACAGGAAGCTTCAACTAAGCATTCCAGTTCTAAGTAATTCTGGCTAATTCATTCCAAGTATCCTCTTCAACTGCCCATCTCCCAGGAGCTAATCCTCTGGCCTATGGGGGTAGGTAAGGGTGCCTCCAGGACCTGTACAGGCCTCAAACCTGCATAGTGACCAAATAATTCTAATTTCTTCTTCTCCCTCTTATTAAATAAAATCCCACTCTTTGGATAGGTACCTCAAGGCCAGACAGAGCCACCATGAACCTGGTTACTGAGCTGTGCCCTGCCAGCCCAAGCCTTCCAGAAACAGGCTCCAGAAAGCCAAGGG
The DNA here is from genome assembly GCA_026225945.1 of Cricetomys ansorgei. Taxonomy (NCBI): domain Eukaryota; kingdom Metazoa; phylum Chordata; class Mammalia; order Rodentia; family Nesomyidae; genus Cricetomys; species Cricetomys ansorgei. Next base: position 958,289 of record JAMJFZ010003581.1, on the reverse strand, counting down.
CATTTTACACAGTAGTTGGTATTCATGAGAGTGATCATGTGACCTCCCCCATACCCAATCCATGAGTCACACTGTCTGGTTAACTTTTGTACACCAGAGCTCAAGACTAAGCTGTTGGCCCCAGGGTCCAGGTCCCTATGGGGGAAAGACTCAACTTCAGGTGGCCCCTGGAACCTAGACCAAAGTGGATCCTGTTGGAGCAGATATCAATAGAAATGAGGGACAGTGTGCCAAGCTTCCATGCCCTTTCTGGAGCAACAGCACTAGGGCACAGGCCAGGACAAGCAGCCTTCAACTTGAGAAGCACAAATGCTCCAGGTAAGAGAGCAGCCAGGTTCCTGTCCCACAAGAAGACAGTCCCCCACGTGAGACTCCCCATGTGGAAACTTCTGCTTATTTCTCTTTAAATTTCATTTATGTGTGTGTCTGTTTAAGTTATGCCACATATGTGCAGGTGTCCTTGGGAAGCCAGAAGAGGGCATGAGATCCCCTGGACCTGGAGTTATATGTGGCTGTGAGCCATGTGGGTCCTGGGAACCGAGCCCAAGTCTTCTGCAAGAGCAGCAAGCACTCTTAACCACTTAGCCACCTCTCCTGGCCCCCTTTTCATTCTTTCTCGAGACTGGGTTTCATGTATCCTAGGATGGCCTGTTATACACTGAGGATAACCTTGAGCTTCCAGTTCTCTTGACTGCTAGGGATATAGGCATGCACCACCACACCCAGTTTATCAGAGTGTTGGGGAGCAAGCCCGGGTCCTTTGGAAAAACAACCAGTGCTTTTAACTGCTGAGCCATCTTTCCAGGTCCCACCAGTTAACTTTGGAGGAATATATCTCTACCACTGTGGGAATGAATCACAGGGATGATCAGCAAGCCCAGTCATCTCCCAGATCACCCAGGTTGTTATTTGTGACGGAGATGAAATATCCTTTCTCCCTCTCTAAGGATACTTACGTGAAGTTTCAGCACCAACAAGTCGGAGGATAAGCACAGAACACACAGCTTCAAAGTCACTAAAGTCGGTCCACAGCTAACTTCAAACCCAACCAACTGGCAGATCCACACCTCTCTGTATTCCCAAAGTCTACAAAAGGCTAATGGGTCACTAACTGGAGTCCGGCTGTCCCCAACACTCCATGCACACTTGAGAAGAGCAGGGGGAAACAGACTGTTTCCTTCCACATCTGGACAGGCTGCCTCATCTAGGTTAGAGAACAGAACATGATCAGCAGGGACCAGGGAAGAGCCACCTAGCGGGCCAGTTCTTATAACTGAGGCCTACATGGCCCACTCCTGGGAAGCCGTGTGTCTAGCACCATGTGGATCCAAGCAGAGAGTTGTGGCTTAAGTGCTCCTCAGCCGCCAGCCACACCGCAGGTTTGGCACCTGCCCGTCTTCTACTGGGAGGGTCGAACTTGACCCATGTGCCTCACCCTTAGTGACCCTCCAACAGCTGGGTGTGTCTCCAAGGAAGCAACAGTGGATTAAAACTCAGAGTGAAGTGGTGTGGTCATGAGGAATTTGGGGAAGAGAGACCTGGGTTCTAGTCCTGCTAGAATGTAATCCTAGCCGATCGCCGCTGCCCAGGCTCCAAGACATGACCCTGAGTTAATCAGTTCCAAGGATGATGGGAAGCAGCAGGGATTTGGAAGACCCACTCCCCAGGCTGCTTCCCCACACCAGCCTCCAGCTGCACAGTTGGCTCTCATTCGGCACATGTGGGGCCAGGCCTTGGAGGGATTAATCGTGACCCTCTATATGGCAGGTGTACGGGGTGAGGGGCAGCTGGGGGCACAGCGGAGAGAGATCTGTCTCTGCTGTGACTCCCCTTCTCCTGATCCTATGCTGTTCTCCCAGACCCCTGAGGTCAAGTGCCACACCCACACAGAGGGCTGACATTTGTACTTATGGTGACACTTCTGTGGGCCTCCTTGGCGACTAGGACACTAGGAAAAGTGCCCCACGAGCAGGCATGGAATAAGAACAGCCACGTGGGTGTCATCTCCCCTACCTTTATCTATCACAGTCAATCTGACTTCCCTCTGTGGGTCTGAGTTTCTCATTTTGAAGATAGACACCTTGAACAGATTCTTTGCACCACCTCCAGCTTACAAGAGGCTATTTCAATTTAACTTAATTTGGAAGGAAGTCCATGCAGCTCACAACCACCTGTAACTTCAATTCCAGGGGATGTGGAGCTCTCTGAACCCTTTGGGCACCTATACGTTATACATAAAATCATGCACACACATACACACACACACACACCAAGTTTTAAAATTAAAAAAAAAGAAGAAATAGTTACAAATTCCCTTCCTCAGACTTTGTCCACCAGCCGAATTTCAAGTGCTCAGGAGTCACACGTAGCCGGCAGTCACCATACTGGACGGAACACAGAAAACAGCTCCACCCTGGAAGAGTTCCACTCAGTGACAATGCCCGCCCACTTCTTGCCAGGCTCCGTAAGATGGTTATTTCTGATCCGAGGAACTTTCAACACTGGTCAGCAGAATTTATTTTTGTATCTGTGTGTGTGTGATATGATGTGTGTATGTACACACATGTGTACTACGTGTGTGACTATGTGTGACATGATGTGTGTATGCATGTGGCGTGTATGATGCGGATAAACTAGAGGCCGACACCTGGCGTCTTTCTCAACCACCCCCTACCTTACATACGGAGGTAGTCTCTCACTTGAACAAAGAACTATTATTGATTCAGCTTGTCTAGCTAGCCAGCTTGCCTCCTCTGTACTGGGATTATAGTGGCTCCGCACCCATCTCCCGATTATCCAGGTTCTGGGGTCCTGAATTCTGGTCCTCATATTCACGCAGCAGGTATTTTGCCCACTGAGTCAACTTCCCAGCCCCTCGGCCCACTTTTATAGGCAAGGACCCTGGAGCCAGGGCATCTTCGTAAGTGGAGGAATGAGTTCCTACCCATGTCTGGCTCTCAAGTCTACATTCTTTCCATGATGCCACCCAAGGAGAGCAGCGGCTTTCTTTTTTGTTTGCTAATTCCCTTTCAGCACCCCTCCCCACAAACGCTCTGCTGGAGTTACTGCAAATCCTTTTGTTTGGATGTATTATACTAATGCATGATTGTCGTTTTACATGTAAGTTTTTTGGTGTGTTCTGTTGTTTTATTTTGTTTGGTTTTGGGTTTTTTGGTTTTTGAGACAGAGTTTCTCTGTTGTAACCCTGGCTGTCCTGGAACTCACTCTGTAGACCAGGCTGGCCTTGAACTCACAGAGATCCGCCTGCCTCTGCCTCCTGAGTGCTGGGATTAAAGACGTGTGCCACCACCGCCGGGCACATGTAAGTATTTTGTTATTTTATTTTTAACTATGCCTGTGTGTGGATTTGTGCATGTGAGTGCGGGTACTCAGAGAGGCCAGAAGAGGGCGTCAGATGCCCCTGAAGCTGGAGTTAAAGATGATTGTGAACCACCCATCATGGGTGCTAGGAACTGAACTCAGGTTTTCTGTAAGAGCAGTAAGTGCTCTCCAGCTGAGCCAACCCTCCAGCCCGGTATACAAGTATTTTTAACACACACAAATGGCCTTGCATTGTGTCTGCTTTGCTTTCAGCTTTTACTTATTGATAGCACTGGTTTGAGGCTCCTTTCCTGTGGCCTTCATCTACACCTTGCTGTCCTCCCCAGAAGACGAATGGACTGTTGGGCTTAGGTAGGAAAAACACAAGTATTCTTTTTTAGAGGAATGAAGAGATTGCTCTATGGTTGAAGAGGGTTTGCTGCGCTTCCAAAGGACCCAAGTTCAGTTCCTAGCACCCACATCAGGCTGCTCCAGGGAATCTAATACCTTCTTCTGCCTCTGTGAACACCAGTACACACATCAGATAGACAGACAGACACACATACATACATCACACACTCACATCAAACACACAAATAAAAATAAATATTTTATAAAGTAATAATAATAATTAGTAATCCATGGTAATGCATATCTAATCCCAATACTCAGGAGGGAGAGGCAGGAGGATCTCTGTGAGTTCAAGATCAGCCTGGTTTACATAGTGAGTTCCAAGACAGCCAGAGCTACATAGAGAGACTATCTCGACAAAAAGTATTCTTAAACAAGTAGGCAGCTGAGCACAGCTGTCCACAGCCTGAAACTTTGTCTTTATTATACATCTTCCTCCTTACACACAGCAGAACCTGTGTTTCCCCCAAGAGTCTGAGTATCCTCAGTGCCTGGACACACTTCCCCCGGCTTCTCCTCTTCTCCATCCTCCTTGCTCCAGAAGTTGCCTGAGAGGCTGGAGCTCAACTGGTTTCAAAGGGATAAGAGCATCACAAGTCTCCTGTTTTTATATTTAGAAATGTTCTGCAAACCACTTCCCGAGCAGCCAAGGGGGCGGAATGTGAGGGAATCGCTTTGCTATGTCGTGGTGCGGAAGGCCTTCGGCAAGCTGCATCTGCCACACGGCTGGCCGGGGACACGCAGTGATGTCAGACACATATGCGGGAGGCCAAGGCACCCCTCAGCAGCTGGGCTGCGCCCTGGAGTCAGAGCCACACAGAGTCCCTTCCCCTGCCTTACCCACCTGTCTTCCCAACCTGTTTCCCCAACAGCTGCCTCTGGACCAGCCCTCCTCTCCAGGCAGTGGTCCTGTGGGGGGGCTGCCCCAAAGATCTAAAAGCTCAGGTATTGGGACAACCTGAGACATAAAGAGAAGAATTCGGCCTGAAAGAAAAAAAACCGAGGTGCTTGAAAGTGGGGATGGTTTGAGGCAGGGACCGCAGGGCTGTGGGTGCGGACATGGGGACAGTGCCCCAGGCCATCACACACTCCGCAGGGCTGCGGGTGCGGACACGGGGACAGTGCCCCAGGCCATCACACACTCCGCAGGGCTGCGGGTACGGACACGGGGACAGTGCCCCACGCCATCACACACTCCGCAGGGCTGCGGGTGCGGACACGGGGACAGTGCCCCAGGCCATCACACACTCTGTCCTCTGCCACTCCTGCTGCCACAGTGGCTGGAAAATGTTGACTTCAATGTGTAGGAGAGGTGGGCAAAGCCTTGCAAAATCGTTAAACGTAGCCATGACTGCTGCTGAGCAGCCAGTCAGCGGGAGAGTCCTACCCGCTCGCACTAGACTGAGGGGTCATCTGCGTCTGGGTAAGTTGGCTGCTTGATTAGAGTTAAGCCATTGGATTTCTTCAAATACTTCCTGACTCCTCATAAACACCATCCTACTGCTGATATTTCGAACTCTGAACCACAGACTTAGGTTGTTGCTGTTGTTGCTCTCTTTGCAACCTAAAGCACGCTAGGCAAACACTTTATCCCTGGGCTGGAGCAATGTCTCGGTGGTTAAAAGCACTGGCTGCTTTTGCAGGGCACCAGGTTCCTTTCTCAGCACCCACATGGAGGTTCGTATCTGTCCTTAACTCTAGTTCCCGGGGATCCAGTGCCTTCTTATTTTTAAATTTGTATTTACATTTATGTGTGTGTATGTGCACCGTGTATGTGCACCATGTGTGTGCAGGTGCCCACAGGGGCCAGAAGAGGGCATTTGAGCTCCTGGAGCTAAAGTTACTGGCAGCTGTGAGTCCCCATGTGGGCGCTGGGAACACAACTCAGTTCCTCTAGAAGAACAGGCAATGTTCATAACCACTGAGCCATCTCTCTAGTCCCTCACTCATTACATTTCAAAAAAGTTTATGGATTTGATCACCAACATACCCCCCCACACACACACACGCAAACACACACTCCCAAAAGCGGCACTAAATATCTATCATTTAGGAAATGCAACGTGGGTAATGGTGGCGCACACCTTTAATCCTAGCACTTGGAGGAAGAGGCAGGTGGATCTCTCTGAGTTTGAGTCTAGCCTGGTCTACAAAGTGAGTTTCAGGACAGCAGAGTTACAACAGAGAAACTTTGTCTCAAATGCACAGAGAGAGAGAGAGAAAGAGAGAGAGGGAGGGAGAGACAGAGGGAAAGAAAGAAAGAAAGAAAGAAAGAAAAAAGAAAGAAAGAAAGAAAGAAAGAAAGAAGGAAGGAAGGAAGGAAGGAAGGAAGGAAGGAAGAAAGGAAGGAAGGAAGAAAGAGAGAAAGAAAGAAAAAAAGAAAGAAAGAAAGAAAGAAAGAAAGAAAGAAAGGAAAGAAAGAAAGAAAGAAAGAAAGAGAGAGAGAGAGAAAGAAAGAGGGAAATAAAAGGAAGAACGAACATGCATTGTGGCTAAAAATGCAAAGGATCTCAATTTCTAAATCAATAACAAAAGATGAAAAACGTCAACTGATAAAGAAAGAACAGAAACAACTCTTTAAAGTTATTTTTAAAAGCACCAAAAACTTACAGCTCACCACCGCCAGACGCTTTCAGCCGGGGGCGGCCTACCCTGGGGGCAAACATCGTAAAACAGAAAACACACACAAAGCCCAAGAAAAAAGAGGTCCTCAGAGCCGACTGATGCAATAACTAGTTTGCATAGAAAAAAAAATTTTTTAACAAAGACCTAAGGTTTATTTCATGCTTACTCTGCCAGTCTGCAAGAAGGCCCCAAGATCTGGCTTTACTTAAGTGTCTCTCAGTTCTTAGAGGACAACCCAGGAATGGAGGCAGAGACAGAGAAAGAGAGAGAGGAAGAGAGACAGGAGGCAAGGGAGTTGGGAGAAACGGGCAAAGAGATGAGAGACTGAGAAAGAAAGAGCCAAAGATAAAAAAATTGAGACCAGGGCAGGGTTGGGGCAGAGGAGGGACGGATGGATCAGATGGACAGGAGGACCAGCAGGCAGAAAGCCATGACAGGGGTGATCTGAAAGACAAAGACAAAGAAGGACTAACAGCAGGAGAGACACAGGAACCAGAGACAAGACAGTAGGTTCCAGCACAGGCAGAGCCCCCTGTGTCTGTAGCAGGCCCCAGCCCTCTAACTGACCAGACCCTAGCTGCCCCTGGCAGATCTGCCCTGGTCTCCAGGAAGGGGGCTTTGCGCTGTGACTGAGAGGACATCAGACACAGTTGCTGGCCACAGGCCCCAGGGTCTGCCCAGAGCAACAGCAGACAGGAAAGATGATGTCTATAGACGGGAAACAGGGAGCAAGGGGAAGGGAGGGGCTACGCACCTGTATAAGGTTCGGGACATTTATAATGGAGCCTCAATTTAGAGGCTCCTGGTAAATAATTCACCAGGAAGAGTACAGTGCCTTCCCTGGCCTCATCCATTATTCAACACAAGAAATGTGCCATGTTGCTACACTTCCTGACATCTAAAAATGGTCTAAACCATTAGGCCAGGAGCAAGATGACGACAACAGGTCAATCTCTCACCAACTTTTCTGGAACTCCTGACCCAGCAATCCTGCAGCTTTGGGATCTTACTAACTGCTCCCAAAGCAGCTGGGCATGGGGGTACAAGCCTAGAACCCCACTTATTTGGGATGCTTGGGCTGTCTAGCAAGTTGGAGACCAGCCTAGACAACTTAGCAGGGCTCTGTCTCAAACTAAAAACTTAAAGGGCCTGGGAACTGGGGATGTAGAGGTAGTTTAGTGGTAAGACCACTGGCTGCTCTTCCAGAGGACCTGGGTTCGATTCCCAGCACCCACATGGTGCCTCACAACCGTCTGTAAGTCCAGTTCTAGGGGACCAGAGTCTCCTCGGGCATCAGGTGTGCATAGGGTGCAGAGACACACATGCAGGCAAAACAGCCATACACATGGAATAACCTACCATGGGGGCAGTGGGGGAGCGATAGGGCATAGTACAAGTATAGTTTCCAGAAAAGGCCAAATCAGGGCTCAACTGTGAGACCCCCAAGGGCAGCCCAGGCCCAGGCCCCAGGAGCACACACTGTGATCTAAATGATCCAGAGGTTTTACCCCTCTCACAAGAAGGACACTGCCTCACTTGAATCTTGGGACAACACAGTTCCTGAATGGTTTTACAGACCAAGTGACTGTCCTCGATCAAGCACCAAAGTCCTGCACCCAAGGGGCCTGGCCCTGAACAAGGCACCTTCTTCAGGCCTCCGTTTCTCATTTGTCAAATAGACTGATGTCACCTGCTCTCTACTCTGCCAGTGTACTACCAGGACAAAGGGCCTATGGGTAATCTAAAGAGCTTCCCAACTTCAATGCCCGGGCCCAAGATACACAGAGGGTGAACACTGGGGCAAGAGTTCAGAAACTGATGAGCTGACAAAGCGGCTCAGTGGGTAACGGTGCTTGCTGCCAAGCCTGACAGCCGGATGACGCAGGCCCCGTGACCGACATGGCGGAAGGCGAGGAGACATGGGACTCTCACAGTTGTCCTCAGACCTTCATCTGTGCAGCACAACATGCATATGCCCCCATCCCTAACACAGATGAACAAGATGCAGTTAACAAAGAGGCTGGAGACTGGAGGACATCCTGCATGAAGTCCTCCCTTCCTCACCAAGAAGACAACCTTGGACAACCTGTTTACTCTTCCAGTGTCTGTTCCTGCACCCATAAGACGGCAGTAATTACAGAATCAGCACCCTGGCTTTTAATGAGAAGTCAGCTGACATGTTAGCGCAGGTAGACTGGTCCTTGTACACTGAGCTCTGCGTGAACGTCACCATTTCGGTTTGTTTGTTAGAGTCAGTGTCTGTTTATACCCCAGGCCGGCTTCAAACTCTTGATCCTGCCTCAGCCTCCAGAACACTGAGATTAAAGGCATGTGCCGCTACTTTAAAAGTCTTTTTTTTTTCAATGCATATACTATATGCAAACACGTATTCTGTCTGCATGCACATCTGCAGACCAGAAAACAGCAATGGAAATGGATCCCATGGGACTATAATTACAGACAATTATGAGCTGCCATGTGGTTGGTGGGACTTGAACTTGGGCCTTCTGGGGCAACATAAAATAAAAAGTCAGTTCTCTTAACCACTGAGCCATCTCTCCAGCCGTGTGTGTGTGTGTCTATGCATCATATGTGTGTCCAGTGCCTGAGGTAGGTAGCAGAAGAAAACGCTGGAGTCACAGTTGGTTGTGAGCTGCACTGAGGGCTGGTAATGTAACCTGAGTCCTGCAGAAGGGCAGTCAGTGTTCTTAACCACCAGACCCATCTCACTTTTATTGGAGGGGGGCAATGCATGCCATAGAAAGAGTGTGTGGGTCAGAGACAGCTTGCAGAAGTCAGTTCCTCCTCCCAGCGTGTAGGTTCCAGGGATCCAGCTCCGGTCATCCGGCTTGATGACAGTGCCTTTACCTGCTGAGCCATCCCACTGGCCCACACCGCTTTTTAAGGGAGCACATTATAAATATCTCTTGCTTAGAACAGGCCTTTTTATATTTCCTTTTCTTTCTTTCATTGTTGTAGTTTAAGACAGGTGCACACCCACACATTGCCCAGGCTGTCTTCAAACCTCTAGACGCAAGCCCTATTCTGTCTTCGTTTAGGTACCAGGCGCACACATGGTACACATACGTATATGCGTGCAAAACACTGATGCAAATAAGATAAGCAAATGTCAATTTTAAAAAAAGGAAAGAAAGAGAGTTCGCTGGAGGCTTAAAGAGGCTGTCCTTGGGCATGGACAGGAGGATACACCCATAAAGGTAAGAACTTCATGGACTTAAAGTTGATAGAATAATTTAAAATCTATTCATTCACCCAAACACACAACACACACACACATCTTTAGTCTCAACTTAAGAGGCAACTTGGTGAGATTTAGAATCACCTAGGAGACAAGACTGCGGGCATGTCTATGAGGATGTTTCCAGAAAGGTTTAGCTGATGTTGAAAAACCCATCCTGAATATGGGCAGAACCATTCCATACGACAGAGTCCCGGGCAGAATAAAAAAGAAACTGTGAGCTGAACACCAGCATTCATCTCTCTCTGCTAGGAATGTGGGTGTGGTGTGACGGGCTGCCTCACCTTCCTGCCGCCATGATGGACTGTTTCCCCTCAAACTGTGAGCCACTAGAAACCCTTTCTTCCTTAAGCTGCTTTTTTGTCAAGGAGAAATGGTAATGCATCGAGAAAGACTGTTCCAAAGCCAAAGCCCTGTGTGGTGACCCCTTGAAGGCTGAGACAGAAGGACCAGGCGTTTGAGTTCAGCCTGGGCGCAGTGGTGAGACTTTATCTCAAAAAGCCAAGCCAAGCTAACAAAGAAAATTCATGAGTTCATGATAATGGTTGCTTATTTGTTTGTCTGAATGTCTAAAGTGTCTGTCTCATTGATCTCCTGAAGGATGCTAGAAAAAAATATTCATTATTGTGAAAACTGGTAATAAATAAAGCAATTATTTTTCCTATCTATCTATTTATTTATTTTGAGGCAGGGTTTCTCTGTTGTAACTCTGGCTGTCCTGGAACTCCCTATGTAGACGAGATTGGCCTTGAACTCACAGAGATCTGCCTGCCTCTGCCTCCTGAATGCTGGGATTAAAGGCATGCACCACCACTGCCTGCTACTTTCCTTTCTAAAGAGCAGCTGCATCTCAGGGTAATGAAACTAATGAGAGGGACTGTCTTTACAGAAATTTCCAGCTAATAAATAGAGTACCATCGTTTTACAGTCCTCTAATGGAATAATGGCTCTAGCAATGATTACTGATGGCTGCTGATCTCAGAAAGACAAGCAGATGTTATGTGTCTACTGAGGGAGGCACACATGAAGAAAGGGATAATCAAATCCAGACCTGGCAAAGCCTGGAAACCCAAAGTTCATTACTAAAAAGCTTAGGAATCTCCAAACTAATTTGGAAGAAAAAAAGAAAGGAAGAAAGGGAGGGAGGGAGGAACGGAAGGAGGAAGATGGCTCATTTGAGTAAGATTACCTGCTTGATGACAAAACCCCAGGGTCCACATGATGGAAGAAGGCCAACTGCCAGCGCATGTCCACGGTCCACTAACCTCTGTTTGCTTGCCTGTTTGTTTGTTTTTGAGACATGGTCTCAGTATGTAGCCCTGGCTATCCTGTAACTCACTCTGTAGACCAGGCTGGCCTACAACTCACAGAGATCCCCTGCCTCTGTCTCCAAGTGCTGGGATTAAAAAGACAAAACGTCAAAGTTGGATGCAACGGGCCACCAGCCGGGACAGTAACTGAGCACATGGTCTCCACACTTACTCTCCGCACACACCATCTTCTGATGTCCTCCGCACCTCTGCTTCCTAGTGACTGCTCAAACCTAACACTGGTTCAGCACTTCACAGGCGACTGCCAGGCCCCTCCCCCCGTAGAAAGCGCACAGAAAGTCAGAGCCGATCTCATACTTCTCCAACTCCATCCCACCAGGTGGCTCCATGGGAGGTGGGCACACAGAAAACATCGGTTCATTTCCAGTGGTTTGACTTCGCCAGACAGCTTGGTCGTGTTCTCCCTACCCCTTGTGGCACCAGCAGAGGGTCAAAACCTAATATGGGTTCTGGGCGGGCAATTACATTAATTATCATCATTAATTCAACAAACATTTATTTAGAGCCTACCATGTGCCAAGTACTCCGCAAGTCACTGGAGATGCAAAGAGAAAAGCACACAATTACTGTCTTTAGGTGTCTCAGCTCAGTGAGGGAGTCAGACAGGCAAACATATCGTTACAGTAATTACTAACACTCATTGACCCTCACGCTGCACCAGGCGCTGCTGTTCCCAGCACTTTAACCACACTATCTTGTTAAGGCTCGTGTCCACCCAGTGGAAATGGGTGCCACCATCCCCATCATGCAGATGAGGTCACTGAGGCACAGAAGTAAAGCTACTTGGTCAACTTACAAAGCTGGTAAGAGACAAAAGGCAGGAGTCAAACCTCAGGTCACATCTGGTCCCAGAGGAAGGCCTACCCTCATCACTAGCCTCGCCTGCCCTGTCACTCATTACCACGAGCAGGGGAGAGGAGTCTTAAAGGAAGGTTCTGAGTCAGGGGGAGGGGATATAGAGGTAGAGGAGGAAAAAGAAAAGCTACAAGGTATCTTCAACACAAGGCTTTATGGAGGAATGAGGCTTGCAACACACAAAGTCAGAAGCCAGAGGGTTTAATAACTCAACTTAAAATGTGACTGTAAGTACTGTGTTCCAGCCCCAGCACCGAACACTGAACATGAAACAAAAAGCCAGGGACCAGGTGAGACCAGAAAGCTCAAGGACGCCATGGCCGTACTGTCTGGGGGCAGGGAGGCAAAGCAAGCAAGACGCACAGTCACCCTGTTCTGTGTCCCCAGAACGAGCTGGACAGTGGCGTTGCGCTCCTTTCGTCCCAGCATTTGGTGGGCAGGGGCAGGCGGATTTCTTTGAGTTCGAGGCCAGCCTGGTCTACAGAGTGAGTTCTAGGACAGTCAGAGGTACAACGGAGAAACCCTGTCTCAAAAAACAGAAAACAAAAACAAAACAAACCAACAAAAGAATCGCAGCCACAGGAAGTCTGCCTTTCCACGAGGGTAGCTGCCACAGCAGGAAACAACTGAAGAAGCTAAGCAGGGCAGACTCAGCCATGGAGGTCCGGGGACTGGACAATACTACACCTGTTCTACAATCCCCTGAGGCTGTTGAGAAACAGCCGTAACTGAGGTGCTTGAACAACAGAGAGAAGTCCTCCCCTCGCTCTGAGGACCAGGAGTTCCAAATCAAGGCCTTGGCCAGTGGGCTCCTTCCCATGACATCTCCTACTCTTGGCGGCTGCTGCAGACACCAATGCTCCTTGGCTTCCTGTCTTCCCTCAAGGGCTGTTATCTCCTCTCCTCTTTGAAAATTAAAGTTGTTTGTTTTTTGTTTTTATGTGTTTGGGTGTTTAGCCTGTAGGTATCTATACCACATATGTGCTTGGTGCCCACAAAGGTCAGATCTCCTAAATCTGGAGTTACAGGTGGTCGTGAGGTATCACGTGGGTGCCGAGAGTCCTCCAAGAGCAGCCAGTGCTCTTAGCCACTGGAGTAAACTTCTAGCCTCTCTCCTCTTCTTCCTGGACGTGACAGGTTGCGCAGGATTAGCTGCCCACCTCAGCAACTTCATCTTCATTTCAATATATTTGAGAAAGACAAATTAATTCTAAACCAAATCACACTCACAGGTGCCAGGGTTAGGACTGCTAGTGTTGGGGCTGGAAGTGTAACCTCAGAAATAAAGCAAAAGAGACCAGGTTGGACTTGAACCATGGATCCTCCACCTTGGTTTCCTGTGCACAGGATTTACAAGCATGGACCGTCACACTTCGCTCTGATGGGCATTTGGGTGCCCACTGTGAGTGTTCTCAGTCTTTACCCAGCTTCTCTGAAGATGGAGAGAGAGCAGCAGGGAGCCTGCTTCACCCCCTCGGTTCAAAGCTGCCTTGGGTTCATTTAAACAGGATCCTGTTTTGATCCATTTGAGAGCCTGCTGTGGAAAATCTACTCTGTTCTCCAAAGAACTCTGGAAGGTTCTAGTTGAGGAAGACTGTTGCCAGGGAAGGTGGGGCAGACGCCATCCTGCTGTGCTGCACCTCGGAGCTCCACCCGAGGTGTCCAGGACTATCAAAGGTTAAACCTTCGGTTCACAACACGCCTCCATTCCAAGTAGGAGGAATTATCAAAGAACCACACCACCGGGACAGGTCAGAACAGGTGGTGTCTGCTTGGCCACATTTAGCCCTGACTTTCCGCCCCCATTTTGGAGGGTGCCCAAGTCCTGCCTGGCTATAGTCTTCGGGTATTTAAGAACATTTTTTTAAAGATTCATTGCCTTTATTTTATGCATATTAGTGTTTTGCCTGCATGTATCTGTGCACCACATGTACCTCGTGCCCTTAAAAGTCAGAGAGGACTCTGATCCTCTAAAACGGAGTTAGGCTGTGACCTGCCGTCTGCACGCTGGGAACCGGATCTGGGTCCTGTGCAAAAGCAACCCATGTTCTCAACCGATGAGTCATCTCTTCAGCCCCCAGCGGTCATTTTCACAAGTGACCTACACGCGCATTCTCACATAGGAAAATGCTGCCATACTTCAGCTCGGCTACGACAACTCCAGAACGACTAGGAGAGATCCATCTTTTTCGATATCAAACCTCACTGCTCGGCCTTGCCTGGATCTCTCTGGAAACGCGTTCTCGGATCTCCACCCGTCTAATCTCGAGTCAGCCTCGCTCCACACCTCCCACCTTCTCAACTGGTTTCAAATCTTAAAGGAAGAGGTGAGACCGACTGCCATTTAGTTTCCATCACACTGGCTCTGTCTTAGCACAGACACAATGGACAGCTGTTTTCAGGGTGCTGGGCTGGGGTGCATACACTACCAAAGTGCTCTCATTGCTAAGCCACACCCCTGGTCTCCGCTGCGTTTTCTAGCCCCATTCCCGATGTACGGCAAATCCGTGCCTTTGATGGCTGGCTAGGAGTTGGGGTGGGGGGGGGCTCCTGCATGCTAAACAGGCCGTCTGCCACTATAGTAGTATATTCCTAGCCCCTGGGGGTTTTATATAGGTTTTGTATTTGGACAAATCAGTAAATTTTCCTGATGAGACTGGAGTGTTTTTTTTCAACTGTTAACTGAATTTGCCACATAAGAAACAATAGCATCTGCAAAGAACATGGTTGTTGCTGTTATTTATTATTATTATTTTGAGACATGGTCTCACTATGTAGACTGGCTGGACTGGAATCACTAGGCTGGCCTCTGTCTCCCAAGATTAAGTTCAAGGTTGCCTAGATTTGGGATTCTGCCCACCCTCATCCACCCACAAACCAGAAGTGCACCCCACTGTATTCAGAATTCTTCTCACCTCTTTTGAGAACTGTGTGACTTTATGAGATCAAAGCGTGCACGCTTCTTTCCCCCCGCTCCGCTCTGGACTACATTCCTGTTTGCAGTATCTTAGCCTTTAATGTAGAATTAGATTTAATTTGCCAACGCCTGATATTAGACTTTTACAGGAACAATTGTAAGTAGTGCGGTTTTCCTTCCGTGCTGTCTGCCCACACTTGGGACAAGGTTACACCAACTCTGGGATGCACACAGGATGCCATCCTAACGCACAATGGGCTCAGCATTCTGCAAAAGTTTTCCTTCAAAACCATTTGATACAAGCTTGGGGGCAACTTTTAAAACTACCTCAAAACTTGTTTTTAATAGTAACTAATCTATTCAGCCATTCTAAATTTGTGAATACATTTCTAAGTTCTTTTCTATTATGTTTATGCGTGTGTGCACATGTGCGCATGCGGGAAGACCAGAGACAACCTTCAGGAGTTGGTTCTCTCCTTCCGCCACGCAGTTCCAGGGCTTGAACCCAGGTTGTCAGGCTTGGCCAGAGGTGCCGTAACTCGCCGAACCATCTCGCCAAACCTCTTTTTAAAATCTGGTGTGTGTGTGTGTATGTGTGTGTGTGCCTGCACAAACATGCCACTGTGCACACGTGGAGGTCAGGGGATAACTTGGATGTCAGTCTTTGCCATCAATTGTTTGAGAGGGTCTTTGGTGTTTACTAGTGTATATACTAGGCTAGGGGCCTACCTGCTTTAAAACTCCCATCTCCATCCCCCACCCTGCCTTTGGAGGGCTAGGGCTACAGCATGGCACTACTGGGAACTGGCATTCGGGTCCTCTTGCTTCAGTGGGGAGCGCTTTCCCCAGCACGCCATGCCCCGAATCAACAACTACCTTGTCTTGTCTCCACGCACCCATCCCACCCAAAGGGACTGGACTCCAGTCCCCTTTCTGTTTCTTCAAGGCTGTTGATCAGCTTCCTTTACATCCGTCGGCTACTCGTGGTTTGTTGTTTTGGGGAGGTGTTTGCAACGTTTGTATCTTACTAGTTTTGAGGGAAGAAACATGTTTTCTGAAACAGGATCTCATCATATAACACTGGCTGTTCTGGAACTCACTATGTAGACCAGGTTGGCCTTGAATTCAAAAAGATCTGCCTGCCTCTGCCCCCTCACCCCCAGCACTAGGATTAAAGACGTGCTACCAAGCTTGGTTACAAAGCGTCCGTTTGTTTTCTTAATTTTTTGTGTGCGCTAGCTAGGCCAAGTAAGTGTAGGCACCCTTTGAAGCCAGAAGAGGGTGTCAGACGCCCTGGAGCTGGAGTTTCAAGTGGCCATGAGCCCCCTGACATGAGCGCCTGGAACGGAACTTGGGCCCCCTGGAACGGTAGCACATTCTGTGCTATGCAGCTTTCCTTATGGTTGCATGCTGCTTGGACTTCTGGGAACTTTGCTTAGTATTTGCGGGGGTGGGGCGGGGGGGGGGGTGGTTTGCAGTAATTGGCAGTTGGTGGGTTGGTTTGTGAGGCGCTAGTCGAGTGCTCTCAGATAGATGCTAGTTCTCTCTGCAGCTCCTGTTCTCCAAGCTAAGGACAGCCAAAAAGGGCAGTGAACGTTTCTTTTTCTTTCTCTCTTTCTCTCTTTTAAGGCTGCTTGCAAGGGCAGTGAAGATTTCTTTCTATCTTTTCTGAGCTAGAGGATAAAAATAGGCACGGTGGGAATCTGTTACAAGTTAGGAATCTGTTACAGCAGCGTTCTACTACGATCTCTCCAGCCCTTTATTCTGATTTTTACAAAGGTTGTGTGGGAGGGTCCTGGAACACCTGTGGAGGTCAGAAGACAACCTGCAGTTGTCGGTTCTCGCCTTCTATCATGTAGGTCCTAGGGACCCAACCCAAGTCATCAGTCTTGGTGGCAAACCCCTTTATCCACTGAGCCACCCCATAGGCCCTGCTTTTTTAAACATTTACTTTCTTTTCCCAGCAGAATTCCAAAGAAAAAATGACAGGAGCTAAGCCATGTCCAGGAAAATGCATCTGAAGAAGGAACAATCAAGGGGACAGTAGTAAGTGGCTCTGCCATGTCCTGAGGGCCCCCAAGATCACACCACTGAGAGTGAGGGTGGTCAGTCCCAGGGAGTGGGTCTCTTGCAACTTATATCCCAGAGTCACAACACACCTGAAAGCCCCTTTGCAAACCACCTGGCTTGGCCCTCAGGGTGAGCACAGGCAAGAGAAATATTTTCATCTGACACAAGAAGAAATGGAACCCTTCTTGGGAGGGAATTCTGGTCCTTGGAATCCAACAACTTGAGCAACCACAGGCCCTCTGGGTAGGGTTGGACTTGGGGAAACAAAGACAAGGTTGATCTGAAACACTAACTTATCAACTTGGGGGCAACAAAAAAGAACACACACCTGACAGAATGGAAACTGCAAAGGGGCAGGAGACTGTGCTGACTGGTGCCAGGGGGAGTAAACCTGACCTCAGAGACGGAGATCCGGGGTGGGCATCGGGCCACCACACCTCCAGGTACCTGGAACAACTGGGCTATGCGGGCTGCCTCGCCTTGACTATTAGTGACGGAGGCGAGAATGTTGGGATGATAAACCACCTGGGCTCCCTGGCAATGACCACACTTGAACTCTCTCTCTCTTCGGTTTCCATACACAGAGCCCGTGATTCGGACAGACCACTAGGACAGTAACGACTCGGGAGCTAGAGACAGTGAGATGAGAACCACACACACACACACAGACACCCACAGACACCCACAGACACACCCACAGACACCCACATACACACACACACACACACACACACACAGACACGCACTCACACACACACACTCACATATGCAAACACACAGACACACACACACATACACACACACATACACACTCACACACACAGACACTCACACAGACACTCACACACACACACACTCACACAAACGCACACATACTCAATTTAAACAGAAAAACAGTGTGTACAAATCTGTTAAGTCCACGGCCTCTGACAGAAAGTCCATGGTCAGGAATTATTCTAGGACAGAGCAACAAGGTACAAAGCTGGGTAGAAGGTGGTGGCAGTGTTTGAAATAGGTGACCCCAGGGCTGGAGAGATGGCTCAGCAGTTAAGAGCACTGGCTGCTCCCCCGAGGCCCAGGGTTCTGGTCCCAGCACCCACATGGTGGCTCACAACTGTCTCTAACTCCCGTTCTAGGGGCTCCTATACCCTCTTCTGGCCTCCTCAGGCACATGGCACAGACATACATGCAGGCAAAACATCCCTGCACTTTTAAAAAAAGTAAAAAGATTAAATCAGGAAACCCTCAAAACAGCCTAAAACCCACCAGCAAGCAGGGAACCCATGAAATACACTCAGGAAGGAATCCGGTGGGAAGCATGCAGGCAGTGCTCATTCTAGACTTAAACTTCCCCTTAAAAGTGTGTAGAAACTTTCCCGCCCTCTCCCCATGCTGTGCACCCCCCGCAACTCAGGAAGGTCCCAGGGGAGGAAGGACCTTGAGCAATCACACAGGAGGAGGCTAAATAATGAATTGTAAGGGTATGTTTTCTTTGGCCAGGGCAGTCTGGCCAAATCTGGAGGCTGTTGGGCAAACATTTTTCATATTTTAGTAGCTGGCCTATGCCCAAGGCAGTCAGAAGTTAAGTAAGCTTGAATGAGCTGCACCCATCCTCTCCAAGGCCGCGAGAACTCCTAATGAGGAGCTGCAGCAACTCCAACTACTCCGTCCTGCTGCCTTAAATATCACTCACCCTTCACTACTTTTAATGAATGCAAATGATTCGGCAACAAAAACACTTAGCCTGGAGTGAAATCCAGCTGTGTGTGGCTGCCTTCTTCTGCCTATGGCTCAAGCAGATAGATGTCCCGAGCAGCCTGGTGTGCCCAGGCGGCCCCTGCACACTCAGGACAGCGGGAAGAGAAGGCAGGAAATACGCAGGATGAGGAAAGACCCACTACCCCCCACCCCCGCCTCCCTGCCACCTCCCTGGGACCAGGTGCAGACCTCACATCTCAACCTCTTTTACAACTCTGCTTCAGGGCAGAGGAAAGTGTAAAGGGGTAGGGGGGCGGGACAAAAGGTATTCCTTTGATGTGAGAAGGGGGCCACCTCAAAGACCTGTCTGGTCACCACACATCCTGCACTCAAGGGCACTTCTCCTGGAAAATGCCCACCCCAATGGAGTCCAGTGAGGCCCAGGACTGGAGGAACTCATCCACAGGGATCCTGAAAAGCCCACTTGGGTTCTTGCTGTAGAAACAACAGCACTACAGACAGTGTAAATAACCCAATTTACACCTTGTTTTCAGAGTTCTCTTTTGGCAGCAGAAACTGAGAGCAATTTGTCAGAAGTCCGAAGAGCAACACTGAAATAATTTACTTCCAACCTGGGCTCAGAGGGATTTCTTGTCCAGTCAGCCTGATCAACACCTCTCTCTGGGGCTGAGATTCTGGCTAGCCTAGAACAGCTACTGTGAATTCAGCTGCCCCTGTCTTCACCCATGATGCCAGCAGCTGGCAGGAGACCCACAGAGGTCCACCCAAGTCCTTCTGGCCTTTCCTGGTCACTGATGTAAATGGGGCATCAGGGCAGCTAGACCCAAAGCAGGCAACCAGTTAAACTCAGGACAACTAAGGACCCACAGCTTGGCGTGGTCAGACATAAAAAGAGCTTCAGGGCCCAAGATGTGACTCAGTTAATAGAATGCTTGCCTAGTATGCATGAAGCCCTGGATTCTATCCCCAGCACTAATGCAGATAACGTGGTGCATGCCTGAAATCCCAGAATTAGGGAGGTAGAAGCAGGAAGATCAGGCTTCAAGGTCATCCCTGACTACACTGTGAGCTCCAGCCAGGCCAGCCTGAATCACCTGTGACTTTGTCTTTAAAAAAAAAAGTGGGTAGTGGCTGAAGAGATGTTTGGGGGGGGGGGGGTGTTAAAAGCACTTGGCCCAAGATCGGAAGACCCAGGTTCGGTTCCCAGCACCTACATGGCATCTACAGGCAGTTACATTGCCTGTAACTTCAGTTCTAGGGGATCTCACAGCCTCTTCAGGCCTCCTCAGGCACCAGGCAGGCATTCATGGAGAACACATACATTCTTTCAGGCAAACTGTTCAGACACATAAAGTAAAGACAGATAAATCTCTGAATGAAGGCGTGTGAGGGCCTTCCACGAGTGCTCTGCACCCCACCTCACAGGCTTTTGTTTGTTTTCAGATTCATTTACTTTATAATTCTGTGCTTGGAGTGTTTTGCCTCTGTGGATATGTGCGCACCATGCGTATGCCTGGCACCCACTGAAGCCAGGAAAAGCCGTTAGATCGCTAGGACTGGAGTTACTGATGGTTGTGAGCACCCATACGGGTGCTGGGAATAGAACCCTGATCACCTGTGAGAACAAGTGCTCTTAAGCGCTGAGCCACCTCTCAAGCCATAGATGGATTCTTTAAAATGTTTCATTACTCGTCTGTCTGTCTGTCTGTCTGTCTGTCTCTCCTCTCTCTCGCTCTCACACACACACAGGAGGGGGGCATTCATAGTGACACTGCTTTTAATCCCACCACTGGGGAGGCAGAGGTATGCAGATGATATCTGTGAGGTCTGGCCAGCTTGGTCTACAGAGTGATTTCCAGGACAGTCAGGACAAGAAAGGAAGAAAGAAAAAGAAAAAAAGGAAATAAGGAAGGAAGGAAGGAAGGAAGGAAAAAGAAGGAAGGAAGGAAGGAAAGAAGGAAAGAAGGAAGGAAGGAAGGAAAGAAGAAAGAAAGGAAGGAAAACACTTTTCCCCTTGATAATAGTCTGAATAATGCAGTGTAATAACTACATTATATTAGAGAGGTAAAGTAAACTAGAGGTAAAGTAAACTTCCACAGAAGACAGCACAAGTCTAATGTAAAAACCATGGTTTTAATTTTCCTTTTATCTATGGTTTAAACCATGGTTGGTTGGTTGGTCTGGCTGGTTGGTTGGTTTGGTTCTGCAGGGCTGGGGATGACTCCAGGACTTGTTAGAAGCACAGGAAAGCACTGTGCTAATAAACCACACCCCATAGCCCTCCATGCTATTCACGATAACTGACTGGAACATGCACAAAGAGGCTGAGTGCTACTGCCCATGGAGGCCGAGGGCCCCGGGAACACTGTTGACCTTGTTTGGGTTTGGGTTTTGTTTATGGGAAACTGAACCCCACATCTCACATGCCTTAGGCAGGAGTTCCTGCTCTCAGCCATATTCAGTATTTTTTTTTTTTTTTGATTTGAGAGTCTTACTCAGTTACCCAAGCTAGCCTTGAGCTTAGTCTGTATCCGGACAAGCCTTGAATCTGCGATCCTCCCGCATCAGCCTACTGAGTAGCTACGATTACAAGCCAGTGCCACCGGGCTCAACTTGCTGACGTGGCCCCTTTCTACTTCCCACTGTTTTAGAAGCTCCCCAAAAATAAGCTGTCTGCCAGCCAAGGTCATCCAGGAGAACATGGAAACCGCCACTCTCTCTGTCACGGCTGAAGGGAATCGTCTGCAACATTCGATTCTTCAGAACACTCCCAGATGGCTGGGGAGCTGGCTTAGAGGGTAAGAACACTTTGCTGTGCAAACATGAGACCTGGGTTCGGATTCCCAGGGGACCTATGCTTTTTTTTTTTTTTTAAGCTGAGTATAGCTACACATCTGGGAGAGGGGAGAATCACTGGGGTTTGCTGACCAGCCTACCTAGATTAAAAAAAAAAAAAATGATGAAAGCCAGGTTGAATGAGAGACCGTGTCTCAAGGAAATGTGGTAGAGAGACTGAGAGAGCAGGGTACTCAGTGGCCTCTGCTCATGTTCCTGAACACATGTGTGCATTCCCCAGCTCCTGGGCCCTGGAACAACGTGCATGCTTGCCTTCCAGGTGATCTGTTTAATCACCCCCTTCCCTACCAGGGCACACCTTCTCAGAGTTAGAATTCTGGGGCTAGAAGAGAATCCATCCTGGAACCCTTAACATGGTGGAGTGCCCAAGCCTTACTGAAGTGACCTCACATGCTCTGGTCTTGACACCCAGACAAAAGGTGCAACCTTTCTCTTTTCATCTTCCACACCCCACCCATCCCTTCATCTCGAGAACCAGAACTCAGTCACATTAAGAATTTCAATAGGAAATGGGTCAGGTGACACGGGCCTGTAACCCCAGATACTCAGTAGACCGAGGCAGGAGAATTCCTCACTAAGGCTTGCCTAGACAAAGAGTGAGTTCAAAGTCAACTCGGGCAACTTTAGTGAGACCCTGTCTCAAAATAAAAAGTTAAAAAAAAAAAGGAGGGCTGGGATCTAGGTCTGTGGTAGAGCACTTACACACATGAGGAGGGCTCTCGGTTCAATTCCCAGTAATGTAAGAAATGTTTAGATAACAGCAACCCCACCTCGTGATTTCCAGGAGGGCAGAGGGTCTGACATAGTGGTGTTTGCCTCGCATACACAAAACCCTGGTTTGACCCCCAATATACAGATTTCCTGGGCTTTGGGGCTACTTGGGTCCCCCTAAAGTAGGAAAGACACAATCCAATAGATCTGGGTAGCACAAAACAAAATGAACGATACCAGCCGTCTATCAAGATCCACCCCACACAAGTGTGGTTGGTACCTGCCACAGCCCCCTCCACCCCCCATCTGTCTCCTATTCAGGTCTCCAGACCCTGAACTTCCTGCCATTCATCCTGGTCCTCTCTGAGTCCTTCTCTGAAGCCCTGGCTTGTTAATCACTCTGTTCGTGCTCTGTCCTAATTCACCCACAGGACATCCATTCCTGGAGCGGATCTCCGAGGAACAGCCCAGCTTTTAAAAAGAACACTCTGCAGGCAATCTTATTCTTCCTTAACAGTTTTGCTGGCTTAAGATACACCCATTTCCTGGGCTGGTACCTCTTGCTTTCCCATCACCCATCACCCACACACATAGCCTCACTTGCTACTTACCTGACAGATTAAAGGAAACAGCTTCTATTGAAAGTCACTAGAGGGTGGGAACAAAAACAGGCCTATAAATTCACCACCCTCATCAGTGCCAAGCCTTTTACTGCCCTCACCAGATCACACACTAAGTCCTTCCTATAGGACAAATTTCAAAAATGTCACTGGTTTTAACTCGACCATTACTTAATGGACTAAAGGAAAATGTGGGCCAAGATGCTACCTAACCAATCGTAAGTTAGATCCTCATTTTAAAGAGGGAACAATGTGAGAAGTGCACCAGGAGATAGTGAGACGAGCTTGTACTATCTCTCTTAATTCTGCTGGGGCTGGGGCTGGGGCTGGGGCTGGGGCTGGGGCTGGGGCTGGGGCTGGGGCTGCTACCTCCCCATCATACAAAAGAGGAAAAAAAAAAGTTGTAAGGTCTTTTAGTAAAGAAATCATGGAGCAAAGGCCAGCAAGATGGCTTAGCCTGTAAAGGTGCTAGCTGTGTTAAGCCATGAGTTCAATCCCTTGAACCCTTGGCACAAGAAGAAAACAAGCTCCTTAAAGTTATTGTCTGACCTACACACATGTTGGGGCAAGCACAAGCTCCCCACATTTTTTCCTCCCTACAAATATATAAGAAGAAGAAAAAAACAAAAACATTGTAAGAAATCATGAAGCCAGAGCTCAGCTCCTGAACAGATTTCTGCATTTCCCTTGGTTCTGGGAGGGTGGGCGGGCTTTCCCACAGACCCCGGTTGAGCTGCCCATCAAAGGCCAATGCTGTTAAAGAGCAGGTCTCTTCTCAGTTGCACCTTCTTTGCAGATCCTACTTCCAGCAACAACAAAAGGGAAACAGGTTTTGCTAGCGCCTCCCGGCAGAACTGGCTGGAAGCGAGGGGGGACTTCTCAGCCAACTTACTATATATATAAAGCACATTTAACGATCCTTTCAAGTCCTGAGAGTGAGAGAAGGAAGGGTTCATTGGAAACCTGACACTTTGGCAGCTAAGCGAGAGGGACTGGGGCCCTTAGCATCTGCCCCTGGGGATAAACACCCTCCCAAACCCCTTTGTCTGCCAGACAGATACTTCCTGGAGGGGCAGGAGACTGCAAAACTTTTTATGGCAAGCCCACCTAAGGACACCCCTCCACCAGAGACCTAGCCAGGATCATTGGCCAACCCACCTAACCATAAACCTTCTATCTTCCCCCAGACCTGCTGGGGTCCCTCTCTCCACAAATACCTGTGACCGCCATAAACGCCCTGAAACAGCCCCGTTTACTGCCCAGCCTGCCTGCTGCTAAATGATGGCATTTGTTTCAAATTTGCAAATACCAAGAGCAGTGGAAACCTAAGTCCACCCCTAAAATGCAATGTTCTGCATTCCTCCAGGCCTGAAGCACCACGCTTCAAAAGCTCTGGGAGGCCCTGGCTGTTTACCCACTGGTGGGGCTATTGGGTGAGGTACTTCCCTACTCCCTGAGGAGGCTCCTTTGATCCAGGCAGAGCGGGAATGGCAGAAAGGGGTACCACCCTCGCCCGGGCTAGACTGGGCCCACGCTCCCCTGCCCCTTGGGTCACCCACAGAAGCAGTGGAGAGCCTAGAAGAGGGAAATCTCGTGGGAAGGCCCAAGTAGAGACTCGCCTAAAATTGCTGCCTGAAGACAGAGCAGGCCCATCTTCAAAGGGCCCTGGAGACAAAGAAGGTTAGAGAAGGCAGGCACGGGAGGCTGAGAAAAAGCACCAGCATCTATCTCAGCCTCTCCCACAGCAACAGAGGGGCAATTCCTCCCCCATGGGGGTGGGGGGGTGGCAGGAGCAGGGATGGGGAGGGCGGGGGGGGGGGAGAACATGAAGCAAATCAGGTCACTGTCAAAACTGGGTTGTGTGTTTACTAAATAAAAGCTTCTTGTTTGGAAAAGGTGGGGGAGAGAAGTCCTCTGCAGCTCCCCACACCCAGGTGGAGGGAAGCTCCCCAAGCTGTTTCCTAAACCAAGCATTTTCTTTAAATCAATGTGTTTAACGATTGGTTTAATCTCTTAAATTAACCAAACTGGGAAAGTGAAGGGCTCTTTATGGCTGGAACAAGGCCCCCAGCACTTCCTTCCTTGTTTCCCCCCTAAAACCGCAAGACAAGGTGTTCTTTGTTTCTAATGGGCTTTGTGTTCAGGTGGCAGGGAATAGCCATTGACTCTCGAATGTCACCCTAGCCTATCATCTCTCCTAAAGTCTGAAGGAGTCTTCCCAGTCTTCCCCAGGCTGGGAAACAGCTCGGCTGTGTTCTTCTAGGCAATGAGCTACCCACCGGACTAGACCCCCAGAGTTACTGCTTTACTGGAACTTAAGAATCTTAGATGCCAAAGGCAATCCTCAGCAGAATCCTTAAGGAAATGGTTCGGCTGAGGGAGCTTCTTGGCACACAGTCTGTATCACCCAGAATGCCAGAGGCCTTGGTCCAACCTCGACTCTCATGAAGGTCAAAGGCTTAAGTCATGGGGCTCCTGCTAGGTGCCCCTTGGAGCCCTGTAACCACTGCATGAGTGACTCCAATACCACCTTCATGTTATCTAGCCCAGCCTAGCCCAAGGTGCACACCTGGCAAGTGGCCATGGTCTGGAATGTGGCAGTACCCTACAAGCCAGGGCCTGCAGCCTTGACCTCCCAGAAGCAATAGGCAGAGAAAAGGACTCATGAATTCATGAGCAAAGCTCAAAGTGTGAGTATCCTAGTACAGCATCCTAGACCTGTGCACCACACAGAGGGTCTGACTGGGTATCCTGACAGCATCCTAGACCTGTGCACCACACAGAGGGTCTGACTGGGTATCCTGACAGCATCCTAGACCTGTGCACCACACAGAGGGTCTGACTGGGTATCCTGACAGCATCCTAGACCTGTGCACCACACAGAGGGTCTGACTGGGTATCCTGACAGCATCCTAGTCCTGTGCACCACACAGAGCCTGACTGTCACTCTTAAAACATTTAAGATCTATACATACCTCTAAATGGGTTGCTGAAAATCTCAGCCTCATGTGTAATACACAAAGCAGGGAGGAGGTAGCAATCTGGAAAGCCAAGTCCAAAAGACCTCTCCGTACACTCTTAGTCCAGGAAGGACAACTTTTACTCCACTAACTGCAGCGGGATACTCTCACACCGTCTGCAAAAATCCTCTCCACAGATCATCTCCTTATAGCTTCTGCTGACAACGACTGTGCCCAGGGGCTGAAGTGTAGACCACAGCAGAGGCTAGAGTTCTGGTCTCCACTATGATCACTTTCCAGCTTCAGGGCTGAGGAGACCATTTTTGTGTGCCTCAGTTTCCTCTCAAGTGCACTCTCACTGTTCCCACTAAAAGCCATCCTTGTCTGACTGAACCCTGAGCCTTGTTAACAGGACAAAGTCAGCATGGGTGAAGAAGACATTCTGTAGAAACAGGACACTGTTTGGGGCTGTTACAGACGTGTCCCTTTCCTGGCTCTGAGATCCACTTTGGATTAAAAAAAAAAAAAAAAAAAAAAGGACTAGCCAGGTATAAACCCTATAAAAGACCATGGCTACTTGCTAGGTGTGCACCTGGGCCCGTTCTTATCCAACAAAAGCTCTCAGCTTTCTACCTGGGCATGGTAAGAACTCCTCCCCTGGGCATGGTAACATACACAAGTAATCCCAGCACTTGGGAGGTAGAGGCAGGAGGATTAAGAATTCACAGTCAACCTTGACTACATAGAGAATTCAAGCAAAGTGAGCCTGGGCTACCTAGGGAATGTCTCAACAGAACAGCAGGGTCAGTGAGGTGGCTCAGTTGGTGAACACAGTTGCTGCCAAGCCTGACAACCCAGATTCCATCCCTGGGACCAACATTATAAAAGGAGAGAACTGAGTCCCACAAGCTGACCTTTGTCTGTCACACCATGGCACAGACATGTGCTGATGAGTATTCATACATTAAACAAATAGAAATGTACTTTAAAAAATTAACCACCTTTCCTGCCAAAAAATCTCCTCAAATTCACATCTCCTGGCTCAGAAGGCATGGCTATCGGCAAGGTCCCTGAGCTGGAAGTTTCAAGGCCTAGGTCCTACCTTTACGCACCTCCTCACAGGTTCCTCTGCTTTGAGAGTACATTGCCTGTCCCCAGGGAGAGAAAGGGAAGCCTCAAACTGTAGAGCGGAGTGTGAGATAATCTCAGAGCCGCTGCTTCTCCACACTCTGCCTTCTGTGCCATTATCACAGGAAGCTAGAAGCCTGCATCTGCTGAGGCGCAAAACCTTCTGGCAGGAGAGGAGCCAATAAGCCAGAAACGTCAGCAGCTAGAGACAGACAAGGCATGAGGTAGGCACAGTACCAGGACCCCGCTTCCAGGCATCTCCTAATATAGGTTATGGGTGACAGTACCCTGTTTCACCACTATAAATGTCAACTGTCGTGAAGCGGTCTCCTTTGAAACATCTGCATACAGCTCACTAAAATCATCCTATGTCAGCAGGAGAAAGACAAAGGGCTAGTGACCCAAAGCCTTCATTCCAAGTGGACAGCCATGAATAATTCTTGATACGCACCACTTAAGATGCCTAGCCAGAGTCTTAACCGCAAAGCATTGTACACCAGCTGAAATCCAGAGCTCCGCCACAGTGTTAAGTTCAGGGCTCCACTACAGTGTAGTCTAGAGCCCCATTACAGTGTAGCCCAGAGCCCCATTACAGTGTAGCCCAGAGCCCCATTACAGTGTAGACCAGAGCTCCACTACAGTGTAGTCCAGAGCTCCACTACAGTGTAGACCAGAGCTCCACTACAGTGTAGTCTAGAGCTCGCTACATTGTTACCCTCACCTGGAATAAAGAATCCCAATTTCATTCCATTTTTTATTAATTTTTTTTTTTTTTTGCAGCACTGGGAATTGAACCCAGGATCCTGCGTGTGACTGGCAAGTGCCCTTCCACTGAGCTACCACCCCAGCCATAGATACCTGTTTCTAATGTACAGAGAGGCACTATTGAAGCTGGCTGCTGAGACACCCCAGCAGTCTCAAAAGCAGACAAGCAGCCCTCTCCCTGCTTCACCTCCACCCCTGCTCACAGGAAGGGGACACAAAAGAGCCAGTATGTCCCCTGAAGGAGAGGCCATGCATACTAGTCTTACTCCCACTTGAGGCCTCCATCCCCGACCACAACGCACCTCCCACCTCCTTGTGGTGGTGAGAGAAGTTCCCACTTGTTACACAGAGCCACTGACTAGGGAAACCCACATAGCCACTCGTGATGATAGAAGCCTATTGGGTATACTATAGCATCTGCCTGGGCTGCCAGGAGCCAGAATACCAACTCACTGGGCAAACCTCAGCATGCTGAGAGAGATGGTGACCCCAAACCAGTAACAACCCCCTTGGGACAATCTGCTCCTGGGATAGAGGAGTCGGAGAGGAGTTACCACCAGGAAATGCTTAGTAGCTATGCCTACATTTCTAAACTGCAGTTGGAATGTTTAGAAAAATCCATGCCTTGGGGCTGAGGTACAGTACAGTGGTGACCCCTTCCTGAACAACTGAGCATTTGCCCTGCATTCGAGAGACCCCCGAGTTCCATCCCCGGTGCCACAAAAAAACAAAACAAAACAAGACTGTGCTGCAGAATGAGGAAACTAACCCTAGCACTGCAAATCAGGAGAGACTGGGCCGCAGCGTCTCTGGAAGAGCACTCAGGAGTGGCCAGCAAGCTGCTTCCAGACATGAACCCTCTCCAAGCCTCAATGATGGGTGGGCTAACAGGGATCAGGGTCACTCACACCAAGCAGATAAGGAAACTGAGGCTCAGAAAGGTTCATTAACCAGCTCACGCCCGTTGTGTCTATGCAGCAACCGTGGAGACTGGAATACGGAGAGCAGGTAATTCTTCCCTGACTTTACCACACATGGATGCTGTCAACAGTGGCAGGGAGCCAGCCAAGGTTTCAGAGCCCATCCAACACCTTAGGTCATTCTAAGTCAGTGACTCCTGCCTGGATCTCCTCAGCAATGTTACCTCCTTCCGCTCTCCTCTCCAAGGTCCTCCCACTCCATTTGCTCCTGCTACATCTTGGATTTACTGTCCCATACATTCTGGAATGTTCTTCTACTCGGCGCTTAACCAAATGGTGTCATTCATTACACATCTCTCCATCTTGTCTTCTTCCCAGCTCCTGCCAGCCCCAAGAGGTGAACGGGTCCCTTCCAAGCCCCTCGATACTGACAGTACTCTCTTTCTTGCTACTGCATCTCCGTCTCAGATCGGCAAACCTTCCTTCCCAGCCAGGCATGATGGTGCATGCCTATGATCCCAGCACTCAGGAGCCTGAGGCAGGAAAACTGAGTTTAAGGCCAGCCTGGGCTACATAACAAATGTGAGGCTAGCCAGGCCTATGAACAATACCCTGTCTCATTTCAGAATAAAATAAACAAGCAGAAACCTTCCTACGATTCAGTGTAAGACTTTTCTAACAAGCTCTTTATAAGTGCAATTTTCTTTCGAAATCTGGATCGGCTATCTAAAAATTACAATATAATCTAGTAAGAAGAAAAGTCCCTTCCCCGACGATCCTGGTTGACAGTCTGTACGAAGGCCCAGGAAACTCAAATTTTAATGAACAGCCTTCAGTTAGTTATCTGCCTCCCCTGACACCTGCAATGCTCTACACCATATTTTGTTTATTTTTATTTTATGTACACTGGTGTTTTGCATGCATGCATGAGAGGGCATTAGATCTCCTGAAACTGGAGTTACAGGCTGCTGTGGGCTGCCACGTGGGTGCTGGGAATTGAGCCCCGGTCCTCTGGAAGAGCAGCCAGTGTGCTCTTCACCGCTAAGCCATGTCTCCAGCCCCACCCACCATGTATTTTTGAGAGCCACCCCACCTCTGCCTTCTTCACGGTCCTACCCCACAATTTGGGGCCCCAATTTCCTAAGTTCCATGTGCAAGTAAGCAAGGTCACACACACACACACACCCTGCTAATTCATCGCCTAAGCTTCCAAGAGGATGAGCAAGGGCTCTGCAGGACACCTAGCAGTTAACAGTGGCTCCCCTGTGCTTCCAGGTATGCCTCAGTGAAGGCCAGCAGGGAGACAAGGGCCTGCCGAGCCAAAGGGAAATGGCCGGGGGAAGGGGCCGGCAGGCAACCCTGCGGACAGAGGGCCCTCCCTGCCCTGGTGCTGTTTGTGCAGCATTCCTGGGAGGGAAATGGCCGAGTGCAGAGAAGAAAAGAGGATGGAAAAAGTGACATAGTACAGAGGGCTTCCTCAAACCACTGATTAGCTGTGGTGGCGGCAGCGCCCGCTCCGAAGCGCCAGGGGGCTCGGCAGGGACGACCAGGGACGACTGCGCGCTTGGCAGTGAACTTAGCGCCAGGACGGAAAGCTAACCCAGCAAGCTATAATGGCAGGGCTTCCCTGTGCTGAGCAGATGGGTGCCAAAGAAGAACCGAGGAGCGGGGTGGGCAGCACCTCCAGGGCAAGTGAGGGCCTGAACCGGCAACCGCAGCCCAGCCTGTAAGTCACCCACACGGCTCCAGCCAGAGCTAGTGCCCGGGCACAGCAGCAGAGGCAGCTGCTGAGGTTAGAGAAAGCAGAGGGAGTTGAGGGACACAGGCCAAGGACACCCAACCCTGCTTCAACCCCTTTCTTCCATCAGGAAAACAGCAAAGCTTGAGTCCCCGGCCCCTAAACTGCCCTTGGCGCCAGTGTCAGAGTCCTAAGCAGCCAACCACCCCAGAGGAGCCTCACAGAAGCTATGCTGGCTTAAACACAAACTCACGAAGCCCCCTAACTCCCAGTCTGAAAGCACAGATTCCCGACAACACAACAGCTGTTGAAGCAGTGGCGCAAAGCCTCCCCTCTACCAACAAAATGGATCCTCAGAAGTTGTTCTGTTTCCTTGATAGGGAGGGAGGGAGGGAGGCAGGCATCAACTCCCTCAGGAAAAGCTGTGACATACTATCCCATTATTTAACATTACAAACCTCCCAGGGTTTGTATACATCAGCAGACAAGTTTCTTAACAAAATCAAATTCAAATTAAACTCAAAGTGCTGTGACTTTTACATTTACACATCAGGGGTGGATGAGATGGCTCAGTGGCACTTGCCACCAAACCAGATGACCTGAGTTCGATCCTTGGGGGCCACATAATGAAGAAAAACAGCTCCCGAAAATTGCCCTCTGGACTCCACAAACAAATAAATAAATAAATAATAAAGCGATAAATGGCCAGCCTTTAATAAATGGCACACCTTTACTCCCAGCACTCAGGAGGCAGAAGCAGGCGGATCTCTGTGAGTTCAAGGCCAGCCTGGTCTACAGAGTGAGTTCCAGGACAGCCAGAGTTACAACAGAGAAACTGTGTCTCAAAAATGCCAAAATAAATAAAGTAATAAATGTATAAATCATGCCAGAATGTATTCACAGAAACAAAGTTATTTAATGCCCATCTTAAGATCGTCACATACTGCACAAAGTCTCCGCCCCTGTTTATACGGTTGCAACAGGAAAGCCCTGTTCCTGAGTTTCTGTTATATGAGGACGAGGGTCTACACAAGACCTCCAGGAGACCTGGGATCTCGTGAAAGTGCAGATCAAAGCCGAGCATGGTGTCCCACGCTTGTACTCCCTGTCCTTGAGAGGCTCAGGCAGGACGACCATGAGTTTGAAGTTAACCTGGGCTACAAAAAAAAAAAAAAAACGACAGTTTGTGGTTCTGACTTTTGCTCAGGGATGCTGGGGCCACCTAGTTTGGGCTTTCTTTTGAGTAGCAAGGTTACAGAATGTCTAGGTCCAAACACATTCACTGCATAAGAAACTAGAACGCTAGTTTCTTCATCTATAGCCTCTTGGAGCAAGACGGCTCTGCACACAGAAGCAGCTGTCCATGCCCAGAACTCTAGAAAGCCAGACACACCACCACATCAGAAATCAGAAGAGCCAGCCAGGAGGCAGGGAGAGCAGGTCTGTCTCACTATAAATAAGATTCTGTGCTAAGGAAATTCTACAGGGGAAATCCAACTGGGACAAAAATATAGAAGCTATCCCAAGAATAAGAGAGTCCATGGTAGCTCACTTAGTAGACTGCTTGCCTGGTACGCCAGGAGCCCTAGATTTGAACCCCAGTACCGAATAAAACTAGGCATGTTGGCACACCTGTAATTCTGGCACTAGGGAAGTATAGGCAAGAAGATGAGAAGTTCAAGGCCACCCTAGAACACAACAAGGTCAAGGCTAGTGTAGGCTACATGAGACTCTGGGGAAGGGGGTTGGGCAAGAGAGGGAAAACAGATTGATTCTACATGTTGGTTCTTCTTGAAAGATATGAGTTGGTCCAGACAGAAGAAAGATGAGCAGAGGCAAGCCCCACACACCAGGGGACTGATGGCCCAGAGTAAAGAAACCCGAGTATGCTTTAGTAGATGGCAAACAGGCCAGCTAGCTAAAATGGACGTCTCCAGCAGGTGAGACACGTTGTTTATTGTTGAAGATGGTGTATTGGGCCGCCCCCCTGCACCCCTCCCCGGGTGGTGGTGGTGGTGGTGCACACCTTTAATCCCAGCACTCGAGAGTCAGAGCCAGGAGATCTCTGAGTTGGAGGACAGCTTGGTCTACGGAGAGTTCCAGGACAGCCAGGGCTATAAGAGAAATGCTGTCTTGAAACAAAACGAAACAAAACTAGAAAAAGGAAGTTTGCCTGAGCTCTGTCCATCAGTTGCTGCTGCTCTGACAGAGGGTGCTCTGGGATATGAAGATTAACCTTGCCCTCCTGCTAAACCCACCAGTGATTACAAACAAGGCTGCAGAGCGTTGGGGGATCCAGTCCTCCTCAGTACAGCACATCCCGGGAAAGTGAGGATTCAGTTCCCCCAGAGACCTGAAAGCCCGGAGACCCACAGGTCAGGAACAACTGACCAGAGAGATGGTTTCAAGACGGCTCGGCAGGTAAAGCTACCTGCACCAAGCATGACAACCCGGGTAACATCCCTGGGACCCACACAGGAAAGGAGAGGGCAGATTCCAGTCAGTCAGTTGTCCTCTGACCTCCACAAGTGCACTGTGGCATATGCACACGTGGCTCGAACACGCACGCACACACACGTGCACACACACACAAATAAATGCGATAATTTAATAGGATAATTTTTAATGAAGAACCCCAGGTTTTGGCCAGGTATAGTCCTACTATCTTCTAGTCCCAGCACTCAGGAGGCTGAGGCAGGAGAATCGTGTTCTAGGCCAGGGAGGGCTACACACTGAGTCTAGGGCCAGCCTGGAAACATATAATGAGACCCTATCTCAAAGCATGGGGGAGAATTCCAGGTCCCAAACTCTAAGCCTTCTCTTCCTCCTCCAATGTTTATCACACCAGGGATCTCAAGGATTGAAAACTAACACAGGCATTTACAGCATAATTACCCAAACTTCAAAACAGTTTAATCCAGAAACCTGACCAGGCTAGGTCCCTAGCTTCGGCCTTATTAATATCCAGGTCTCCCTACAACTTCAGTTAACGACACAGTTAAATGACAAGATGGAAAAGCGTACTGCGATCTATTAAAAAGTCCTTGCCCCTGAAGACATGCATCTGGGGCGAGCAGAGAGCCCTTGGATCTCACTAGAACAGCAGGAGCCTCATCTGAAACTGTTTACAGCACACAGACAGGTTCCACACCAAGCCACATTTGGTGGAACTGATTTAAGGCTCTCATTAAAATGTTTCTTTACCGACTACAAGATACCCCCAATTCAACTCCCTCCTGTCCAACCTCCCTCTCATGCACCCCCTCCCCAGGATATCCATCACCGAAGTTCATTCACATAAGAGCCCTCACAGAAGGAATTCCACAGTTTAGTGTTGTTGAGCAAGGGCCCCTTCTCCGCCAGAATTTCCCTTTGACTTCAGAAAGCTAAACCACAGCAGCAAAGACAGCCACATCCAGCAGAGCCACACACCAAAATCTGCCAGCCAGCCCAGGAGGCCTATGAGCCCTGGGCTGCCTGCCCATATGGTCGGGCCTTCATCCTGGTTTGTGTTAAAAAAAAAAAAAAAAAAAAAAAAAAGAACTTCCATACTTCCTCTGGGAGCAGATGTGGGACTCTGTCATGAGCAATAACTACCACACATAGATGGAACAGCTAGGAATCCTCTGGACAGGGTCTCTTTTTTTATAACTTGGGGTGGGAAAGACTTCCATTCTCTGGCCCCTAAACCCTCAACAGGAATATGTCAGGAATATGACAGCAGACAATTCCCTTCCCCTGCCCTCCCAGCTAACACTCTTCAAAGGAATGGTTAAGTGATCAGCTAAGGCAGTCCCCTGGGCAGAATGTCTCCCCAAAGAGGGCTGTTTGGGGGACCACCACTGGTGGGTTTTGTCTTGAAAGGTGGGGAGGCGTCACTCGGTCCTCGCTGATTGGGTATTTGGGTAGTTCGGCGATTTCCGGTTAAATCACTTTCAACACCTTAGTGGTGACTCTTCAGGTGCGATCAGCCAGGAAATAAAAATCTCAGGGGCGGGGGTGCCCCTTGTTTGCCCTGGAGATGCGGGCCACACCCTCATCAAAGTACAGAGGCCCTCCACGAAAAGCCAGAATTGGGCTCATGTTGGTCTTTCTGCCCCGAGGAAGGTAATTCAGGATGGAGGTCCAGGAAACGGCAGAGCGAACCCCGTCCGCACCTCGGCAGGCCGGCCATGCCCGACTCTGGCAGCGGCCTGCACACGTTAGTCGCCACCTCGGCCCGGGACCCTCCACTCCCGGGATACGTCCCTGGCACGGAGTGGGCTCGAGGCTCGGGCCTAGCCGGAGAGGGAGGCGCGGTACCCCGCAGGCTAACCCGCCCTCACCCGCAGGGCCGTCTGGGGTTCCAGCTTCGCCCCGGAACGGGCGGCATAGGTAACAAAGCTCTGTTGCCTGGCACGCCCCGGGTCAGGTCGGCCGGAATGGGGCCCGTCCGGCCCTCCCTCACCTGGGCTCCAAGGCCCGGGGCGCCCCGGGGTGACGGCACGGGAGGGCGCCGCTCCCCGCAGAGGAGCTCCGCAGCCGAGCTCGGGGAGCCAGCCGGCGACTCCGGGCAACGCTCGAGCAAACTCTCAGGTCGGGCGGGGAGAACTCGCTACGAACGCGCCCCGGAGCCCCCCGCGCGCGCGCGCGCCTCCAACCCCGAGGTCTCCGAGCCCGCGGAAGCCTCCCTCCCCACCGCCCCGACCGCCCGGCCCCCCGGGACTCCCGCGCTTCTCCAAGCCCAGCTCGGGGGCCCTCGGTCCTCGGGGGGGGGGGGACTCACCAGCCAGCAGCGGCAGCAGAAGGGCGCTGAGCGGAGGCAGCGGGCTGGCCCCCATCGCGCCGGGCTGCAGGGGACGGAGCGTCCAGGTGCCGGGCGGGCGCACGGCGAGCGGGCCGCCGAGCGGAGCGGAACGGAGCGCGGGGGCCCCAGCGGCAGCCGCAGCCCGAGTGCGAGGCGCCCGTCCGGAGCAGGAGCCGCGCGCGCGCCCCGAACCTCCGAGCCCTCGCGCGCCGCCGCCGCCGCCAAGCCACGCCCCCGACGCCCCCTCCCCTCCGCCGGCACGGCGCCCCGCCCCCGACGCCCCCTTCCCCGCCGTCGCGGGGAGGAGCTGGTGTTTGATGGCAGGGATAGGGGACGCTGGAAGTCTCGGGGGAGTGCCGGAGACCTGGGTGTTGGGTCCGCCGTCCGCCGGGACGCAGGAGAACCGGAGTGACTCTCAGGATTCCCTGGCCTCTTAGAAAGAAAGATGGTCACTCCGGACCTACCTGGAGATCCGGACCAATAGTTTCCCCGGGATTCTCCAAGTTAGTGGAGATGGAGGGGGTGGGGGCGGGCAGGCCAGTAGGATGTCGCGGGTGTCCACAAGGAAGACGACGAGGGCATAACTGTGGCGCCCTGTGGAACACATGTAGCCGGGGGTGGGGGGGGGCGGCGGCGTGGCTGGAGTCAGCTTTGGTGCTCAGTGGACAAATCTGAACTCAAGGTAGAAACACACTGGGCTCTGGGAGTCAGGGGAAGCTGGAAAACAGACATTCATCCCAAGTCCATATCCAGGCAATCTGGGCTGTGTCAGGGCATGGCCAAATCTCCAGCTGTGGGGAGGCCCAACACAGCCCTTGTTCCAGGCACCCTCCACCCCCAGCGCCACCACCCCCACATTCTTTCTTTGTTGTGAAAGCAGCAAGGGGTGTGGGAGGCGGGTCAGGAGAAGTCAAGCTTTAGAAGATGGGCCCCAGCTGCTGACAGGCCTCCAGGATATGCAAGAGAGGATGGATAGTGCCTTGTTCCCCTTCTGGCTCTGGAGGGCCCCCCAGGCCTGGTTAGACCTCCCTTCCCCCAAGCAGCTGGGAGGAGGGAAGGAAGCCACAGAGGGCCTCATAGGCAGGAGAAGTGGCGCCAGGACTCCAGGGTCCTGACACATGGCCACCACATGTCCCTGACAACCCAGTCCACAGCACCTTCTCCTTGTGGGCCTCCTTCCCCATCCCCAGATGCCTTCATCCTGGCCCCGCCAAAGAGGGTACAACACAGAGAGGAAGACCTGGAGAAACCAAGAACTCAGCAGTCCTGCTGCCCAGTCCATGGTTGCCCTAACACACCCCATGTTCCAATCAAGACTCAAGCAGCACAAAGGTTACCTGATTCTTTTATTAAAGAAACATCGTGAAATATGAGGACCTAAAGTGAGGCAGAAGAGGACAGGAGATGAGAGGCCAGGGCGAGGCAGCTCAACTGGCCACCCCACACCCGTGACAGAAAAGCCAGCAGCAGGCACATCCCTGAGATGCATACCTGCTTTTCACCCACCTTGGATGCCTCAGTTAGCTACTCTAGAGGACTCCAAAGTAGAGAGCATATTCTGAGGGCCCTTCCAAATGTGTGTGTGTGGGGGGGGGGGGGGTTGTGTTCCTGAGGAAGGAGCCTAGACCCTAGAGGCAGCGATCTTCCATTTAATCTGCTTCTTCACAGACCCACTGGGTTGGGGAAGAGACAGGAGCAATGGGGGATGCTGCAAGGACCATGGGGACCCAACAGTTTGGGGCAGGGGGAGTGTTGAATGTCAGCTGCTTGAAGAAAGGTCCATCGAGCTGGCGCTGAGGCCCCGGGAAACCTAAAACAGATATCACCAGCCATGGCCATCAGCACTGGGAGCCGTTGGAGTCTGCCTGGCTCACAGCTGCAGTCTCTCTCTGAACCTAAGTTGGAACCTCTAACCTCAACCCAAGCTCTAGGACTGTGCTCAGCCACAGTCTGCTGGAGGAACTACCAGGAAGAAACCCAGGAATGCTGCTTGTACTGAGTGAGCTGATACAAGAGACCACTGCATTGAAGTAGTGTTGTTTTCTCAAAGGGAGATTTAATACTTTTTGTTGTTGTTCCTTTTATTTCTTCATGAAGACCTTGAGGTAAGGACAGAACCTCCGGCATCTCTAAATTATTCTGGAATTATCCCTAATTCCTAAGTACCAGTTTAGAGAGCACCAGAGGCTGGTACTCTCCTGATTAACTCACTACTGTCTGGCCTGAAACTGTCCTTTGATGCCTGCCACCTCCAACATCACGCTGTCAGCCAGACTCCTGAAGAGCTCCTGTCTCCCAGGCCATCATGGGTGACTCCACCTCCCCTGCTCCCACTGGGGCTGCCTTCTGGGAGTCCTTCTTTCCTTGCCGCTAGTGGGGCCCCTGGCAGGGCTCTTACCTGGAGCGGGGCTGCGCTGGGTTGGTTCAGGTAGTTCAGAGAGGCTGCCCGCTTCATGTTGGTACTACAAGGGAAAAGGCAAGACCTGAGGCCAACTCAGTGTCCCTTCATGGAGGACACCTCCAGAACATTTCCCCAGCAGCGAGGGGAGCTGGGGGCCCTTGCCGGTCTGCCTTGTCACCTTTCAACCTTGTCACATACTTGGAAGGCCGAGGCTCAGTCCCTTGGAGCTTCCTCACGAGGAGTTCACTGCTTCTCCGGAGCACGTCCCGGAGCTTGCCCAGAGAGCCACTCCTCTGCAGGGTGCCACTGCCATCCTATCAGAAAGCGACAGGCAGTGGGAGCTAAAGGGGTTCCATGAAGCCTGGCTTCCAAATCCATTCCTGCTATTTATTCTGCACATGCCCCCGCCCCCGTCCCTGAAGCTCAGTGACTGGAAAGAACCCCATCAAAAGCAGATCCCCAGGGAGAGGCCTGAAGGGATGAGCTAACTTGGGGAGAGACAGCCTCAGAGCTTCGCAGTGCCCAGCAAAACAGGGCAGGACAGGTCAGCGGCCATAAGCAGACTTACCCCAGCCCACTCCACAGCCACCGAAGCATCTTCACCTCCCTCGAATTTCACACTGTCTCCAGGGCCCTCCTGGGAGGTCCTTCTGCCATCACCTTCCCCGAGCAGTTCTGCCACCTTGGTCTGACTGATGGGGTCAGTACCCTGGGAGGAGCAGGAGGAGATGCTGGGAAGGTAGTTCAGATTTGCAAGCACTGGCTGCTCTTCCAGAGGACACAAATTCCATTCCCAGCAACCAGATGGCAGCCCAAGATGCCTGTAACTCCAGAACCAGGGATCCAGTGCCCTCTTCTGGCCTCTGTGAGTACTGCATGCATGCGGTACACAGACAGATGCAGGCAAAACACCCACACATATACAACAGTAAAAAAAAATTAAAAGAAAAAAAAGGAAGGCTCTGGGACTTCATCGGCCACTAGAAGGTCAGAGTTCCCTTCCTTACGGTGCCCCTTACACACACTATAAGTAGCCATGGCCCAGAGTAAAAAGGGCAACAACATACTAAGTCAGCTGAGGCCTGAAGTGGGAGAACTTCTGACTCAGGCCTCTCCTCAGCCTGCTCCAGCCACACTGTCCCTGTGAAAGGGGAGCGCTGCTCTGCTATAGACCCATCTAGCGGAGGGACCGTACTGCGTGCATGTACTGGGATGCGCTGTTGTAGGGGAAGCACCAGTCATGAGACTGCCTTACCTTCTCAGCACAGGCACAAGGAGCCTCAGCAGTCCCTTGTCCCCAGGTCTGTCTTTCTTGGCCCTCTCACTCAGGACTTCTATTTTTGTTTGAGACAGGGTCTTTTTCTTTTCTTTTTTTTTAAGGTTTATTTATTGGCTGAGTATGGTGGTCCGTGCCTTTAATCCCACCCAGTACTTGGAAAACAGAAGCAGACAGATCTCTGAGTTTGAGGCCAACCTGGACAGCCAGGGTTACACAGAGAAACCCTGTCTTGAACCAAAAAAAAAAAAAAAAAAAAGGGGGGGGTTATTTATTTTATGTGTATGTGTGATGTACATGCATCACGTGCATGCTGGTACCCATGGAGGCCAGATGATGGCATTGGATCTTCTTGAACTAGAGTTCCAGGCAATTGTGAGCTGCTTGATGTGGGTGCTGGGAACTGAACCTGGGCCCTATGCAACAGCAGCAAGCGCTCTTAACTACTGTGCTATCCATCCCTGACACAGGATCTCACTAAGTAACCATGGCTAGCCCGGAACTTCCTCCTGCCTCAGTCTCTCAAGTGCCAGGGTCACAAAGATGTACCACTGCCCACGGTGTGGGCTTCTGACCTGTTTCCGAGAACGCAGGGCACATTCCTCCAAGGTCTCAGCTGCCTCCAGCTTTCCCTGGCGCCTGTACAGAGCCCCTAGGTTTCTCAGCGTGGTGTTCACTGTGGGGCTGCAAGGAGATCAGGGAAGGCAGGAAGAGGGACTCAGAAATGCAGTGAGAACATAGCCCAGCAGCGGAGCCCTTGCCAAGCATACACAGGCCTTGCGTAGACCCTAAGCACCACAAAACTCAAGGACAGAAAAGGCAGAGAAAGGGCTGAAAGTCAAAGACGAGAAGGCTCTGGGATCAGGAGCTGGACAGAGGGGCATCAGAGACTGCGCCGCTGGCCCGGCTGCTCACCTGCTCACTTTGCAGGCCTTGTACCACCCTCCGTACTCTGCGTAGGGCGTGCCGCTCTCACGGTGTCGGCCCTAGGGATGAGAGCACAAAGATGCTGGAGGCCGGCAGCTGCAGGGCTAAGGTGCGGCCTGGGTTAGGATGGGCTCTGTGCGCTGAGGGCAGGGGCAGGGAGTGAGCGGCTGAGCTAACCCAGGAGCAAGCCAGGGGCCCTGGTGCCAACCGCCCCTCCCCCAGCAGGCTGGGTCCTACTCACTTTGCTCATCTCCTCCCGCTCCTCAGCATGCACCCAGATAGGCTTGTGGTCACCTGAGGACGCCACAGAGTGAAGAGGTAAGAGAACAGACCCGGGCCGCACGCGGGGGGCCGGAGCCCACAGGACGCACGCGGGTGGCCCCTGGGGCTGCATGAAGGGGTCTGGCTGTCCCTAACAACCAGCGTGTGGTCCCTGATCCAGCCCACCCCCGCTCCAGACCTAACCACTCACCATCCACAGACCCAAACTCCTGCACATGGGCACGGGTCAGGATCTCTTTGTATAGTGTCTCAGCCTCAGAGTACTTGCCCTGCTTCAGGTAACAGGAAGCCTGGGAGACAGAGTGACAGAGACACAGGAGCAGGAGATGAGTGGAGGCAGGCCTCAGCCATCCCGCTTCTTGGTGTCTGTTTCCAGAGACCTTTTCATTCCATCTGCCCTAGCTGCAGAGTTAGTTATTCCCATCCAACTCCAGTAGGATTGGGGACCTCTGGCAGTAGACTGAAGTGGATGGACCCTTCATCCTACAGACAGGCACAAAGCTGGCAAAGGAATATGCCCCGTTCTGATGCTTCCTGAGTCCAGGACCCACGTGAGAGGCCTTTTGCTCCCCCTCCTTCCACCCATCTGCCTCTCCCTTCCTTACCAGGTTGTTCTTGGTCCGAGCTACGTTAGGGTTGTCCGGGCCCAGCTGGCTCTCATAGATGGCTAGCGCCCGCTGGTAATAGCGCTCCACAGCCTCGTACTTGCCCTGGTTCTGACACAGGAGGGCCAGGTTGTTCAGCTGCTTTGCCACATCTGGGTGGTCGGTGCCCAAGACCTGAGAAAGAGCAAAGGACCAGACAAACAGCTATGATTATGTGTGTGCGTGACATGGGGGAGCGGAAGACAAATGAAGCTGATGGAGGAGAGGGTGGGAAGGGCTGGGGAGGGTGAGGGAGGGTTCGGGCACCTTTTCTCGGATCTCCAGCGCCCGCTGGCACAGTGGCTCTGCCTCCTTGTATTTACCCCTTTTGCCATACAGCACCGCGAGATTGTTGAGTGTAGCAGCCACCTGCAAAAGGCCAAAGTGTGACACCCGTCACACAGCTGTGCTGCAAAGGCTGACAGAATCTTCCGTTTTCTCCATGTACAGAAGAGCCCAAGGCAACATCAAGAGCAGGAAAAACACCAAAAACTGCACAGCCAGAGGAGGGAGAGAACTCACTCCAGCAAGGTGGTTGTCCTCTGACCTTTGGATCCCTGCCCCCACCCCCAATAATAACTTTAAAACAGGAGCCGGGCAGTGGTGGCCCATGCTTTAATCCCAAGAGTTCCAGGACAGCCAGAGTTACAACACAGAAACCCTGTCTCAAAAAAACAACAATAAATAAAATAACTTTAAAAAGGAAACGGACAGACAGGAGATATTCTTCCACCAAAGCCAGAGGCTGAAAAGGGGGAAATCACAAAAGGAATGGCTGAGGCTCTATGGGGGTGAGGTTATCGCCCTCTAGAGGGATTTCTAGAAATTTCTGAAGGTGGTTTCTGGCTGCAGTACAACCAATGGGAGGCAGGAAAGCTGCGGACACTGTGCATGTGTTGTGGGGCTCGGGTAAGTTTGGGGTGCCCTGCTAGACCTGGGAGCACTGGGCAGAAGCGCCATCACTGGGGAAGAGGATGGGATCTCAGCGCTGCTAAGGTGCAGCACCCCTTCCTAGCTAATTTGGCACCACAGGGAAATCTTCTCACAGGGTCACTTCATTTCCAAAGATATGTTATTGCTCAACCTGTCAGATGCTTGGTATTCTGCCCCTACTCAAAGCTATTTCTAGAGATTTCTCTTTTTAGAAAGTTCTTAATGACATGTGTGTGTGTGTGTCCGCATGTGGCAATGCACATGGAAATGAAGGTATCCATGGAGACGAGAGGCGCCAATGCTGATTGTTGTGAGTCACCTGACATGGGTGCTGGGAACCGAACTCGGCCTCTGCAAGAGCAGTGTACTCTGTAAGCTGCTGAGCTATCTCTCTAGACCAACTCTTCCTTTTCAAAAAGTTTCTTAAATTTACATTTGTGTGTGTACGTGTGTGTATTCATGTGTGCACGTGTATGTGCATGTGTATATGTATGTGTATGTGCGTGTGTATGCATGTATGTGTGCGTGTGCGTGTGTACATATGCCACCAGGACTGTGTGGTGATCCGAGGACAACTTACAGGAGTCAGGTCTTTCCTTCCACCATATAGGTTTTGGGACTGAAATCAGGTCATCAGGCTTGGCAATAGGCTCTTTTACTGTCTGAGCTATCTTGCCAGCCCATATTTCTAGGACTCTTCCTCTTTTATACAAATAAATATGGTTTGTAAATATGTATAATAATGCTATATGTTAAGCCAGGCAATAGTGGTGCACACCTTTAATCCCAGCACTTAGAAGGCAGAGGCAAGTAGATTTCTGTGAGTTCAAGGCAGCCTGGTCTATCTAACAAGTTCCAGGGAAGTCAGAGCTACATGGAGCGGGGGCTTTAATAAAATGCCATACATATGACTTTCACTTTGCTCGTCTGTGTAGTTTACCTGTCTCAGCCCTTCTATAATAAACCCAAAGGCTGTTCAACGTCAGATTATCTTCTATTTCCTAGCATAGTTCTACTCAGCTTTTTATTTTACAATATAATATATATATTAAGTGATTTAAAACTACTTTTTGTCTTTTATTTTCACTCGAGTGTCACCTTCTTTGTGATCTGTATAGGTAGAATATATTAATTGTAAATTAAATTTCAAGAAAAAAATACTTGTCATAAAAAGAAAGTCAAAACCTAGGGCTATCAATTCATGGAGTCAAAAGTTCAGCAGTGGACTGCTTCTCTAACGTAGGCAAGGCCCTGGGTTCAACCCTCAGTGCCAAAAGAAAAATAAAAAGGGAAAGCGGACACAAGGGGGGAATAAAAAGGGATAAACGTGGCCATGTATTTTATGTACATGCATGTACTGATTAGTAGCTGGAGGGATGGCTCAGAGGCTAAGGCTGCTCTTCTGAGGCCCATGCTCAATCCCTAGCACCCATATGCAGGATCTTCTGCCCTCTTCTGGCCTCTAGAGGAACTGCACACACACGGTGCACAGATATACACGTAGGCAAACTACCCGTACACATAAGATTAAAACAAAGGGGAAAAGGTTTTTTGCAAGAAAACGTCATCATTAAGCCTGTTATTCTGTACAATTACTGTACACTAATATGAAATCTAAGCAACAACAACAACAAAAAAAAAGGAGTCGTTGTGTCTCAGAGAACTGAGAACTATTGAGTTCACTGAACAGGGCCTCAGAGTTCTCAAACCTCCTTCCTACACAGCTGAAGTGCCTGGCCTGAGGGCAGCACATAGAGGACTAAGAGGCCAAGGCAACAGAGACAAAAGGGGAGTGAGTGGGCCGGGGTACTGACAGCAGGGTGGTCCCGGCCCAGGGTGCTCTCCCGGATGCTGAGGGCATCGTTCAGCAGGTGGGCAGCCTCCTTGTACTTATTCTGGTCCCTGGAAGGTCCAAAAAAGATGAGTGTTAGCATGAACTCTGTCCCCACACCATCCTTCCCTCCCTTCCTTTGACAGAACTGAGGCACACATAGAGACTGGGGACTCCCCTGGAGTCAGGAAGCCTGTTGGGGCAGGAAGAAAGCTTCATGACACACACCAGGCTGCAGAACAGGGCCATCCCAAGAGGAAGCCGTGAGTCCTCAGTAGCAGGAGCCAGGAACAGAACAAGACTCCCTCTCCCGCCCCCCTCTCTCTCCAGAAAGGCCAGAGAAACAAAAAGCCTGAGAGGTGAGTATCCTCTGAGGTCAAAAGCTTGGGGTTGGAGAAAGTGAGGGCTATAGTATGGGGGACACACCCTTGCATGGTCTATCTGGGAGGCCCAGCAGAGAACAGAGGAAGGCAAGATGTGACCTACAGAGTGGTGCTCACCGATACACCAAAGCCAGGATGTTGAGCATAGTAGCCACATCAGGGTGACCTCGGCCAGATGTGCGCTCCAGGTCCTCTAGCGCCTGCTTGCAGAGCGGCACAGCCACCTCATACCGGCCCTGAGCAGCATACTGGATGACCAGGTTGTGCAGGGTCCGCAGCCTCGCTGGGATCTCATATCCGCCCTGCTGGGCTGCTGCAGCTCCCTGGCCACGGGACACTAACTCATCCCAGAAAAGACAAGGCATTTCCTCAGAGGCCTCCTCCTCCTTTACCGCCTGCCTCCCCTCTGCACACCCTTTATCTCTGTGCTGCCCCCACCAGGCTCTCAAAAGAGACTTGACACCACTGCTGGTCTTTTACCCACACCTTTGCACCTTTGCCTGTTCACAATCCTATTTATTCTCTCAATACGCATTTGCTAGGGGTGCCCAGCAAAGCAAAAGCATGAAAGGCTTGAGGGATCCATGCAGTTCCCAGCCCAGGGTCATTCTCTGCTGACTGCGAACTTCCATAGTGATGCTCCTAGCTCATGGCACATTTACTAAATGCTGATGAGTACAGGGAACGGGGAGGAACTCAAGTCCTAGCCTGGAACCTGCCCAGTCTCCAAAGGAAGTGGAGAACTTATCCCTGGATGTGGAGATCCTAGTCACGGAGTGGGCCGCAGCTTGAAGCAGCTTCCCGCCGCCCCTCATCACCTGCCAGCCCCACGGGCAGACTCACAGCCATTGCTGGAGTCCTCCTCCTCCTCGTTGGGGAAGAGGTCGTCCAGGGAATCCTTGGTGGCATCTCCTCCTTTCTCCTCCTGAAAGAGAAGGGACAGCATGCTAG
The DNA here is from genome assembly GCA_026225945.1 of Cricetomys ansorgei. Lineage (NCBI taxonomy): Eukaryota > Metazoa > Chordata > Mammalia > Rodentia > Nesomyidae > Cricetomys > Cricetomys ansorgei. Next base: position 913,669 of record JAMJFZ010003581.1, on the reverse strand, counting down.
ACCTCAGTGGCGTCTTCAGGGTTTCTTCTACCGATTGCTCCAGCTTCTGCCTCTGGAAAAGAGCAGCGGCTGACCTGACCAAACACAGGCCACTTAGATGTGAAAGACAGGGATGTCTTAGACAAAATACCATGACTCTGCTTCTCATCCAGAAAGTCCTCTTCCCAACACACTCATTCTCTAGCCTCTCTCCAACACTCACCTCTTGTAATTATAGCCCTGTGCCAATCCCTGTGCATTCACATTGATTACATGTCTGCCCTGTCTCTCCTGAGGGGAAAGAGTCTGTCTGCTCTTACTGACACACTGACATGTACCCAAGTGTCTAGCTCAACCTTGGGCTTACCACCTCCCTTCGCTTAGTGTGGGTTAGGTCCAGCCCCTACTATCCAACATATTTCCTTAATGGAAAATGTACTTCTCCCCAATCGGGGATGGCAACCTCACACGGAGACTTCAAACCCTCCTATCGGGAGTCAGTGTGTCCCACACAAATGATGTCTTCACTGTTCCCGGATAGAACAGCACTTTAGCCCTGGAGCCTTAACCGTGGTACCTCCTCAGCCCAAAAAGCTCCTCTTTCCCCGCATCACCCTTCCAAATCCAGCACAACTTCTAATCCATTTAGATGAACACGCCAACCTAATTGCTACCCAGTTCTGTACTCTACCTCCTCTCTGAACCCTTCCAACCATCCCAGCCCTCAGGGACCAAGGAAGTCAGTCCCTGTATGCTGACTGAGCCACACCCACACTGTACAGTACAGCTTGGTCCAGTCACATCCGTATTCCTGTGCATAAGCCGAGCTCTCCACAGATATGTTATAAACTTGAGAAGGCAGGCACTTTTTCATAGATCTTTATAGCTTCTCTCGGCGCTTAAGGCACAAGGATACACAAACACCTGTTCAGTGGAAGTTGAATTTCACACAGCTTGAGAGAAAACTGTAAGGGAGTCCTGCTTAAAGTGGGCTACACTTTCCCTAACTGTAGCCCTTAGGATTCTGGGTCTGGTGTTGTCTGAGTATTTATCTTGCTCCACACATTGTTAACTGTGCAGACAAGAACTCCTCCCTCTCCAGAGGTACACATTTAATTAAAGTTGACTACTGAAGAAATCGAAATTACTTCCCCCGCTTGCTGTCATGGAGTTGCTACCAAGGCTGAAAAGAAAAACCTTCCAAGCGGGAACATGATCGGCACAGATGTTTTCTGTGGGGTGCAGTTGCCCTGCCCGTGGTCCCAGCGAACCCTGGTTGTGCATGCTCACCATGCTGTGCCCATCCTCATCATACTGGCGCAGCTGCCTCAAGAACTCCAGGTGCTTCTTCTCTTCCTCTAGCTGAGCCACAGCCTGTTCGCTACGCTGCAGCCGCTGCTGAGTGCCTGCCAGCTCATCTCGGAGCCACTGATTCTCTTGGCAGAGCCGCCGTACTTGAGCCCGCAGCTTCTGCTTCTCTGACTCCACTGTGCTCAGGTGGCTGGCCAGAGCCAGCATCACCTGGGTGGGAATACCATATGAGCTCCGGTCTTTTGGATAAGAGCATCCAGGGGATGCTGGGAGATGGCTAGTCTTGGAGAGACATAGAGGAAGCAACAATCTGGAGTGAGTAGCAACAGCTCTAACCCCAAGATACTCTGAAGGACTGAAGAGATGGCTCAGTGATTAAGACACTGGTTGCTCTTCCAGAGGTCCTGGGTTCAATTCTCAGCACCAACACGGTGGTTTACAACTATCTGTATCTCTAGCCCTAGGGGATCCAGTGGCCTCTTCTAGAATTCATGGTTACCAGGTACACACGCGGTATACAGACATACATGCAGACAAAAACACCTATATAAATTAAATGCATTGAATTTTTAAAAAAGACACTCTGAGCCCAGTTTTTACCACCTCCATTGCTTTCACCAACTGGAAGCTCCGGTTCCCGCTTAGATAACAACAGCCTCTCACAGGCCTCTCTAGCTACTGCCCTTTTTCTCTCATCTACTCTAACCCAGTAGGCAGGAGACCTCAGGTTGAATCCCATCTCTTCTCAGAATATCCCAACAGCTCCCATCTCTCTCAACAGAAAAGCCAGGTCCCTAGTACAGCCTACCAGCTCCGCATGACCCGCCCCATCTCCAATGGCCTCCCTCCTCCTCCTCCCGACTTTCCTACTCTGTCTCCCCTCACTCATCATTCATGCTGCAGAAAGATACCCCAGCCCCTTGCCAGTCACTAAATTCACGAGCCAGGCTCCCAGCCAGGCTTTTGCTCTTGCTGCTTGGAACTTGTTTATTCCATGGATTGCTCCCTCTCCCTCAGATCTCTGCTCAAATGACACCTTTTGAGTGAGGCCTTTTATGACGACTCTAAACTTGCATCTGGCCTCTCGACTTCTCTCCTTTATTTTTAATCTTTCCATCCTTAGCCATTATCACGCTGACATAGTAAATCATTTACTTATTTACCTGTGTCCTATCTGTCTCTCCCAGCTATAATATCAGCTCCAAGACAGCAAAGAATTGTACTGTTGTGTTCTGTGATGCATCACTAGCATTCAGAAGAGCTGGCACACAGCAGGCACTTAATAAATGAATGAACATATCTAAGTTTCTAGGACAAGGCAACCCCTTAACTTGCATCAGGCAACTGAGCTTCTGTAAACTCTGGAATGCTTGGCATCACCTCTGAGTCTTACCTGAGCCTCACTCAGTCCCAGTTCAATGTTCTCCATAGACCGTCGAAGCTGCCGGGCCTTCTCATGCACCAGCCCTTCCTCATGGCCACCCTGTTGTAGACACTCAATGGTGTGGGAAAGGCTCTGCAGCACAGCCTGATGTTCACTGTGGAGGGCCTCCAGTCCTTGGCTCACCAACCTGGTACTGCCCAAGATCTCCTCTTGGCTGAGCCGGTGCCCTGCAGGCTCATCCCGCTGCCCCAACACCAGGCCTGACATCCTGGCCAGGGCGGGGTCTTGCCTAGGCTAGAGAGAAACCATAGAGCTTGGCAGGTAAAGATGAAAACACACTTTTTTTTTTTTTTTTTTTTTTTTGGAAAGTGGTGGCGATCCAAGTGAAGGGAAAACAGTAAGGAGACCCTGTAGCTGAGCTTATGAAAGAGAATGAGGAAAGAGAGAGGAATTCTATAGCACCAAATAAAACTAAGGTGAGGGAGAGGAATGTACTGGAATAAAGACCTGCAGACCAAACGGGCATGTTCAGAGCTAGAGGAATCTGAGACTTAGTAACTGGAGAGAGAGCACAGGTTAGGAAAAGGAAGCAGGGATCTGAAGCATTATAAAGATCCTAGAGGGAATGTGGGAGAGCTGCAAGAGGAGCCGAGTCAAAGAAAACAGGGTCTGTGCAGAAAACAATGCCCCAGTAAAGGGGCAGGACCCAAGGTTAGGGAAGAGAAGGGGGGTAAGAGAAAAGAAAAGGAAGCCCTCATTCCAGGGCTCTGGAAGGTTGACGGTTTCCAGGCTGTGTCAGCAAAGGAACTAAGCTCACCATCTCCCAACCTGGTTAACCCCTTCCCAACTAACCTTCAGGCCTCACTTGCCGGCACTGCCGCCACCGCCACCCTGATTCAGAGACTGTTTTCCTACTTCCTCAAAACTCATCTTTAAATCTCCTTACCTGTGTACAGAGTAGAGCCCTTGGCTTCAGGCGGCTCCCAGCCCTGAGTCCGGAAGAAACTCTGAACTGCAACTAAAGATTGAGAAGGACCTGCACTGCCCAAAGTCCAGAAGTCCAGCAGTCCCACCCCCTCTCCCTCACCGCTTCACAGCCACCCAGAAGACCTGCACAAAGCCCCACCCAGAACAAACACCCTCCCCCTTCTGCCTCCAGGTCCTTCAGAGGCTCCCACTGTTCCTTCTCCTTCCTCATCTCAGTCCTCCTTGCCGTTCCGAGGAGTTACTTTCTCCCAAGAAGGGAATGAGAGACCGATTTAATCTGAGACCTGCGGCCAGGGGCGTGCGCCTGTGAAAGGCCGGGGAGGGAGACCTCGCCAGGATTCCCACCTGGGTTCCTGCCGTAGCCTCCTTTCGCGGCTTTGTCTGTCATGCTCGCCTAGCGCCCGGCGGTGCAGGGGAAGCGCAGCAGACCCGCGGGACCGTGTGGGGGTCCCAGGGGAAGGCACCGGGCGCTATCGCCACCCGGGGCTGCGACTCAGGCGCGCCTAAGGTTGCCAGCCTGCCCTGAGGGTCCGGGGTGAAGGCCAGGGGAACGGGCAGGGGCGGAGGGAAGGAAGCGCGATAGAGGACGGAGCCGCTGACCGAGACCTGACAGCGGACAAGCTCGAGGTCAAGGAGCCGGGCGATCCCGCAGGGGGCGGGGCAGCCTGTCCTTCTGTCTGTCTGGACGCCGAGGGGCGGGGAAGAACGGCGGGGGGCGGGGTCTTTGAGTCAGCCCGGAGTTCCGTGAGGTTGGCCGGAAGTGGTGTATTCACCTGCCCCCGGCGTGTGGGAATAAGAGCTGGTGCGATCCTAATCCTCAGCCCCGGGACTCGCTCCCGAAGACTCACCTGCAGCCTGCGGGTCCGGCGGCAGCCTCAGCCGGCACTGCCCCTTTAAATTCATCATGGCTGCTGCTCCGGGCAATTGTTTTGACGGCTCTGAGGGGCGGGGGCCTGCCCTCCAGTCACGCGACCTCAGCGCCGGGCGGTGATTGGCTGAGAGTTCGTTCTTCCGGGAGAAGCGGTTATCCCGCGGTGCTCCCGTGCCGAGGCTGCCTTTTACGTCATCAGAAAGCGACGGCCGCGGGAATAAGATGTCTTCAAAGAACGCACCAGGCCCTGGGTAAAGGCAAAAAAAAAAAAAAAAAAATACAAAGCGTGCAGAGCCCGGAGACGTGTGAGCACCCATGGCCCTGTGCGCGCTGACCAGCGCTCTGCGCTCTCTGAGCCTGGCATCCCCGGCCACTGCCGCCCGGGTTCCGACCCTGCTCCCTGCTGCCCAGGTAATCCGCTTACCCGGGAACCGGTCTGTGGCCGCCTGGGCTGCCCGCGATCCGGCGAGGCTAGTCACGATCACGTGACCGCGTGAAAACTCGCCTTCACCCTCTTTGCTGCTTGTAAGTCTTGCTCTCTCAGAGGGCTGGGTTCGTCAGAGGAGATGCTGGCTCCTAAGTTCTTTTGCAGGTCTCCGCTGAACAGGTTGCAGTACTAACACGTACGTGCCTACCGTAAACCAGGCAAAACAGACGGCCGAAATACACGAGCTCCTTTCCACCAAGCTATGCACATTTTGCAGATGAAAAACTGGTCAGCAGTCTAAGGTCATACATCTCTTGGGGCTAGACGGACTGGCTTCGCACCTTGCTTTTGTTTTTGTTCTGGTGTTGGGAATTAAACCTAGAACTCCGCTCGTGCTCTGCACGCCTAACACTGAGCTACTCACCGAACCCCACAGCTGTTAACCGTTCTACTGTAAGGATGAGTTATTGCTGAGTTTAGAGAATGCAGACGTAGTAATAAGAGCAGGTCCGAGGTGGGCATCGGTTTATCACAGAAAATACGAATCACAGAAAATAGGAAATAGATGTTATTGATCTTGCTTCTTTGAAGTACTCAGGCTTAGTGTGGCAGAATTTAGCAAATGTATATTTAATATTCCAGATAATCCAAATTACCCTGGAGCACTGTGACTACAGCAGGTGGGAACACAAGGAAAGTAACTGTTTCCATTCATATGTGGACATTCCTAGAGACATGCAGAAGGCAAAAGACATTAGTGCTGATGGTGGTATATGGATGTGTGGAATTTTTTAGGGACGGAAAGGTTTCCTGACAAGAACTTGAAACATTGGAAGGAGATAATGAAAGGGAGAACATCTCACTGGAGAAATATTTCAGAGATGAGAGGACCTAATGATTACCGGTCAACACACACACACACACACCTGGATAAACATGTCACACTGGTATTTGTGAAGGTTGGCGGTTTGGGGACAGTGGTCTGAGATGCTTCTGGTAGGAAGTGGCCTACAAGCTAAACTTGGTCTGTGCACTTTCTCCCTTGATTCTCTAAACGAGAATATTCTTTATCCCTAGGCACTGAGCAATGTCCTCCTTGCACCGCCCTCTGCCTTGGTGTTGCGTTCTCACCAACCAGTGCACATGTCTGCGGACCTTAGCACCAAGTTTGTATCCTGGAAGAGTCGGACCAAATACACGGTTAAGCCAGTGAAGATGAGGAAGTCTGGGGGTCGAGACCATACAGGTGGGGGAAAGGGCCTGAAGCATTGAGGCAGGGAAACGCCTTAGGATCCTAGATGTCTGTAGTAGTACACTACAGCTTGTACAATGTCAGACAATTAGTGTATCCATTGAGGTGCTTCTGGTCACATGGATCATTACTGAAGCTGAAGAACAGACCACACAGAAACAGATAACTTGACTAAACACCAGAAGGGCCATAGTGCTTTTAACCTTCCCAAAATTCGTAACAGTGAGTCAGACTTATATCGCTCTCGGTAAACCTATTAAATTTAGTGATTTGAAGACTTTGTTTCATACCATTTTAGTAATTACATTTTTATTGAGTCACGAGTCACCTCACCCCTTATGCAAGGATGTTGTGGCCCCATATGCCTACACGCTGTGGATCAAACCTGGGGCCTCAGGACTCACGAGGCAAGCTCTCTACCGCTGAACTACACCCCCATCTCTTTGTAATTTTTCTGTTTGGGATATAACATTGAGGAGTACTACTGTCTAGTCTAGGGAAGCCTGTTAATGCTGAGAGCTAATCTAACCTGAATCACATCCCTGAACTGTCTTGACTCTAGGCCGCATCCGAGTACATGGAATTGGTGGGGGCCACAAACAGAGATATCGTATGATTGACTTTCTACGGTTCCGGCCGGAAGAGGAAACCAAGCCCGGACCCTTTGAGGAGAAGGTTGTTATAGTCCGCTATGATCCTTGTAGGCAAGTTTGGGATGTGATGATGATGGTGTGGTTTGAATTGTTTTGTAGCTTCTCAGAAAATGTGGGTTCTTGACGGTCTGCTCACTTGTCTTCATCTTGAACAGGTCTGCAGACATAGCTTTGGTTGCTGGGGGCAGCCGGAAACGTTGGATCATTGCCACAGAAAACATGAAAGAAGGAGACATAATCCTGAACTCTAACCACATAGGCAGAATGGCAGGTGAGAAATAGCCGCTAGATGTGTGGGGGTGGAGGTTGCAAAGGATCTGGTGGTGATGAAACTCTGTCTTTTAGTGGCTGCTCGGGAAGGGGATGCACATCCTCTTGGGGCACTGCCTGTGGGGACCCTCATCAACAACGTGGAAAGTGAGCCTGGCCGAGGAGCCCAGTATATCCGAGCTGCAGGTATGGGAAGAGAAGCTACCCACATACCACAATTGGGAAGGCTAAGACCGGTATCACTATCCTCTGAACTCTTACGCCCATATCTGGTCCACAGACAGGGAAAAAACAAGGAACAAGAGGATGAATATGCCCTTGTTTTAACCTAAATCATAGTGTTTAGTCTTCTATGCTTCATGTGCTCCTGAAGGGCAAAGTGAAGGTGGCATGTGGCCTGAGGTCCCCGTGGAAACTTCCCTCTCATTTGTTGCTTCTCCTTTCCCCAGGTACATGTGGCGTACTGCTTCGGAAGGTGAATGGAACAGCTATTATCCAGCTGCCCTCTAAGAGGCAAATGCAGGTATATGTGGGCACACATGGGAGGGGTCAAGCAAAAAAGTAATTTTTGGAATGTACCTCACCAGCTGTCAAGTGTTTATGATGGCAGGAGCTACCTCCAGCTGTGTCTGTTCTGTCCTTTGCCATCTGACTAAGCATGTCTTGTCAAGTTGGTACCTTAATGGAGAAAGTCTAAATGCCTCCTCCCAGCTGGGCATTGTCCCTGTAATCCCAGCATCCTAGACTCTGAGACACCTGGGCTACAAGAGATCTTCTCAGAAAACAAGGAAAAGATGTATGTGGGTTGAACAGTCGTTTTGGCACTGGCTTTTAATTTCATCATTCAATAGGCAGAGCCAGGGGGATCTTGGTGAGTTCCAGACCAGCCTGGTCTACATAGCAAGTGCCAGGACAGCCAGGGCTACATGCCAAGACCCTGACACCAAAATAGAAGTTCTCAACTTGGGGGTTAAAAGACTCTTTCACAGGCGTTACCTAAGACTATCTGCATATCAGATATTTACATTACAATTCGTAACAGTAGCAAAATTCCAGATATGAAGTACAATGAAAATAATTTTACGGTTGTGGGGGGATCACAACATGAGGAACTGTATTAAAGGGGCTCCCCATATAGATGTGGGGAGTGTTTTCTCTGCCTTCTCCCCGAGTTGAATGCTCAACGCTGCCATGCCCGCCTCCCGCCCCCACGGTGGATCCTTGTCTTTTTCAGGTGCTGGAGTCGTGCACTGCAACTGTAGGCCGAGTTTCCAACGTTAATCATAACCAGAGGGTCATCGGCAAGGCAGGACGGAACCGCTGGCTGGGCAAGAGGCCCAACAGTGGGCTGTGGCACCGCAAGGGAGGCTGGGCTGGTAGAAAGATTCGGCCGCTGCCCCCCATGAAGAGTTACGTGAAGCTGCCCTCGGCTGCTGCCCAGCGCTGATACCCGGGGACGCTAATAAAATAAAAAACAGATATTTTTATCTGTTAGTATCTTCTTACTTTCGGAGGCCAGGGTACGGACTGGACAAGGAATAGATAAGGAAAGGACAGGACGGGGAGGGGGGCAGAAGTGACCTCCGAAGGCTCTTCCAGTCCTGGCTTCGGAAGACGGAAGCGCACTTCCGGCGGCGGCAGGGAGGGCTAAGAGGAAAGGGCGGTGCGGCGCCGGGGGGCCGCGGCGCCGAGGTGGCATCCGAGGCTCCGCCCGCCGCGGGCCCCCGGCTTTCCGCTCAGCCTGGCGGAAACGAGCGGTGGTGGAGCACCGGCGGCCCGGCCGAGCCCCCGGGCGCCGCGCTCCCCGACCGGGCCCAGGCCCCGCCCTGCTCCGCCCCACAGCCTGTGCGCCGGCGCGCGCCGCCGGGGCCCCGCAGGCCACGCCCTCTGCCCGCCCGTCTCCCGCAGAGGCACGCCCCCTCCTCTGCGCCTCGACCCCTTCGGGGGGCCCGGGCGGGGCCCGAACACTCGCCAGCGCCACCGCCGCCGCCATCGTGTGCCGCGCGTCCCTGGCTCTGCAAAGGACAGGCCTCGCGCCAGGATCCATCCCGACGGACTTCTGAGGTGGCCAGAGCCCCGCGGCGGCCCCCGCCCCTATTCTGGGCTCCCGATCGCCCGCGGAGCCTTGCGCCCCGCTCCCCGCCGTGCTTCGGGACTGTCCTTTATTGGGCCTACCTCCCCGTTCCAGCCCGCTCCCGACTTCCGCAGGTCTCGGTTCCCATCCACCGGGCCTCGCGTCCCTTACCCCTCGGACCCCTGGTGCATCCTTCCCCTGGCCTCACCGCTTTCCTCAGCCCCTCCTCCGCGGCTGCTCTCGTCATGGATGTCTCCATTCCTTCCCCTTCTCCCAGCCCGTCGTGCTTGGCTGATGGCCGCTTCACCTCAGGGCTCTTGCCTCTGGGCCACGTAACCCCGTGCTTCAATTTAAAGATCGCATCCCTCTCCCAACACAATCCTGTGCCTTCACACACCCCTTTCCCAAGTTACCTTCATCCGTTCCAGGATCTTGGGCTCCATTTGCAAATCCAACGCTGCCTCTCTGGTCGTGCTGAACCAACCCACTGTAATGCTGCAAGCCCTGGAGACCTTTCTTTTAGCCCCGAGGTCTTGTTCTGGAAAAGACTCCACAGTGTTCTTCTACCCAGTCATGGTCTCACCCAGCCCGAAGCAGGCCCTTCTTTACCCCGCCCAGCCTAACAGCTGTTGCTCTATTTGCTCCTCCAACTCCTGGATGCCCTTGGTTTTCTGACCTCCCCTCTTACTCTAGCTTGCCTTTTTCTCTCTCCCTTGTGTGTCTCAGGTGCCAGGATGGTGGGGGAACTTCGCTACAGGGAATTCAGGGTGCCCCTGGGGCCTGGCTTGCATGCGTACCCAGATGAACTGATCCGCCAGCGGGTAGGCCACAATGGGCACCCTGAGTATCAGATCCGCTGGCTCATCCTCAGGCGCGGAGATGATGGGGAAGGGAACTCTAACCAAGTGGACTGCAAGGCTGAACACATCCTGCTGTGGATGTCTGACGATGAGATCTATGCCAACTGCCACAAGATGCTGGGCGAGGATGGCCAAGTCATCGGACCGTCCCAGGAGTCCGCGGAGGCTGGAGCCCTCGACAAGTCTGTGCTGGGGGACATGGAAACGGACGTGAAATCCTTGATTCAGCGGGCCCTTCGGCAGCTGAAGGAGTGTGTGGGCGCTGTTCCTCCTGCCGCGCTCCTTCACACTGTCCACGTGCTCAGTGCCTATGCCAGCATCGAGCCTCTCACTGGAGTCTTCAAAGACCCCAGGGTCCTGGACTTGCTCATGCACATGTTGAGTAGTCCCGATTATCAGATTCGCTGGAGTGCGGGCCGGATGATACAAGCTCTGTCCTCCCACGATGCTGGTGAGGGGCAGTTTGGGGAGGAAGGGAGAACAGGAGAGGGTCTGGGTCGGCTCGGGGATGCACAGGAGACTGTGACAGGAGCTTCCGACCTCATCAGTACGTAAATGGTTCTGTTGTCACTCCCTTTAGGTTGGAAGGAAAAAAAAATGGGGGGAGGGATGAGGGGGAAAAAAAAGACTGAATAAGCAAGAACATATTAATCCAATCGCTTTCATGCAAAAAAAGCTTCAACTGTTGCAGAGAGAGAGAGAGAGCGAGCAGAGAGAGAGTGTGTGTGTGATAGTAAATGTTGGCTCTTTAAGCAGATCAACAAAATGTGTCATTCCCGATGCGTGCTGGCAGAGGATTGTTATAGAAAACTAGGAGCGATGCTTAGGGACCTGCCTGACTGGCGGTGTGGGTTCCAGGGACCCGGACCCAGATCCTTCTGGCCCTGAGCCGACAAGAGGCCATCGAGAAGCACCTGGACTTCGACAGCCGCTGCGCCCTGCTCGCGCTCTTCGCACAGGCTACTCTCGCCGAGCACCCCACTTCTTTTGAGGGCGTTCAGCTGCCACAGGTATCTCTTGAGGGCACGGGGGTAGTGGGAGCTGTGGACTCTCGCGGAGGACACTGTGGAAAGAGGGACAAAAGCTGAGACAAGCCGGGTGAGGATCAAAGGTGTATCCTGCAGGTCCCGGGACGGTTGCTCTTCTCCCTGGTGAAACACTATTTGCACGTGACCTTCCTCCTGGATCGGCTGAACGGCAGTGCAGGAGAGCGAGGAGCCCAGAACAACTTTGTTCCCGAGGAGTTGCACGCAGGGAGGGGCCGGCTGGAACTGGAATTCTGTATGGCCATGGGCACTCTGATCTCTGAGCTGGTGCAGGCCATGCGCTGGGACTGGGCCTTGAGCAGACCCGGGAAGTCAGCAGCACGGTCCTCCTCTTCCATTTTTCAGCCTCAGCCAGCAGGTGCCAACTCAGAGTTTCCCTTCCCCCATGCCCAGCGAATCAGGAGGTCGAGGCGCTTTCGCCCCCGCACTGAGTTTGCAAGCGGCAATACTTACGCCTTGTATGTGCGGGACATGCTACAGCCTGGGATGCGGGTACGGATGCTGGATAATTACGAAGAGATCGCTGCTGGGGACGAGGGCGAGTTCCGACAGAGCAACAGCGGCGTGCCCCCTGTGCAGGTGAGGGTTGCACAGTAGTGGGACGCTGGGAAGGATTTATTCTAGGTAGAGCGTAGCTGTAAGCTAGCTTGTTTAAGATCAAAAGGGCAAAGGGGCCAACAGTTGCAAAGAGGGCTACTTGGAGGACTTGGGATATGTGGGTATCGCAGCTTCAGACCCAGGAAGGAACTAATAGCTCAGAATCAGGAGGATGGGCTGTTTGAGACCAGAGAGAAGCATAGTCATAAAGTATCAAAGAGAGGGAGGAGCCAGGCATTAGCACGTGTAATCTTAGTACTTGGATGGTAGAGGCAGGAGTTTCAGGAGTTCAAGGCCCATCTGCGCTACATGAGACCCCGTCTGAAAGAAAATTTTTTAAAAAATTAAAAGCCGGGCAGTGGTGGCGCACACCTTTAATCCCAGCACTCGGGAGGCAGAGGCAGACGGATCTCTGAGCTCGGGGCCAGCCTGGTCTACAGAGTGAGTTCCAAGACAGCCAGAGTTACAACAGAGAAACCTGTCTCAAAAAACCAAAAGTAAAATAAAATTAGAATAAAGGGAGGATGGAAGTAGAGTCCGTTGCAGAAGACTGTCTTATATTCTGCATGCCAGTGCTTGGTTCTTTGGAGGTGGTTACATTATGGACTCTGAGCCGTCATCTTCAAGGCTCAGCTGGTCAGCAGCAGGCCCTCTCTTCCCCCTCCCTCTCTTGCCCTCATTCTCCAGGTATTGTGGGAGTCAACAGGCCGCACCTACTGGGTACACTGGCACATGCTTGAGATCTTGGGCTTTGAGGAAGACATTGAGGATGTGATTGAAGCTGCGGAATACCAGGGGGCAGTGACCAGTGGAGCACTGGCTGTAGGTGAGCTCTGGGAGGGGTCTGATCTGAGCAGAGGAGCCCTGGTTACCAGGGTGGGCCGTGACAGGGCTCTGTGCCACACCCCCTTTCCACAGTCCCACCCTCCCAGCGCTGGAAGCCCATGACTGAGCTCTTCGCAGTGCCTTACGTGGTACCTGAGGAAGAAGACACGGAAGAGAGTGAGCACCTGGCCCAGGCTGAGTGGTGGGAGCTCCTCTTTTTCATCAAGAAGTTAAACACAGCAGACCGACAGCAGGTTGTGCAGCTCCTTCAGGAGAATCTGGACGGGGAGGTAGGCACTCCACCGAAGTGTCCTCAGGAGGTCTGGACTGTAACATTTGGAAAGCTTGCTAGGGGAAGTGAGGTCAGACAGTATCAGGGGCTCACAGGGGAGGAGTCTGGAATGTTCAGAGATGCAAGTGTTGGTGGGCTGCCAGTTGTAAGAGGTTCAGAATGACATGTGTATGGAGATCCCCATTCCTACAAAGCACCTCTCGGCACCTGTTCATTCAGCTGCCTGCACAGTGACTTTCTCCCTGTAGCATATTCTGGATGAGGAGATCCTGCCTGAGCTGACCGTACCCATCGAGTTGGCCCAGGACCTGCTGCTGTCTCTGCCTCAGCAACTTGATGACAGTGCTCTGAGGGACCTGTTCAACTGCTATATCTACCGGAAGTATGGGCCCGAAGCCCTGGCAGGGCAGCTAGGCTACCCATATCTGCTAGATGCCCAGCAAGATGTATTCCTGTTCAAAGCCGAGGCCCAGCCTCAGGAATCTGAAGGTGTGGCTAGAGCAGAAGGTGGGTTCATCTGAGGCGCTTGCCTTTGGGAAGGTGTCCTCACAGGGGCAACTCTGCTGACTGTTGTGCCATCTTGTCTGAGATATCCTCTCCAGAATTCCCACACTTCAGGCGTACGCATGAGCATGTGTGCGTGTGCACGTGTGTAGACGGGAGGACAGTTACAGATGTCATTTCTCAGCTACCATTTATCTTTCCATTTATTCAAATCAGTTTTATTTTAGCCAAGCAGTGGTAGATCATGAATTTAACCCCAGCACTGTGGAGGCAGAGGCAGGTAGAGCTCTGAGTTTGAGGCCAGCCTGGTCTACAGAGTGAGTATCAGGAGATCGATGACTACACAGAAACCCTGTCTCAAGAAAACAAGGGCCCCACCCCCAAATTGTTCTATGCATATGGGTGTTTTGCCTGTGTGTATCTGTGTGTATGCAGTGCCCACAGAGGCCAGAAGAGGGCATCGGATGGGGTTAAAGTTATAGATGGTTGTAAGCTGCCATGTGGTGCTGGGAATTGAACCTAGGTCTTCTGGAAGAGCAGCCAGCATGTTCTTAACCATTGAACCATCTCTCCAATGCACCCTTCACCCCTTAACATAAAATCTCTTGCTGTCCTGGTTCTTGCCATATAGGCTAGCTGGCCAACAAATCCCAGGGGTCCACCTATTTCCACTTATTCCATCCTAGGATTACAAGCACAAATCACCAGTTTTGTTTCCAGTTTTTGTTTCCAAAAGGCTTTATTTTTAAATGTGTGGTGTGTGTGTGTGTGTGTGTGTGTGTGTGTGTGTGTGCGTGCGCGCGTGCAGGTACCAAAGGAGGCCAAATGAAGGTGTCTGATACTTGGGGCTGGAGTTCTAGGTGGTCATGGGTTGCCTGACACAGGTACTGGGAACTGGCCAATTCTTACCATATCCCTGTTCCCATAGCAAAAGACTCCCCATCTCAGAGTGCCAGCCCTGCCTTGCAACATCTGGTAGAGGGCTTGGGCCCATCTGGGAAACTCCTTGTGGATCTGGAGCAAGCCCTCAGCTGCGAGGCTCCCCGGGAAGAGGAGGTCAATCCATGCCTACTGCAGCTCCAGCGGCAGCCCCAGCCCTTCCTCGCACTGATGCAGAGCCTGGACACTCCCGCCACCAACAAGGCCCTGCATCTGACTGCGCTAAGGTAAGAGAGGAGTCGGGCAGTTTGGTTGCCTGAGGCCTCAGGCCCACTCTCTTTCTCTCTGCCTTCCCATTCCTGTCTCTCCCCCTAGGATCCTGATGAAGCTGGTAAACTTCCCTGAGGCGCTGTTGCTCCCCTGGCACGAGGCCATGGATGCCTGCATGGCCTGCCTTCGGTCCCCCAATACTGACCGAGAGGTACCCCTGTCCCACTCTGGGAAGATGCTGGGGGAGGGAGGATGCTGGTGAGGCAGACCCCCTGGGCCAGGTTTGGAGGGCGTGATGGAGCCTCGGTGCTCTTGGGTTACGCTTCGCTTTTAAAATGAGCTCTTATTTTTTTAAATAGGTAATACATTCACAAAGTTCACAAATCAAAATGACACAAGGTATTCATTGAGAATTCTGGCTCCTAAGTGATTTCTATCCTTTCAGTGTCTCTCCATCACCACCATACTCACTGATTGGCTTGTATTAATTTCTGTGTCTGTCCTGTGCTTCCTTATGTAAACAAAAACAAGAAGTCTTAGCCAGCCCTTGAGAAGAAGGGGAGGGGGCCAAAGAGATGGCCCAGCCATCTCTCACTTACCGTTCTTGCAGAAGACCCAGGTTCATTTTCTAGAACCCACAAAGGCAGTTCACATCTCTAACTCCAGTTCCGGGGGATCAGACACCCCCTTCTAGCCTCCATAGGTACCACATGTACATGGTGTGCATACATAGATGCAAGCTAACACTCATACACATAAAATTAAAATAAATTTTTAAGAGGAGGAGGAGGAGGGAGGCAGAATTTTCCACAGGAGGTCCTGAGTACAGAAGGCCTCAGAAGGGTCAAAGGTCATGGTGTTAGTGTGTGTCCCGAGTTGATGCCTTCAGTTTCCAAGCTAGACTCACCGAGGGTCCACAGACAAACTCAGGCCTTCTCCATTCCCTTCCAGCCTTAAGTGGCCGGGCTGGGGACCTAGACATCTCAAAGCCAGTCCTGCAACTGGTTCTTGGGGGTCCACACCTGAATCAAAGAACCCAGGGTTCTCTGCACCTGTTCCCACATACTCAGTGGTCAGGAACCCCAGGGGGCAAGAAGGCTCCTTCCAGGAGTTTGTACTTGATTCTCTAATCACCTGGCTTTTATGTGTCTCTTATCCCTGTCCCTTTCTCCTGCACTCTTCTTCGCTCAGCTCCCAGCACAGAGTGGGCAAGTAATCACCACAGGGGTCCATGCAGCCCGTGCTTGCCCCTTTTAGTCACTGCCCCCTTGACGTGCCCTCCAGGTGCTCCAGGAGCTGATCTTTTTCCTGCACCGCCTGACCTCCACAAGCCGGGACTATGCAGTGATACTAAACCAACTGGGAGCCAGGGACGCCATCTCCAAGGCCCTGGAAAAGCACCTAGGGAAACTGGAGTTGGCTCAGGAGCTGCGGGACACGGTGTTCAAGTGTGAGAAGCACGCCCACCTCTACAGGAAACTCACTACCAACATCCTGGGAGGCTGCATCCAGGTCAGGAGGGAGGGCAGGGTGAAGTTGGGGTTCTGAGCTACGTAAGATCCCAAGCAGTGGCAGGGACCCTGAAACTTGAGTGAGCCTGGGGACACTCGTCCCCTACAGTCCCACCTTTCCTCCGTCTGTGCTTGCTTGAGCCTTGTGTCCCTACATGCACCTACCTTTCTCTGATGTTCCGGCTCCAGATGGTCCTGGGCCAGATTGAAGACCACAGGCGAACCCATCGGCCCATCCAAATCCCCTTCTTTGATGTGTTCCTGAGATATCTGTGCCAGGGTTAGTGTCTGTCCCTGAACTCATCAACGTCACCCACTTCCCCTCTAAACCCCCCCTGGCTGTGACCTTCACCCCTTCCCACCTTCCCACAGGCTCCAGTGAGGAGATGAGGGAAGACAAGTACTGGGAGAAGGTGGAGGTGTCTTCCAACCCGCACCGGGCTAGCAAGCTGACAGACCGCAACCCCAAAACCTACTGGGAGTCCAGTGGCAGTGCCGGCTCCCACTCCATCACTTTGCACATGCGCCCTGGTGTCCTCATCAGGTAATGCGCTCCCACACGCACAGAAGGCCCTGTGTTTGTCCTGCCAGAGTCACCTGGGTCCTTGAGCGTAGACATGACACGTTCCCACTGGTTCTTCTTCCCTGCTCCCAGGCAGCTGACTCTACTGGTGGCTGGGGAGGACTCAAGCTACATGCCAGCCCGGGTGGTGGTCTGCGGGGGCGACAGCATCAGCACTGTTAACACAGAGCTCAATGCGGTAGGGACCCCTATGGCATTAACCCACCTCTTGCAGGATCTCTCTTCCCCCCAACTCTAAACTCCTGACTCCTTCCCATCACGAGTCCAAACTGGTCTATTATCCTGTGCCTATGTGATGGCATTAGGCATGGAGCAACGGGGGTGTCGCGAAAGCCCCTTTGTCAGGAGCCCTGAGGTGGAGAAGGGACGAATCTGGCAAGAGGCCTAGACCTGACGTGGCTGTTCTTAGTGGTTCCATCTACACATGCGGAGGTGACAGCCTTCTCTGCCCCTCCCCAGGTGAACGTGATGCCACATGCCAGCCGGGTGATCCTGCTGGAGAACTTGACCCGATTCTGGCCCATCATCCAGATCCACATAAAGCGCTGTCAGCAGGTGAGACTGGCTCCCAGGGGAACAGATCTCCGAGCCCCAGGACGTCCCAGATTTATGTCACCCAACTATTCTCACACCAGCCCTGAGTCCTGATAATTTTATAGATCTTGAGTTGGGACTTGGGTAGTTCAACGGGTGAAACTTGAAGTATAACCACCCCCAGGCTATCCCAATGAGGGGATTTGGCCAGCAAAAACAGTTGTATGTGTGACAGGGAGGCATTGACACACGTATCCGGGGACTGGAGGTCCTGGGCCCCAAGCCTACCTTCTGGCCGGTGTTCCGAGAGCAGCTGTGCCGGCACACACGCCTCTTCTACATGGTTCGGGCGCAAGCATGGAGCCAGGACATCGCAGAGGACCGCCGGAGCCTCCTGCACCTGAGTTCTAGGTATGTGAGAGCTTGCACGTGTGTCTGTGTGGGAGGTCATTTGGCAAATGAATCACGGGTGGGTTCGTAGGAAGTCATGAGATGGGTCTGTTCTAGGGCTTGGGGAAGGTCAAAGGTTCTGAGACATGGGGGTGGTGGGAAG
The DNA here is from genome assembly GCA_026225945.1 of Cricetomys ansorgei. Classification (NCBI taxonomy): domain Eukaryota; kingdom Metazoa; phylum Chordata; class Mammalia; order Rodentia; family Nesomyidae; genus Cricetomys; species Cricetomys ansorgei. Next base: position 896,007 of record JAMJFZ010003581.1, on the reverse strand, counting down.
AAAAGAGACTTATCTGAGTGCTGAGAGCGGGGTATCCTGTTAGTCCAGGGCTCTTCTGAAACACACCGACTTGTGTGCTGCGGTGCACGCTGAGTAATGTGGGCCTTAAGGCTGCACTTCCTTCTCCTCCCCAGACTAAATGGGGCTCTGCGCCAGGAGCAGAATTTTGCTGATCGCTTCCTCCCTGATGATGAGGCCGCCCAGGCGCTGGGCAAGACCTGCTGGGAGGCGCTGGTCAGCCCCCTGGTGCAGAACATCACCTCCCCGGGTAACCACCCAGACCTGGCCCAGCCCAGCTCGTCCTCGCCTTAGAAACGCCTGGGCTCTGCTCCTCGCCCATTAGTGCTTGTGCTTGCCACCCTCATCCTCCCAGCAGGGACTGCTCTTCTTCCTGTGTCCTTCTGTCTGGTTGTCCTTTGTCCGTCCCTTGTTCAGCTTAGCACCTCTTTCGCGGTAGACAAGCCATCCTTTGGTTTGTTTTTCTCAACCTTCAGATGAGGACAGCGTGAGCTCCCTGGGCTGGCTGTTGGATCAGTACCTGGAGTGCAGGGAGGCTGCCCACAACCCCCAGAGCCGAGCAGCTGCTTTCTCCTCACGGGTTCGCCGCCTCACCCACCTGCTGGTCCATGTGGAGCCCTGTGAGGCAGCGCCTCCAGTGGTGGTCATTCCTCAGCCCAGTGAGTACCGGGGATTCCAGCAAGAGCCCTAACCCCTTCATGAGCTCCCCGGTTCTGTCCCCCCGCCTCATACCTACATGCTCAGCCTATTCATCTTCTGGCTTGCCACCCTGTCCAGGAACATCACTTTGAGGGACAACAAGATGAGAAAAGCCTTCAGGACTTGTCCTTGGGGCTTGCCTCTGCCACTTTTCTGTCTCCACAGAGGGCAGAAATAGAAGCCATGACTGGAGCTCCTTGACCACTCGGGGCCTTCCGAGCAGCATCATGAGGAACTTGACCCGTTGCTGGCGGTCTGTGGTAGAGGAGCAGGTGGGTGGCAGCAGGTGTGGCGTCCAGGGTGAGGCACTGTGACAGCTCTACTTCGGCTGCCTTCATGGTCCTGCCCCTTCCTTGCAGGTGAACAGCTTTCTGACCTCGTCCTGGAGGGATGACGACTTTGTGCCACGTTATTGTGAGCGCTATTATATCCTGCAGAAGTCAAGCTCTGAGCTGTTTGGGCCACGAGCTGCCTTCTTGCTAGCAATGCAGAATGGCTGTGCGGATGCCTTGCTAAGGCTCCCTTTCCTCAGAGCTGCCCATGTAAGCTCCTTCCCATACCTTACCTGGTCCTGTCCCTACAAACTCTCTCTCTCCTGCCTCCCCAAAGCCAACCACCTCAGTCTCTCTTCTGTGATGAGCAGGTACTTATTTATGGTCATAGAAACTAAGAAACTAATATACATGTGGTAGGTAGGTAGATAGATCCCCCCCAGCTGGCCTCTTGGTCTTGAACTCACAGAGATCTGCCTGCCTATGCCTTCCATGTGCTGGGATTAAAGGTGTGTGCTACCATACCCAACTCTTTTTTTCAAAGGCAGGGTCTCATGTATCCCAGGCTGGCCTTAAGCTATGTAGCCTAAGAATGACTTTGACGTTCTGATCCTCCCCCGTCTATCTCCCAAGTGCTAGTATTTCAGGCATGTACCATTACAGCCGTTTATGCAGTGCTGAGGATTGACCCAGGACTTTGTACTCTGATTGAGAGCTACATTCCCTGCCCCTCTTTAGTCCCTAATCCTTCTGCCTCTACCTCTCAAGTGTGCCATCCTGACTAACCGATTCTTAGGTTTTTAAATTATTTGACTTTTAGACACAGTGTCAGGGGGCTTTTCAGAGTTGTTAATATTTCTAATTTGTACAACTGTTAAAGTGTCTGTAGCTCTGGGGCATTATGTATGCTCCTTAGTCCTGAGTCCATCCCCAGTTCCTCCTAAAAAGGACGGTGAAGGCTGGCCAACGGATGCAGGCGGTCATCCATTCCTGCTTTGTCAGACCGTCTCTTTACTGGCTCACTTGTGGTTTTCCTACACTCTCCACCAGGTGTGTGAGCAGTTTGCTCGGCACATTGACCAGCGGATCCAAGGCAGTCGGATGGGTGGAGCCCGGGGGATGGAGATGCTGGCGCAGTTGCAGCGATGCCTGGAATCTGTCATGATTTTCTCTAGCCTGGAGATAGCCACCACCTTTGAGCATTACTACCAGTGAGTGTAGATCTGTTGAGTAGGATATGGGGAAGGCAGGTTGACTGTCGTGGGGTGGGGCCTGCTCACGGGGCCTGAGTCTGAGATATACAGGCAGGCTCCACACTGAGACATGGCCTGGGCTGTGTGTGCTGCAGGCATTACATGGCTGACCGTCTCCTGAGCGTAGGCTCGGGCTGGCTGGAGGGGGCTGTGATGGAGCAGATTGGTTCCTGCTTCCCCAGCCGTCTTCCCCAGCAGATGCTGCAGAGCCTGAACATCTCAGAGGAGCTGCAGCGCCAGTTCCATGTTTACCAGCTCCAGCAGCTCGACCAGGAGCTCCTGAAGCTGGAAGACACAGAAAAGAAGATACAGGTGAGCTCCAGGAAGAAGGGATGAGCAGGGGGCAGGCAAGAGGAGGCCCTCAGCGTGTGTGAACTTGGTTCCATTCAGGTGGCCCATGAGGACGGTGGCAAGGAGCACAAGAGCAATAGAGAAGAGGCTGCTGGGGTGATAGCAGCTGTGGCTATGGCACAAGGAGAGGAGGAGGAGGAGGAGGAGGGAGAGGACGAGGAAGAGTATGATGAGGAGGAGGAAGAAGATGAGGACCTCTATTATGAAGGGACAATGCCAGAAGTGTGTGTGTTTGTCCTGTCTCCTCGCTACTGGCCTGTCACCTCCGTCTGCCACATGCTCAATCCTATGACGTGCCTGCCCTCGTACCTGAGGGGGACCTTAAACCACTACTCCAACTTCTACAGCAAGAGTAAGCAATTGGGAAGAGGGCTTGGGTTTGGGGACAGGGCTACTGGAAAGGGACCTGGAGTTGGGGTAAGTTGGGGTAAGAAGTTAGAAGCCTGAATGACAACACACATGGTACCTCAGCATGCCCTTGTCCAGGGAGTACAAGGTATAGGGGATAAGATTCCCTTAGGGGGACAGAGTGGATCTGAGAGAAAATGGAGGAACTTGAGGTTTTAGCTGGAAATGTGGTTGCTGTTGGGGTCCAGACCTCAGGAATCTCTGTGGGAATTGAGATAAAGGCAGAAGTCTTCTAAGAGAGGCCACAAGAAAGGGCTTAAGAGCTGGTGTGTGGCCAGGCACGATAGAGAACATCTTTAATCCCAGCACTCCAAACACAGACACAAATGGTTCTAAGAGTTTGAGTCCAGCTTAGTCTGCATAGTGAGTTCTAGGCCAGCCAGAGCTACATAGAGAGACTCTTGTCTCGAAAAACAGAAAAGAGTGGGTAAGTGACTCCTTCCTGAATAGTCACATTTCATCTCAAAGTACTCACTGGAGATGAGACTGTGGGTTGGAAAAGCAGCAGGCAGAGGGCAGAGAGCACGGAGCCCCCCCCACCCCCCACAAGTTCCCAGACATGCAGGAAGACAAGTCTCCCTAACTCACAGATTTTGTCTCTAAAACAAATGAGCACAACTCAGAGGGCCTGGCTGCAGCCTGCTTAACACAGATTGGCACAGACTGTCTCCTTGATGCCCAAGGCTTTTTAAGGGAAGCTCAGATCAGGAGCCACCATGCCCAGAAGTCCTGCCTGTGGCCACACACTGCAGAGATCAGCAAGGCAAAGCTTGACCAACAGTGTGTGCCCCTCCTCTCCCTTCCCTGGCCTTTCTCCCCTCCCCTGGCACTTCTCCAGGTCAGAGCCATCCCGTCTTAGAGGAAGGATCACAGAGACAGTTGCAGTGGACGTGGCAGGGCCGAGCAGAAGTGCAGTTTGGAGACCAGATTCTGCATGTGTCCACAGTACAGATGTGGCTGCTGCTGTATTTCAACGACCTAAAGGTGGCCTGTCCCTCTGCCTCACTGTCCCGGGTCTCCCATTCCCTTGCCTCTGTCCTCCCCAGCAGTAAGCTGGGGAGGACCTGAATGTATTTACCTCTTCTAAGGTGGTATCTGTTGAGAGCCTGCTGGCGCTCTCAGAGCTCCCTCCAGATGTGCTGAAGCAGGCAATTGGGCCTCTCACCTCATCTAGAGGCCCCTTGGACCTTCAGGAGCAGAAAGATGTACCGGGAGGTATGCACTTGGGGCCAAGAGGTCTGCTCTCAGCCGAGAACAGGCTTCTCAGGGTCCTTCCCAACCAAGTGACATATGTTTATTTCAGGAGTGCTCAAGATTCGTGATGACAGCGAGGAACCCAGGCCAAGAAGGGGCAACGTGTGGCTCATCCCACCTCAGACGTACCTGAAGGCTGACGACGAAGAGGGCCGGAACTTGGAGAAGAGACGGAACCTTTTAAATTGCCTTGTTGTCCGAATCCTCAAGGCTCATGGGGATGAGGGCTTGCACATTGACCAGCTTGTCTGTCTGGTAGGCAGTGGTAGGCACGGCCATGGGGGTGTCGCCCATAGGAGGTGGCGGGTCCATATTTGAAGCATCTGACTCACTGTGCAGCCTCTCGGTGTGTGACGGGTGAAGTTGGAAGGCAGTTGGTGATACTCTGTGACTTTGACCTGTTATTTCCCTTCTGATCCTGGTGTCAGGTGCTGGAAGCTTGGCAGAAAGGCCCATGTCCTCCCAGGGGTTTGGTCAGCAGCCTTGGCCGGGGAGCTGCGTGCAGCAGCACTGACGTGCTGTCCTGTGTCCTGCACCTCCTGGGCAAAGGCACACTGAGACGCCGTGACGACCGGCCACAGATGCTGTTCTACGCAGTCCCCGTAACGGTGATGGAGCCCCACACCGAGTCCCTGAACCCTGGCTCATCAGGCCCGAACCCACCCCTCACCTTCCACACCCTGCAGATTCGCTCCCGTGGTGTGCCGTATGCTTCCTGCACCAGCCCCCAGAGCTTCTCGACCTTCCGGTAGCCCTGGAATTGGGGTCCGGGTCCGGGGCGGTGAGGCTGGGACTTTCTATAGAAAATAAAACATCGAATATGACAGCGTGCCTTGCGGTGACTGCTAGAAAGAGTGGGGGAGGGGGCTTTTCCAGTTGATCAGGGATGGAGTCCTCTGGCGCGGAGGCAGTCCCGACGCATCTGGAGTCTTGTCAAGGTGCAGAAGGTGGGCTGGAGAGCAGTGTCCGATGTGTCCAGGCGGGGGATTCAACACCCAGGAGGGTGTGGGCAGGACTTTGACCTGGACACCTAAGCCCACTTGGCCAATCACTTTGTAATATGGGCAAGTTATCAAACTGGGCTTCCTTTCTTCATTTATACAACTGGACAGGAGTGACTAAGGGATTCTGACAAGTAACAGGTGGAAGCATTTAACACGGAGAAGGCCCTGCCAACTAGTCCATGTCTGTTTTGGCTACAGTTCTCAGTGCTAACTGCAGTCACTGGTGCCTTCCCTGAGGAAGGGTGACAAGGTAAAAGACCTGCAAGCACCCGAAAGCTTGACCGTCCTCCACTGATGGCTTAGCTCTGGGTTGGAAACAGCCCTAGAAGGAACTGTAGCGTCTGCCTTTCACAAGCTGTTCCTCATTGCCCTCTACACCCCTTGTTCTTCCTCCCTCCCTCCCTCCTTCCGTCAAGTGGAGCTACACAAGTTGTCCTTGGGCTCCTGCCTCCAGCTAGCCCCCAGGCAAGCCTCTGCCTGGGCGAGGCCCTGCTGCCAGGATTGGCTGTTCTGGCCCCACCCACACTGAAGCAGTAGAAGTCTAAAAAGCCCCAAGCCAGGGGCAGAGTCTTATTTTAGCAGAGGTCTAAGAGAAGCTCAGCAGACACAAGGGGAAAAGCAACAGAACAGGGGTGCAGGGGCTGTCAGGTGGTAAGCAAGGGCACAAAGGCCAAATAGAAGGAACTGGATGCCACCCAGAATAGATTTGGAACAGGGGAAGGATGAGAGGCCAGGGTTTGGGAGTGTGAGGGCATTCAGAATGAAGCAGCAAGAAAAGGCATGGGGGTGGGGGACTCCAGAGGACCCGAGGGTTATCTTGCTTTGATGTACTAGATGACTGCCTACAAAGGACAGAGCTCAGACAGGCCAGAATGTAAGTGGGTCAGAGTACATGGGGGCTGCTGTCATCCTAGCAATGTTAGCCCAGGTTGCCCTAGACTATATGTAGCCGGGCCAACCCTCCCAAGTGCTGGGATGAAGGAGTATGCCAAACATCCAGAGCACACACTTGCGAGGTGGTGAGGTGGCAAAGCTGGCTTTCTGTCCCTCCCTGGGCTCTGGTGGCCAAGCCTGCACACGCTGCCCTCGGTCGCCTCCCAGAACCGCCACTGCTCAGGAGTTCTTGCATGCCACGCACTCACAAAATCCAGCCCCAGGCAAGCGCACCTCACTCACTGCTCCACTTCAGCGGGCAGTCTCCACACAGCAATTAGAAAAAAAATACTGTGCGTTAACCTCCTGCTAGTAAGCACTCTACCACTCAGCTGCGGCCCCAGCCCCTTGGTGTTTTGTCTCCTAAGTATGTAGTAACTGTAGAAAGACTTTCGTTGTGATACTTGTGTACACCGTACTCACCAGCTCCTCCAGCAGTTCCTGAGAAGACCCTGGCTGAAGAGTTCAGAGGTGGAATGCTTGCATTCCATGTAGGAATGCCTTCCGAATGCACACCCACTTGCTTTGGTCTTGAAATTCCAACTTCTGAATTGGCTGGTCCTTCTAATCACACAGCTCTCAACCCTCCTAAGTACACAGCCTATCTGATTTGCCTGTATCCAGGACATTGGGTCCAACTTCAAGGACAGTCCACCCTCCTGACTAGCACCAGGCATGAGCCTCTTCCTCTGGACCATCCATTCCTTTTGCACAGAAAGGTGCTTCACTTTTTTTCCTTTAGTTTTGAAACAGGGTTTCCCTGTGTAGCCCTGGCTGGCCTCAGACTCAGAGATCTGCCTGCCTCTGCCTCCTGGGACTAAAGGCATGTGCCAGCACTGCCCGGTCAGGTGTCCCACTTCTAATGGTAACTCAGGAGACAGAGGTTTGCTACCCTGACCTCCTGGTAAGATGAGGCCATTCTTAGAGCTATGATTCCTTATGTCTCCACACTTGATTGAGGACCTTGGCTTATCACAATTAGTAAGTTCCACAGTCCTCCCCAAACCTACACACACACACAAACACACACACACACCCAACCAAACAAAAAAAACCACAGGGACTAGAAAGATCCTCTTGCTCTTCCAGAGGACCCAGATTCCTAGAACCCATATGGCAGTTTGCAATCACCCGTAACTCTAGGCCAAGGGATCTGATGCCCTCTTCTGGCCTCTGTGAGCTCCCAGGCACACATACATAAATGCAGACAAAATACCCACGCCCATAAACTAATTTTAAAAATTAAAAAATAATGAAACTCTAGCTAGTCATTAGGAAAACAAAACAACAACCCACTCATACACATAAAATAAAAAAACAAAAAACTAGATGGTTATCCTTTGGTGGGGTGGTGGCGGTGGCGGTAGCGGTGGTTTCGAGATAGTGTTTCTCCGTGTAGATGGTTATTCTTATCTGAAAATCCCAGTTGAGGAGAACACTAGGCCTTAAGAGGAGCATACATTGTACTGGCTAGTTTTTAAGTAGACTGGACAAAGCTAGGGTCATCTGGGAAGAAGAAAGGCTAACTGAGAAAATGCTCCCATAGATCGGTGTAACTGACACCTGTCGCTGTATCTGAGCTCTGACACCTTATTTGTTTGGAGCCAGTTGTTAACTGTTACTTTTTCACTCTTAACTGAACTCTGCCTCCCAGTCCTCCTGCCCACAACTGCTACTCAGATTCTTAACTTGGAGGTTTTTAACCCTCTAGCTCTAAAAGGTTAGGAAGGGAAAGAGAGAAAGGAAGACATTTTCACAGCTCCTTCTGGATGTCTTTATCTGTCTAAACTGGAGAACTGGACTCACTTATAAATCTCCTATCCCATCAACTGTCCCTTGTCTCAGCCTGGTGCTGCCTTCCTTCCCAGCAACTGTCCTTTATCTGAGCCTAGTTCCTGCCTATCTTCCCATTAATGTCCTCTGCCACTAACTGCCAACACTCTTAAATAGGACTAAGCTGTTCCCAGAACTCCGAGCAGCATGTAACCAAAAGGAAGGCTGCACAGCACAAAAAACTTCTCGGCAAAGCTCCCCTACAGACTGGCCTTCAGGCACACCTGTGAGGCATTATCTTGATTACGACTGATACAGGAGGGCCCAGCTCTCTGTGGGTGGTCTCACCCCTGGGCCATGGTAAGAAAGCAGGCTAAGGCCAGGGTCCTGGTGTCACAAACCTATAATCCCAGCACTATGGAGGCAGAGGCAGGTGGATCTCTGTGAGTTCATCACAGCCTGGTCTACAGAGTGAGTTACAATCAGTCAGGGCTACATGGAGAAACCCTGTCTTAGAAGAAAAAAAAAAAAAAAAGGAAGCAGACTGAACAAGCCAGAAAGAGCAAGTCAGTAAGCAGAGTTCTTCCCTTCACGTTGGACTATAAGCTGTAAGATAAAATAAACCCTCTTCTCCCCAAGTTGCTCTTGGTTGTTTTATCACAGCAACACAAACCTAACTAAGACATATACATAGAAACATAGCGACTTCCTTTACACAGTGTCCCGAGGTTGGGTGTGATGGCACACACCTATGATCCCACCATGAACGAAGACACTACTGTAGCAGATTCTCTGCCTCACTTGCATGGGCCCACAAGCAAGGGAGGCCTCTTCTCAGGCATATGCAAAACCCTAATACACTATCTCCCACACCCCACTCTATCAAAACTCAAGTGATTATCAGACTAGTTCGCCCTTTAGACATCTTTTTAGGACCCAGGTTTAAGACAAAGGGTCCCCTGAGCTGATTTCGCACACAGCAACCCCACCCCCACCCCCGCCACACACACACACACATGGTCACTAAAACAGTAGTTGTTGGTCTCCCTTTAAAAACAAAAACAGGGGCAGGAGAGATGGCTCAGTAATTGTGTTTTGTTCTTGCAGAGTTTGGTACCTAGCATCCACAATGGACAGCTCACAGCCATTCGACCTCTACGTCAATGCTTCTGCCCTGAACTTCTGAAGGCCCCGCCCTCATGTGCACGTATCTACACGCAGACACATGCACATAATTAAAAACAAAAAACAAAAGCAACTTATGACCACAACCAACAAAACAAGTAACAAGCCTGTTTACGAAGCGGCTCTTTTGTAACGTCCCTGCCCTGGGACCATGGACGCACTCCGCCCGCCCTTTTCGTTTGGATCACTGGCTTAGGCAAGAATGGGAGGCGAACAGGAGCTCATGGCGAGACAGATCTAAGAAAGGCAGTGTGGCACGACAGAAGGCTGAGCTCCTCTTTCGATGTAGCCGTAGGACAGTCCAAGAGCACTCCAGTCTCCAGAGCCAGCCTAGTCAGCTCGTAGCAGCGACGCTTGCCTTGAGCAGGGAAGACCCGGAACTGGCTGAGCCCAGATCTGTCCCACAGATCCAGGTCTCCCCGAGACGGTGGGAGCCGGAGGACAGTTCCTTACTACTCCTTGCTCAAGGGGAGATGCCTCCTGTCTTTGCCTGCATTTCGGCGCCTCTTTCGACTCAAGAAACTCTCCAGCTTCTTGCTGCGTTTCAGCTCCTTGAACTTCTCAGCAAGGGCCAACTGGCGCTGCTCAGCTGGATAAGAAGAAAGCAAGCTGGTGAGCAGAGGATGAAGATCTGACTTCTCGGCCCCACATCAGGACCCCTTATATAGTGAGGAGCTCACTGGTGGATGAGGGACTTGCCAACAGCGCTGTGTGTGCTGGTGTTGGTGCTTAAACAACTTCATGGATGATAGGCAAGGAAGGGCTCTACCAATGAGCTCCAGCTCCAGGCAAGTGAGCCAGACTTTTGTTTTTTGATCCAGTGCTAGGAATTGAATCCAGGGCTTTGCTTGCCCTAGGCAAGTATGTTACTATTAAGCCATCAAACGCTCCTGCCTAAGCCTTTCTTTCTTGCCTGATCTGGACCTCACTGTCTAGACCAGGTTGGTCTTGAACTCTTAGAGATCTGAGCACTCCTGCTCCCAGGTGCTGGAAGGCCCTATCATGCCTGGCCTCTAAGCTAGCGTTTTTATAACTCTTAACTCGACGGAACCAAATGTGGGCTTCTATGTGGCTGGACAGGCATATAAGTGGAGATTCAGTGAGGTAAAGAGATAAAAGGGACTCCAAACCAGATCAGTTTCAAACTCTTTTTGTTTGTTTTTGGAGACAGGGATTCCCTGTTGTAACCCTGGCTGTCTTGTCCTCAAAGTCACAGAGATCTATCTGCTTGCCTCTGTCTCCTGAGTGCTGGGATCACAGGTGTGCACCACCAACCTCCCGGCTAGTCTAGAATTGTGGCGCCATGGCGGAACAGCCACGCAGCTATTGGGTCGAGGGCGCTTCCAACCAGGCTCTCATTCCAAAGAGCCGATGAGTGTGAGACCAGGACTCTCCGGAGAGAGGAATGTCTGTTTAGTAACACAAGGGTCGTTACATTTACAGGGTGGGGGTGGGGGAGGGTCTCTGGTACCCGAGATGGGAGCCATTGGTTAAGACAGGGATACTGGAATAGCTGCATTTGGATTCTGGGGTGCTTTGAGCATATTCTGGGGAAAAGGGACTTAGGTAAGCAACTCTGCAGTATGTGGCCCACTTTTGGGATGGGGCAGGGTTTTGCTAAGGCCTGTGGTCTGCCAGTGCAGAGGGGAGGGGCCAAACTCACGCCAGCTCTTTGGAATGAGAGCCCATATCTGAAGACAACCTTTCCTTCCCATCCTCTGCCTTCACTTCCCAAGTGCTGAGATTGCGAGCATATGCCACTACTGTTTTACGTGGCGCTAGGGATTGAACCTGGGCTTCATGCATGCTAGGCAAGCATTCTGCCAGCTAAGCTACACCCCCCCCCATCATCTAATCGGGGGTACAGGACTGGTCACAAGTAATACTTCGCTACCCTGCTTTCCTCCAAGTTACCACAGGCCTGACGTCACAGAGGCTCAGGGACCCCAGCACAATACCCAGCCTGTCCCTCTAGCAGGCTTCTGAGCTCTGCCTCACTCACACTTCTTCAGGAAGTACGGCCGATGGCCCTCCTGGGCCAGAGCCCGCCGCTCACGCTTCAAGGCCAGGTGCAGCTCCTGCTGCTGCTTTCGCTCCTGCTGTGCCATTTCTTGCTGTTCCTGATGATCGGATTGAAGGTGAGATGGGATGGGATGTGTGACTAGGAGGAACTATGAGTCACCTCCTGCCTTCACTGCTCCTACCACCCACCCGCAGCTAGCACCCACTCACCATTCGCTGGAGCAGCTGCTGCAGCTTCTCGTGCTCCTCCCCTGAGCGGTGCTTCCTCAGCTGCTTCTTCACAAGCTCCATGTTGGAAAATGAATAGCACACTTAACATTCTGTGCCGACCATTATTAGAAAAAGTTCACATAAATGAACACAGACACAAAAACCAACGTGTGTGGTGCTAGTGTCTGAGGATCCAACACAGAACTAAATACATATTCTAGCATTGAGATACAGCCCCCAGCCCCTGACCCTTCCTCCCTCCCCCTCCCTCTCTCCCTCTCTCCCTCCCTCTCTCTCTCTGTCTTTCTTTTCTCTCTAAAATGACTGTGTGGGTGTATGTATGTGTGCACACATTCAAATGGGCAGAAGCCCTGGAGTTATAGGCACACAAATGACCACACTAGGCTTTTAAAGTGGGTTTTGGAAATTTGGATCAAGGCATTCACAGTTGCATACTCTTCGCCACTAAGCCACGTTTTTATCCCATTTTATCCTTTTCATGGTTAGAAAACTAAAGCAGCAGGCACGGTGGCGCGCGCCTTTGATGCCAGCGCTCAGGAGGCGGAGGCAGGAGGATCTGTGAGTCTGAGGCCAGCCTGGTCTACAGAGTGAGTTCCAGGACAGCCAGGGCCACACAGAGAGACCCCCATCTCAAAAAACAGAGCAAGCAAGCAAGCAACTGAAATAAAACTGGTACAAGGGCTCAGCGAATGAAAGCACTTCCCCCACAAGCCTGACGGCCGAGCTGGGCCCCTGCGACCCACACAGCTGAAGGAGGGAGCTGAGACCGGCACGCTACCGTCTCACCTCCGCACTCAAGCGGGACGCACGCAGACCTACACAAACACTAAACGACACTGCGAAGTTAGGGACAGAGAGACAATCAGCACGTGTTCTTATAGGCAGACTCCACAGTTGATTCTCTTTTCTTTTTTCCCCCGTAGTTGATTTTAAAGAAGTACAGAACAGTAGGTACGAGAGCCTGCAAAGGGTATGGGGAGGATGGGCTAGACAAGAGTCAGTTACCAGGCTGGGGGATGCAGCTGGGTGGGGTGGGGTGGGGGGAAAGGGGTGGGGGAAACGGTTTGACCGTGTATCAGAGAACTATGGTTGAAAAGTACCTGCATCTGTCACTTTGTTTACTCTCTCCTCCCGGAGCAGCTAGTATAGGTGCGTGCCACTAAGCCTAGCCTAACTGAGTATTTCAAAGTAGCCAACCGAGAGGACTCTGACTGTTCCAAACACAGAGAAACGATTCTATGTGCAAGGTGTCAGCTATGGCAATTACCAGCATCATCACACACTAAATACACGTACTGAGATGCCATCCTACCCCACAAATATTAGTAATTACTCTGTATCAACTTAAAAATAACTGAAGCAAAGGGAGCTAAGCAAGTTGATCACAGTCACCAAATTGATGAACCAACTAACAGCAAAAGATCTGCCTACCAGTATGCTCCCCATTTCCTATTCCTGGCTGTCCATCATGTACTCATTTCCTACCCTCCAGGGACAGATGACCCAATTTCATCCTATGTACCTCTTTCTCCTTGGCTCGGATATCATTCAGGAATTGGTAAGTTTTGTCAAATACCTCAGGGTTATATTCCCCAGACAGATCATCAAAGCGGGGGTCCCGAGCCACCTTTGGAAAGCACCAAAAAAAAAAAAATGTATATATATATATATATTTATATATATATAAACAGCCTGTTTAGTCTCCTTTCTCTAATGAAGTGCTTGCTCCCTGCCTTTTCCTCACCTTTTTGCTAATGGGAACCACTTGACGTAAGAATGGCACTCGGACTTTGGCTGACATTTCCAGAGGCCTAAGGAGAAATGAAAGGTCAGGGTAAAGTCCACTACGGTTTCCGTCGGAGACAGACATCTAGTCAAGCCCCTGGGTATCTGTTGCTTTGCTCCTCACCGGTGTTTATCTGCAACACAGACAGGCGGTCTGGGGCTTTGCTTCTTAGTGCTGCTTCCAGCTACCAACTGTTTGTATGCCTTGGATCCGACTCGGCTCTGCAATTCCAACAGCTCCTCAAATGACATGTCTGATGTGTCTGCTGGAGGAGGACGGCACACACCTCAGGTCAGGACTTCCCACTGCAGGATAAAGACTTCATCTGGCTAGAGATGGTTCACTAGAGGAAGGAGCGCGCTGCCAAGCCTGACCACCTGTGTTTGAGCCTGGATTCTACATGCAGGCTTAGGGAGACCAGGCTCACAAAAGCTGTCCTCTGACCTCTACAGCCTCAGGGTAGTACATGTGTACACACACACTAGACACATAGCCAGGATTCGTCTTCCCCCATCCTTTCCAGCGTTCTCCATCACAGCCGTCATTATTACTGTCGCCAGGCAGCACAAGCTGCAGTGTGCTAAACTAATACCAGACTCTCCAACTGTTCTGGCTACTTGATAAATGAGCTTGTTGTAGGGACAGAGGTCAATCAATTCTCCATTGATTGGAATCAATCCAATCATTTCTTTTGTACACTAGAAAGAAATCTGCTTGTATCGCTCCTCGTGCTAATTATCATGCCAACCCTGAACTCAAAGCTCTTCAGTGGTTTCCATTTTGCTCATTAGAGTTTAACATGTAGACCAGGCCAGTTTGGAGCGCACAGAATCTGGTTTCCTCTGCCTCCAGCGTGCTGGAAAGGCACGTGCTACCCCGTCTGGCTAAATACCTTCTTTTGGAGAAAAGTGGCTCGAGGGCCAACTTTTGCTTTGCTGTTTGATTACTCTTGTTCTTTCCAGACAGGGTTTCTCTGTCGTAACTCTGGCTGTCCTTGAACTCACAGAAATCCACCTGCCTCTGCCTCCGGGTGCTAGAATTAAAGAGATGCTACACCACCGCTCGGCTTTTGGTTATTATCTGATTACAGCTCGGTTTGTTGCATCCCGCCTACAAAGCCTTCTAAGAAGGACCCTCCTCCTGCCTCTAAGAATCTGCTCGGAGGCTTATTAAGCCTATAATCCCAGCACTTGGAGGCTGAGGCAGGACTGCCAACAGCTCGGAATCTGGGCTACACACTGAAACATCCTCCCCGCAACCCTCCGCCACCGCGGTCTCCCCCCCAGTTGGAAAGCCGGAAGCACTCGTCTCCCCTGCCCCTGCTCCCGCGGCCGAGCCCCGCCCTCCCGCCAACCCAGCGCTCACCCTTCGGCCGGCCGCTAGCCGCGTCCCCGGCCTGCGGGGCTCCGAGGGGACCTCGGGCCCCGGCCCCAGCGCTAGGACCGGCTTTCGGCATGTTTGGCGCTGCCCTGGTATGAGCAGCACCACTTCCGCTCGCTTGGGCGCTCCCAAGCCCCACCCCTTCCGGGAGGCCGAGCCAATGTGGCGACCGCCTCGCTGGAAACACCGCTCCGCAGCTGTCAGACCTTGGCTGGGGTCTGCCGCCAAGCGCAAGGCGCTGGGCTTCTTCAAATGCCTGGCCCTCTGCCACCAACCCTCCAATCGCCATCGTAGTCCCCAGAAACACGACACGCTGAGATGTTTTACCATTTATAAAATCAGAGCTGGCTGAGCTTCGGGGGTACAGCAACAGCTCAAGGAAGGGTTAAGCTGTCTGTTGGTCCCCACCCCCGCGGGCCGGGAGGAGTGGGTTTCATGCCAACAGCTGAAGCGCCTCTCAGCTCCCGGGCGGTGCTCAAGCAGGGAGAGGGGTGGTCTCGGGGAGAGGGCAGCTCCTGAGGCTCTGACACTGCCGGCTTCTCCTTCTCCCCACTACTGTCCCTTTCCAGCACAGCCTGGCGACCCAGCTGGCCTGGGGCAGAGCAAAGGCGCAGGAGCAGTGGAGGGAGGTGGAACAGAGCACCAAGGGAAGGGGCCCTCGGCCCAAGGGAGGAGGGGATCGGCCCTCCCCCAACAACTCCCCACTGATTCACAGCACAGAAAACACCTCTAGTCCATCAACTCCACGTGGAGGTATACTGAGTCCAGGGTCCAAAGGGGCAGGCAGGTGAGATGGGCAGGGGCAATGAAGACAAGAGCAGGCTCAGGAGGGGAGGCAGCAGAGACTTCTTCCTATCCATGGGAGGAGACAATGGGGCGGCTGATATTGCTGTTGGTGGTCATGGCATTGAGCTCCCACCTGGAAGGCCAACAATGGGCAGAGAAGACAGAGGAGGTGGTCTCTATGGCAAGCCCAGAATTCTAAGAACAAAGCTATGAACACAGCAGCCCCTCCAATTTCCCACAGCTACCTCTTCCTTACAGCCCTTTTGGGTTTACCCACCAGACACCACCCACCACTAAATCCAACACCACCTACTCACCCACCTTCAAGAACACGTGGAGTTCCTGTTTATGTTTATACAGATTCCTGAATCCAAGCACCTGGATTATGTGTACCCATCTCAGGAAACACCCCAGCAGACCTTTCCTGGTCTGCACAGATCCAGCCAGGCAGCCCTTCTGCCTCATCCCCACCAGGGCACCCATTCCTGCTGTCAATTTCCATTAATTTAAGGTTCTGATTCACACCTGCTCTCCCTAAAGCCTTTCCCACCCACCCACTCCACCAAACTAAATTACCATTTCAACAATTCCTTCGTTCCTCAAAGACTTAGAAGTACTCAGTATCAAGGTACTTGCACCTGCGCCCATCTAGAACCAGCCTGGGATTCATCAGTTCAACCTGGATGCTCCGTGCCAAAGGCCATACAGACCTTGGCAAGTAAGAATTAAAGTGAGCCAGGACCTTTAATCCCACCACTAGGGAGGCAGAGGCAGGTGGATCTGTGAGTTCAAGGCCAGCCTGGTCTACAGAGAGTTCCAGGACAGCCGGAGCTACACAGAGAAACACTTGTCTTGAAAAACAAAAGTAAACAAGCAAAAAAAGAATGGCAAGTGGCTCAAGGAGAGGGGACTGTCTTAGCATGATCAAGAGGAAGTGATACACAGAGTGACATTTGGTGCTTCACTTGAACACCATACTTGAATTCAGAGGCAAGAAACCAGCACCTGTCTCAATTCAGGAACTAAGGGGTCCAGAGACTCTTCAATTTTCTACTTAGCAATCAACCCTGAAATTTATTCAGTCACTCTCAATACATCACCAAACAAAAAAACTGCACAAGGTAGCAGAGCTTCTGAGCATGGCTCAAAAAACTAAAAAAAAAAAAAAAAAAAAAAAAAAAAATTTGTATAGAGCTGACAGTTGTCACATGATGACTTCACCTTTACTTCCCTTGTTCCACTGATAGAAACGTCTAACCAGGTCACACCTGTGCTGGCCACTCACCCTCCACCAACCCCTCCTCTGCACCACTTGTTTACCTGATGTCATGGGGCAAACAGGACTGGTCCAGGTTATACTGAATCACGGCCAGTTTGCACAAAGTCTTCAGACTAGGGCCTTTAATGGAGGAGTTGAAGGACAGTCAGAGCAGAGGAAAAGTCCCATCCTGGTCACCACCCAGACACAGAAAACCCAGCAATAGGAGCACTTCAGAAATAAGTACTTACTAAAGTCCAAGATGTGTAAGTCCGAATGGTCTATGAGGTCAAACTCATCTCCCAGGCCTTCCTCAGGAGAGGGGCTGTACAGATGGAAAGAGAGGAAGCAGGTGGTGGAACTACCCTCAAGACCCTCTTACTCAAGACACCTCCCACTCTCTGTTACAGGTTTAGACCCTTTCCTGAATCCTCCCCTCTCCTAACCTGGTACCGCCAAAGAGGACAATCTTATCCCCAACAATACAGCAACACTGGCGCCGGCGGGGACAGGGCCCTTTCCCCTTTGGTTCAATCTTTTTCCAGGTAAAGGACACTAAAGAGAAGTTCACAGAGGTTCAATTCCCAGCCAATAGTCATCTTCACATACACCAACCCCAGCCCCTCACTTCCTCATCCCTTCCCCTAAAGGTGATGCTCTTTACCAGGATTAAACTTCCAGAGGTCATGGAAATGCCGGTTCAGCCTGGCATTATAGCCACCAAAGATGTACAGCTCTCCATTGTAGCCAACTGCAAGGGCAGAGACACGTCAAAAGTGAATGGGTCTACACAGGGGACCCCACGTGAAAATAACAGACACTCACAAGCTGAATGGCTCCTACGGCCCTCGGGCAGCACCGGAGTGGGCGGGCAGTCAAGCCAAGCCTCAGTTCTGGTGTCAAAGACTCGAATTCGGTTGCAATAAATCTCATTGTTGGAATGAAATGGCCCAAAGCGGTCAGCACGGCCCCCGAAGACATACATGTGATTGCCCAGCATTGTGGCTGAGTGGAAGTCCCTCCAGCGTGCAGGGTTGCCCTAGCAGAGAGCAGAGAGATAGGAAAGGGTCAGCATGGGCTCTGGTAGGGAAAACCAACTGGGATTTCAGCGAAGGGTGGGGATCTGACAGAACAAAGGACAGACCTTTGTGCAAACAAGGGTCCAGGTCATGGTGCTGGTGTCCAGCTTGTGAATGTCATTGGAAAAGCAGTCTGCCTGAGTGATGAGAAAGGTAGAAAGCGGGTGTCAGTGGTTACTCTCTGACCTTCTACCCTTCTACTCAAAGCCTCCTGTTTCACCTTGCTAATTTTTCCTCTTTTCTCCTTTTTGCTATAAAACTGTAGGTTTTCCCATACTTACCAGCTGCTCATATCCCCCAAAAATGTACATGATCTTGCCCAGGACACAAGCTGAATGTCCATCCCGGGCCCCAGGAACTGTTCCTGACACTCGGGGAGTAGACCACTTATGAGTATCTTTTGAAGGAGATAAGAGAATGAGACAGGTCAGCGGATGCACTCGATTCTGGCTTTCCCTTCTCCAACTCCCCAACCACCCTTTCCCCAGGCCCAAGGCATCATTTGAGACCCATACTCACTGACATCAAAGGCATAGAGTACGTTGCAGGCCCCTTCAGTGTCATTGCGCCCACCCCAAAGGAAGACCGTGTCATCGATGAGGACCGTTGAGTGTCCATACCGCATATAGGGCACTACAGGAGCCTGCCCTCGGACGGCAGGCCTCACGGGGGGCAGCTTTGTCCAACGCAAGGACACTGTGGGTACAGCTCTGCTCAGCCCTGGAAACCTCCTTCCAGGCTGCCACCTTGTCCCAAACCAAACATTCTTCCCCAACCCCCCTGGCCATAGAGACCACCACTGAACTTCATTCAGGTGCCCACTACCTCTCCTGATGTAGGAACCCAACAAAGGTACCAGGACTGGCTTACCTGCATTGAAAATGTGTACATCTATCTGCCGTAGTGTCTCGTAGTCTTCACCAGAGCAGTAACCCCCGAAGGAGTATACTCGGTGCCCAACAGCCACCGCAGCATGGTTCACCCTGCGTGGCCCGCCCTCCAGATGCACTGTCCACCGTAACATCCCCTGGGCCACAGGTTACAGGAACATGCCCCCCCGGCACGGCCTGCTGCCTCTGCTACCTGTACACAAGTCAGGGCCACAGGTTCCTCAGACAAGGCTTCTGCTCAGCTCAGGGTGGCTGCCCAGGACCAGTCTTTGCCTTCAAGTGTCACCCTAGTAGCCCTCCCACACCACCCCGCTACAGGGACACTAGTCACAGCTCAGGTGACTGGCCCTGCCCCAGGGGAACTGCAGAGGTCAAGAAACTAGCCCTGGCCTTGTATTCTCCCACAGTGAAGGGTGGGGCCACTTCAACCTGATTGCCAGCTCAGAGTCTGGTGATCAGGATCGCCTCCCTCATCTTGTCAACTCCACCCTGTCCCTGGCTTGGAAGAAGCTCCAAGCCCCCAGCCTCCAAGCCCCTTTCCCATACTGGGTGTGTTCTTGCTCCTGGCTCGGATCTGCTCTGCTTACTGCCACCTCTCTAAGAATTTCCCTCCATCTCTTAAAGGTAGGGATCTCAAAATACTCACAGCTATTAATAGCCCAGCCAGCCCCAGACAGTCCACTGAAAGCTGGCACGGGTGCTTTAAAGTAAAAAAAAAAAAAAGCTTTTAGGCTTCTGGTGTGGAACAGTGTCCCTACCTAGGACAGGGAACTCCATGTAACCATGGTTGATTAGCCCCTCACAGGGAGTTCTTGTCAAGCTGATCCGTTGTCCCTGGGGTCACCCAGGGTGCCCACAAGCACGAGGAGTTCCTTTGACAACTGTGGCTCGTGTGCTGCCAGGGCTAGAAACTTAAGCCAGAAAGGTATGTGTATGCTGGGGACTGGGGGCAGGGAAAAGGAGTTTTCCCCTTTTGCCCCTTCCCCAACCCTACTACTATTAGAGAAGAGCCACTTCCAGCAGCTCTTCCCCTTTGGGTCTCTAAAGGAGGGAGGAGGTGGGGGTGTACACTGAAGAGAGGGGTCATGGCCTCTTAAACACAGCCTGCCAGCCTCATGATAATGGGTACATTTGAGGGCTGTTTCAGGTAAATCCTTTTGCAACTGGCAAAGCCTTTGCCAGGAGACATCTGCTGGGTTTGGACATCACTTGCCTCCTGTTCAAGTGGCAGAGAGAAGAGACAGAACTTCAGGGGGGGAAAAAAAAGCACTTCAAGCAAGGGAGGTCCCCTTATAGGAGACAGACATGGCTTTCAGCTGGCTTGCCACTATACCCACCCAACCTCCCCCAACCCTACACTGTATGCTTTAAATAGCCACCTCTCTCGACCTGAAATAGCAGCAGCCAAAAGCTACTCTCCCTTCATTAATTACTCCTGCTCTTAAATCTGCGCTTGTAGAGAGGAAGTCCAAGGCAGGTGTGGTAGCATGCCTTTAATTTCAGCACTCCGGAGGCAAGTTCTGTGAGGTCGAGGCCAACTAGATCTACACAGTAAGTCTCAAGCCAGCCAGAACTAGATAGTGAGACCCTGTCTCAAATAAATAAATAAATAAACAAACAAACAAACAAGAGGAGCTTATCCCTCATAGCCTCCACTCTCTCTTTAAGGTGAGCACAGATAAAATGGAAATGCACCCAGATGAGACTAAACCCCAGCGACAGATGAGGAATCCCATCGTCTCTTTCAGGCTAACTCAGACGCAGGGGTTCAACGGTATCCCTGTCTCCGCCGCTACTGCATTTTCAACCTTCCATTCCCTTGACGTACGCTGCTCCTCCTCCCTGAAAGCTTGCAATTCCGCTCTCCACTTGCGACCCTTCTCGATCTCCTGAGCGCTATGCAGCTCCCTTGCTGTTCACTCCCCACCACTCCAAGGTCCACACTAGAGCCACACTCATGCGTCTAACTCCACGAAGGTAAGAGAACACCCTTTCTCCCCTTCCGACCACAGACGATCCTCTCTGAACGCGACCCGACTCGGGTTTTAGTCCACCTTTCTCAGCCGCCCCTCCCCCACAACGCCAGACACTGCCCCCTCCCCCTGCCATTATGCTCAGCTTCCTGATTCTCTTCAGAACCCACTCGTCCAGTTTCTTTCGGCGCCTCCTCCAGCCACCAGGTCTCTCCCACCCGTCCCCAGACCATTTTCCCCCAAACCTTTCTCAGCCCATTAGCACTCCTCTTTCCCAGCATCCCCCTAGCTCCCTCCCCACCCCCACCTCATCCTTCTCGGCCCCTCCCCCACGACGCCAGCGGTAGGCATGGGCGTCGCCAGCCCCTCCAATCTTTCTCATCCCTCAACCCGTCGCAGGCTACCTGCCAGGCCGGGCCGGGGTGGGGCCGCGGGTCCTCGCGCTGCCAGCAGCCTGGAACCCGTTGCGCGCCAACCGATTCCTTGGTCCCCCAACGAGATAAACACTGCTAGGCTCCGTCCTTCCGGCGGGCAGCGGGACGCGCACGTGCAGTGGAAACCCTGGGCCCGATGCCTTCAGGAACTTGTAGTTTAGAAGTCACCACTGTGCTGGGAGGGGGTGGTGCGCATGCGTAGAATGCGTCGCGCTCCCGAGGATCACTGGGTAATGTAGTTCTTTATGGTCCGGGCAGGGGATGGCGGAGGCGGGGCAAGAGGCGGACTTTTCGTCCTCGCTTGCGTCAGTCTTGGGCACGGGGCGGGGCCGGAGGACTAAGAGCCCCAGCACGTCCTGCCCCGCCGGAAGTGAAGGTGCGGGTCCGGCTGTGGGCTCTGAGAGGGTGAGGCGCGAGGAGACACCAACGCCGAGAATCCGTGGGGGCGGGTAGGGGACGCTGCATCTGGAGCCATTGGAGGGGCGCCCCTGGGCCTGGAGGGCTTTCGTCAGGCGGTACTGCGTGCCCCGGAATAGAGGGGGATGAGGGCGGGGACGCGCTGTCCGCGCAGCTGTTACCTGCAGTTACCCGGCGGGGAGGGGCGTGACGGGAGCGGGAGGCTCAGGAGGGGGTCTTCGGAACTGGCGAAACCCTCCGCTTGTCTATCCGGGGTTGAGACTGGTGGGCTGTGGTTCAGTGTTAGAACTCGGACTTAAGACGGGGAGGAGAGGACGATGCGAGACCCGCGGGAGAGGTTTTGGGACCGTGAAGGGAGACTGCAAAACGCTGGATGAAAGCGGACCTAGTTTCATCCGGTTCCTATCCTGACTTTCTGTCCTTGCAGCCCCTGCCCGGATGGCAGCAGTAGTTCTAGGGGGAGACACCATGGGCCCTGAGCGTATCTTCCCCAATCAGACTGAGGACTTGGGGCCACATCAGGGTCCCACAGAAGGAACTGGGGACTGGAGCAGTGAAGAACCCGAGGAAGAGCAGGAGGAAACGGAAGCAGGCCCAGCAGGCTACTCCTATCAACCCCTCAATCAAGATCCTGAACAAGACGAGGTAGAACTGGCACCGGTGGGTGAGGGAGAAGATGGAGCAGCTGACATCCAAGATCGGATCCAGGTATGGTGGAGGGAATTGTTCCTAAGCAGGTGAAACAGAACGTGCTAAAAGCTGGACGCCAATTATCATCTCTCTGGTTCTGCAGGCCCTGGGGCTTCATTTGCCGGACCCACCATTAGAAAGTGAGGATGAAGATGAGGAGGGAGCTGCTGCACTGAGCAGCCACAGCTCTATCCCCATGGACCCGGGTAAAAAAAAAAAGCTCACTCTTTCATTTGGAAATAATTATGAAGGAAATGGATTGGTTTAAAACTAGTAAGAAAAGTTAAGAGGACCACCTTATTCCGAAAAAGGATGGTTGTTAACCGAGACTTTGAAGACTTCAGAGTCTAGGTGAAATGCTATTTTTAGCTAGACTTGGGAATGGGTAGGCCTGGCAGTAGTGTGGACTTGGTGACTCAGGGGGTCCGGGGCTCTGGGTTGATTCCAGGATAGGGAGAGGAACTGGCCCCACTGTCTCTAACCAGCCTGTGGCTCTGCTTTCAGAACATGTAGAGCTGGTGAAAAGGACCATGGCTGGAGTAAGCCTGCCTGCACCGGGGGTTCCTGCCTGGGCTCGGGAGATATCGGATGCTCAGTGGGAAGACGTGGTACAGAAAGCCCTCCAAGCCCGGCAGGCATCCCCTGCCTGGAAGTGACCGTGTGGAGAGCTGCCTTATCTCCCTATCATTCCAAGCCAGGGCCAGCACAGGACTAACACGACTCTCGTTTTAACATCCATTTTCCTGTGTACCTTTCCACATCAAGGCAAATCAGACCTCTCAGAGACCCACTTTATTCAGTTCTGTACATACGGGGACATTGGCCCAAGCCCTCCCCACCTCAGCATGTATCACTCTGTGGAGAATAAAGCACCCTATGTACACAGCCAGAAGCCGTACTGCCTGTGCCCCTGAAACCTGGTCCAGCCCTCCCCAGTCCTTGGGTTTTCTGAGTGGTACAGGTGAGGGCCTGTCCAACATCAGCATAAACAAGGAAATAAATAGGTGCTGCAGGAGCCACGCTTGGGACACTGCTCCCTGCTTCCTTCTTCATAGCTTTGGGAACCGACAGCACACAAGAAAGCAGTCAGCCACTGGGTGGTCCCTTCCATGTTTGTGATCCCAGGACTGCTGCTAGCAAAGAGGAACACGGTAGATGTTCCCTCTCCCAACCTTGGTCCACAGGGCCCTATATTCATCCTGTGTCCATAACATAGTTTTCTTTTGACCTCTGTGTTGTCTTGGTTAAGCAGAGGTTAAAGAAAATAATACACCGCTACCCCCTGCCTGCATTATGCTAGGGCTAGGGGGCCTATTTGTGCTGCTGGGGGTTGGTTCCCCCCAGCTCTTCACTCCAGGGGCCAATGGAGTATGACATAACTTTGGTGACAGTCTCCTGCTTCGCCCTGCAGGGGAGAGGAGAGACACCTCGAGTTCAGATAAGGATGGGAGGGGAGAGGAGCAGGTGATTCCTGTGTGGTGTTTCTCAGAACAGTTTCAGGTAGCTGTGGGGTTAAGAGCAGGGGGACAGGCACCCCCAGGTCATCTAAGCACTGAGCACTCAGTGCTCAGCCTGTCTGTACTAGCCACAGGGAGGCATGAACACATTTAGGGGAGAAGCAGGAGCACTCGGGGCATCCCTGCTTCCAGTGCCTGCATCCTCTAGAGTAGCCAGAGAGGTGCTGTTTTGCCTGCCCCAGGTCAGCCAATAAGGAGCAGAGGGTGGAGGGCTGGACAATGTCCCAGGGCTGAGTGGGCCGTAACCCTGAGGGAAGGTGAGGGGGTCAGAGAGCCTCCTGGCTGGCAGTTAGGAATTCTTCTGCCCGCTTGTGTGCCTCTAGTGCCTTGATGGTGTACACATCTTGCGGCAGCTCCGACTTCCTCCGAAGCAGCACTTTCTCCTTCTTGATGTCCTTTAGCATCTGTGTATGGATAGGGAGAAGGCCAGGAATGGGGACCAGTTCCCAGGAAATTCAGTGTCCTCCTCTGGTTGGGTTTGCTGGCCTGCCTCTTCTCTCTTCTAGACCTGCTATTGCTGTCCAACCCAACCCATGCCCCTGGTGCCCTCTCACCTGCACGGCCTCTGTTTCCACTGTCCTCTTCAGAAGCTGGATGTCCTCTGCTGTGGGGGTTTCTGTCTCCATGGAATACACGGGGGGCAGCGGTGGAGGAGCTCGGAACATAGGGTACTGAGAGGGCAAGGAATGAACAAACCGTGAGAAACACTTCAGAGCCTTTTGTGGTCCTATTAGCCTCATCCTTCCTCTAAACTCTCTGACCAACTCTAAAAGGGCCGCGGGATAAAAGCCTCACCTGGGGATTGAGCCTGGCCAGCTCCTCAATCTTCTGCCACATCTCCTCTCTTTCCTTCATTCGGAACCGGCCCCTGAGGGAGGAAGGGTGGGATTGGGACTGGGCTTGAGGACAGTGAGCTGGAGGTAGAAGGTAACAATCTGAGAGAGACAGAGACGGACGGACAGACCGAGACGGACTGACTCACTTCTGCTTCTCTGCCTTGTACTGTTGTGTACAATCATCAAACAGCTTCTGGTTCATTTCCATAAACAGCTTCAGGGCATTGTAGATCAATCCATGGATTGTCCTGCCACCCAGAGAAAGATGGTGTTAGGCTGTCCATGACCCCAATCTGTTTATTTCTAAGTGTCACTGCCAAAAGCTTTTCCGTTTATTGCTCCCTTTCACTGTAGAACAAAGGTTCTCAACCTTCCTAACCTTAATACAGCCAGCCCCTCATGTGGTGACCCACAACCATAAAATTATTTTTTATTGTGACTTTGTAATTTTGCTACTGTTATGAATTGTCATTTAAGTATCTGATATGCAGATGATCTTTGGCCCAAAGGGGTCTCCCCACTGATTGAGAACCACTGCTGCAGAAGCCGCTAACTCTGACTAAATCATGTGCCTTGAGGGCATTTGATAGTCTTAAAATACTGGCCTCACATGTCTAAACCTTCTTTGGCTCATGCTCCATGGCTTCCCAGGAACATGAAGGACTGTCGGCACCACACTAAGCTTGCTTTCAGCAGGAAAGCCTCTTTATAACTTATATTCTTTATACGCTTTCTAAGCATGTCACATAGTTCCTTCCAGCCTAGAATGTCTCCAAGGCTGGTGATATAGTACCGGTCAGCTATTCGGTACTGCAAAGGATGTCTCATTAGCAAGTCAACCCCTCCGAGTCCTACCTAGTAATATTTGGCGGACACCAGCTCTACTTGCTGAGTGGCCAGGTGAGATCTGCGTCTCTAGAGTGTTGGGTACCCGGGCCCCACCGTCAGCCCAGCCCCAGGGCCCTACTTGTTCCAGTGGCTCTTGGAGTTCCTGTAGAGCGCAGGAAACATGATGGGAAGGACCCGGGCGGCGTTGTCGCTGATCAGGCTCATGATGTACTCGTTGTTCCAGTAGTACAGGGCACGCTCTGCCACCTGCGAGGAGAAGTGGGATTCAGTGGGTGCTCCCTGCAGTTCTCAAGGCCTGCTCCCACATCTGGAAGACAGTGTGTCTGGTCTTACCTGGAAATGGGGGCTGGAGACACACTTGGCAAGCTGGCGGAAGAGAGGCTCCATCACTTTGCTGAACTCGGAGGGTTCAATGACGTCCAGGATCTCCTCCAGCTCGTTCAGAAACATCACCTCCTTGGGGCTGTGGGTCTTCGGCCAAAACTTGAGAAGTCCCACAATCACCTGTGAAGAAGACATGAAAATAAAATTCCCTGGAAGCATTTGTACTGCCTTGCCTCTTTCCTACCCTTAGCTAATCACATGGCTTCTCTGGCTTGGATTTGTTTTCTGAGTATATTGGTTCTGATTCCCATGAAAGGAAGCCACATCACTCGCCTCCTGAGCATCCACTTTCAGCACTCAGTAGTTACAGACTGGAGCTAGGGATGTTGCTCAGTGATAAGGTTCTTGCCTGAGATGTACAAAGCCTACATTTGATGGCCAGAACCACAAAACAACAGAAACAAAATCAACAGGTTACAGATGGGCAAGCACTGACGACTAGGGCCCCCAGGAGGAAAATTACCGGCTCGGTGAGACTGCTCTCCTTCTCCAGGAACTGTACCACACAGTATGCCAACTGCAAAAGGTTAAGGGTGGAAGTGAGATGCTGCTCAGAAGGCCTCAGCAACCAGTGACAGACAAGATTCCAGAATGGAAGGCAGGTGTAGGGGACTCACCACCACCAACCACTCTCCTGTGCCAGCAGGAATCCCTCCCTCCCCTTTGTCTCTGATGCTCAGGTGAGGGATCCTCAGAGGAAGGCAGCTCACCTGAGGGTGGTAGACACTCAGAGACTTGACCTTGTGGAGTGGAAGCAGGACACGGATGAGAAACATCTTGTGCTCTTCCTTAAGGGGCAAGGCAAAGCCATTGATGATGCTAAAAGTCAAGGGACATTTTTAGGACCAAAGACTTACATCCAAGTTCAGTGTGCCCATGCCCCAATCTCCCGTGGCTTCTGCTCCGACTCTCACCTGCCAAGGATCTCCAGGAGCTCGGCAATCCCATTGTGATGCTCAGTCTCGTAAATGAACCTGAAGGAAGAAGGCCCTCTTGATACTGCCCCTCCAGCATTCCGTGCTCTTCCCTGCCTTCCTGTTCCCAGCCCACCCCAGCAGGGGCATGCTTATGCTCCCAAGCCTGGATTCATTGCCTCACCTGTAGAAGATGTGGTTGATCTGCCTACGAATATAAGCCCGGAGCCCCAAAAACTTGCCATAGATGCGATGCAAAATGGTCTTGAGGAAATCCCGCTCTCGAGGGTCCTCACTATCGAATAGGTCCAGGAGCTAGGAGCAGGTTAGGAAAGGCAGAGGATGAGTCAGCAGCCAAGGACACCATGTGCTGGAGTCACAGGGTTCTAGCCAGGTGAAATCCCAAAGTTCTCTGTGGAGTGGGGTTGGGTCTCTGAGGAGCAGAGTGATTTTATCACATGGCTCAGTCCAACATGCTATCTGGGTATGCGTGTGTATACCCCACTGAGTCGCAAGAGGCACTTCATTGCTTTTTTTCAAATTATACTGGAAATCTCTTTGGGAGCCTTGCACCAGACACAGCCAAACTCCCAGTGTGATCAGAAGGGGAAGGAGAAGGCAGGACATGTGAGGGACATGTGGGGCTACAGTTCATGGGAAGGACAGGAACCTCAGACTCACAGCAAGTACAAACTTCTGGTCAATATACTTCTTGGCTATGTTTGGCTGGAAATCTGGAGACTCCAAGAAACGTAAGAAAAACTCATACACAAGCTGTGGAGGGAAAGAAATTTCACTGAGACATGATCCAAGATGCCCCTTGCTGCGGGCCTGACTGACTCTTGTTTCTGATACCCAGACCCATCCTGTCCCTTTGCCCTGGTACCTGGAGATGAGGCCAGGCAGCTTCCAAGGTAGGCTCATCTTCCTCCGGGTCAAACTCTGCTCCTGTGGGATTCGATGAAGGTGGCAGCGTCCGGAAGAGATTCACTGAAAACTGAGGGGTGAGCCCAACTTAGAGCACTGTCTGGCTTCCCCTGGGGCTCACCTCCCTCCCTGTTCCTGTTGTGTCCTTTCCCCATGCCCACCATGGTGACAGCCTCAGGGTAGATGGCCTCAGTGACAACATCACGGCTGTGGGTGATATACTCCACCATCTCATTGAGTCCTGCCCGCTTCACTTCCTTGAATTTGAGGTCACTGAGTGGATCTGACACGAAGTCAAAGAGGACACAACACTGGCGTAGCTTCTGGATAAACAGCTCCTCACGCTCCTGGGTTGGCGAATCTGTGGAGGTCTTGGCAGTCAGGTGTATCCCCCCATTCTCCACACATGTCCCATTTGCCCTGGCAGGATTTTCCCTTCCCACCCTGCCACCATTCTACTCCTTGGCACCTCAGTCACAGTTGAAGCCCCCATATCTATAGAACACCCCTTTCCCAAGGGTAGACCCCCAAACCAATCCTTGTGGCCCCCACACCCAGGTCATCAGTCTCTGGCTGGCTCTGAGTACCTTTCAAGGCAGGGAGCTTCTGTAGCTCCCGGTTCTTGCTGAGGTTGAAGCGGGAAGAGCTTTGCCGTCGCTCCTTCTTGACAATCTGGGGTCCCCCTGAGTACTTGATTTTGCTGAGCTGTGTTGGGGGGGGTGTGCTGTTGCTGGGACGCTTGTTGGATGATGGCGGCTGAGGCTGAGGCTGGGCCTGGGCCTGGGCAAAAAAGTCATTTGTTGAAGCCAGCTACCCAAGAGATGCAATCCACCCTGGCCTTGACCATCTGCCACCCCTAGTCTGTTCATGCTCGTATAGAGGTAGTGAGCTGTCTCTGACCACATGGAGGTTGGCCAGGGACAGAGATAACCGTGGTGCATGATGATAGCTCCAGAATGCAATGGCCAAGAGTCCTGTCTGTGTATCAAGACCAACAAGAGGTGTCACATCAGGAGGAAGCAAAAGTGGTTGGATGTACAGTGACAGGAATCAGAGAAGTAGTTATCGGAGACAAAGACCCAGCTTAGTAGTAAAGCTGTGTGCAGGCTGAAGTCAATCCTCGGTAGGGAGGAAAAAACTCAGGCCGAGGTGCAAGAGACGACTGAGAGAGACATGAGGCACCTTCTGAAAACAGAAGCACACTATGTCTTGAGGACAGAGTGTAGTATACTAACCATTCTTTGAGCGTACCTCAGATTATTGAATGTCTTACATCCTTCAACTGAAAAGTAAGGAAGTTCATTCTTGAGTCTTAGCAGGTTACCAGAAATTTAGTAAAAATCCTAAATTAAATAATGTTTAAAAAGGCTCTGGGACCAGGAGCTGAGAGCATGCATTGCTCTCACAGAAGACTTAGGTTGGTTCCCTGCAGCCACATCGGGTGGCTTACAACTACCTGCAACTCCCATTCCAAAGGACATAATGCCCTCTTCTGGCCACCATGGGCATCCTCATACATGAAGTAGACAGACAGACAGACAGACATAGGCACACACATACACACACTAATAAAAGGCTTAAGCAACACACAGTGATGCATGCCTTTAATCCTAGCACTTTGCAGGCGAAAGCATGTGGATCTCCGAGTTGAAGACCAGCCTGGCCTACATGGCAAGTTCCAGGCTACCAGAGTTGCATAGTAAAACCTTGTCTCCAAAAAAAAAAAAAGAGGGTAGCTGGGCTGAGAGGTGGTTCAGCAGTTTGAGTTTGATGTCCAGCACCCACATAGCAGCCCACAACTGCCTGTAACTCCAGCTCTAATTCCCTCTTCTGGCCTCCAGGGACACCAAGAATGCCTGTAGAGCACACGCACTCAAATAATACACTCATACACATAAACATAATAAATCTTTCCGGTTTGGTTGGTTTGGCGTTTGTTTGTTTTTTCCCAAGACAGGATTTCTCTGTGTATCCCTGGCTGTCCTGGCTAAAAATAATAAATCTTAAAAACCAAAACAAAACTGAGTATTGTGCACACCTGTTAGTTCCAGAATGTGGGAGGTGACAACACAAGGGTGGGCAGTCCCAGGCCAGCCTGCGCTGCACAGCAAGACCCTGCCTCAGAACAGCAGCAGGCCCCTCTGAGCTGGCTGGCTTGATGCACATGCCTGTAACCCGGCTTATTCAGAAGGCTGCGGAGGAAGCCTGAGCAACTGACTGAGAACCTGACTCAGAGTTAAAGGTGCTAGGCACATAGCTCAGCGGCAGAGTATTTGCCTAGCCCAAGTTCAATCCCCAGTACATTGAAAAATAAATAAAAATAAATTTTAAAAAAACCTCTATGGAGCCTGTGTTTTATCTGGAGACAAGAGAACGAAAGAGAAGCATCTGGCTCAGGCAGGCTGTAGGTGCAGCTGGTTCAGTACCACTTTAATCATCTGGCTCTCTGCTTCAAACAACTCTAGAAAACTGGTTTGACTGGAGGAGGTTTGACTCAGGTAAAGGAAGGGGGACAGAGTAGGTACCACACACCTGTTGTGACCAGCAACAAGCCAGCGTCATTCTAGACAATGCAAGGTACCCTGGACTCTGGGGTCTCCCTTTCTATATATGGGTATGGGTCATCTTGAGGGAAGAAGGGAGAAAGGAGGCTGGGGGGTCAGTGGATGGTGAACATGTAGACCCTCCTCCGCCACGGGCATCTCACTTCTCTGCCTTAAGACAACCAAACTCTCATCTGTGGAGCTTAATGTTCGGGAGCACACTAAAAGCCAGGCGTGGCTGCACATGCATTTAATCCCAGCACTCAGGAGGCAGATCTGAGTTCCAGGCCAGCCTGGTCTATGGAGGAGTTCCAGGACAGCCAGGGCTACACAGAGAAAGGTAAGAAGACAGCCGTGAGTTCCAGTCAAGCCTGGGCTAAGAGTGAGACCCTATTTCAAATATATGTATGGCTAACAACAGTGCCTGGCACACAGCAACTGTTCTGTAAGACCTGCTCCTGCCCCTGCTGCACCCTGGAAATACCTCTCTCAGCTAGGCCCTTCAGATGTTCCTTTGAGTCCACTATCCCCTTTGAAAATGCGGAGACCAGGAAGTCACTGGATCTTTCAGAGAATCCCACCTCTCCCAAAAAGCTGGCTCTGCTCATTGTGGCCCTCGAGGGCTCACCTCAACCTCCTGTGTCTCTGCAATCACGCACTCCCTGGTGACACTTGCTTAGTATTATGTGTCAGCCCCTTCAACAAGATAATAAATTTCTTGAAAGCCAGGGGTTTGTACCTCTCAGGATACCCCTAGAAGTGGCACCTGACAAGCATTCATGGATATCTGATTGGCTGAACAAGAACCAGGCCTCCTCCCTACAGACTCTCCTTGTCCTATCTCCATAGAAGTCCTTAGAGCAAGCTCTGTATGGCAGCAGCAGCAGAGACATAGTAGGGTGAGGAACACAGGAAGTCACAAGACACCCAGCACCTTGACAAACCTCATATTGGGGGGCCACTATAAGGAAGAAGGTGCTCTTCCCAAAGAGGGAAAAGCAGGACCTCAACAATATGCTAACAAGAAAAGTTAGTTAGATCAGCCAGTCGTGGTGGTGCAGACCTTTAATTCCAGCACTCAAGAGGTAGGGGCATGAGGAGGGGGATCTCTGTGAGTTTGAGGCTAGCCTGGTCTACAGAGCAAGTTCCAGGCCGGCCAGAGCTACATAGAAAGACCCTGTCTCAAAAAAAAAAAAAAAAAAAAAAAAGACGAAAAGAAAAGAAGTTAGCTAGATCAGTAATTTTCCAACCACTGTCCAATTAAGGTTTTAAGAGAACACAGGGTTGAATGGATTAAGAATAAAATGTCCAAAAAGCTAGCCAACAACGTGATACCTAAGGGTCCCTTCCACACTAGGACTGCACTGTTGAATGCTGGTGTGGCTGGAAAGCAGCTGAGCGGGCTGTGGGCTTCGTATCACTGGGTCACTCCAGTGTTTTGCTTTGTGTGTGTGTGTGTGTGTGTGTATGTGTGTGCGCGTGCCCACGTGCTTATCACAGTGCATATGTCCGATGATGGCCACAAGGGTGCAGCTTCTTGCTGTCCACCTTGAGAGGGTCTCTTATTCATTGCTGCATATGCCAGGCTAGATGGCCTGTGAGCATCCAATAATTCTCCTATCTCTGCCTGGAGACAGGTGGTCCTGGAGGCCCACTGGCATTATGAGTGCATGCTACATCGTCAGTCTCTACATGGCTCTGAGGATGGAACCCTGCCCCTCCCGTGCTGTGTGCAAGTGCTTATTTATGAGCCACCTCCCTAGCCCCCAGCTCTAGTTTTGTAAGGACCACAGCAGGCCCCCAATAAGGAAACATCTGAGAGACAGCCAGCCATCTAGCAAAGTCCCCGATCTCCTGCCTGTCTAACCTTCACATGCTTGTCAGAAATCACGTGTGGATGTGTCAGCCACTTACTTCACACGCAAGCATTTCTTCCACATCCTCCAGCTTCTAATGTCACTCCACTGTCCTGGGTGGGTAGGAGACAAGTGAGCACCCTGAGAACTGCAGACATCACAAGGGTAGCTGACCAAACGCAACCCAGCCATTCTGTCTTCCGACTACTTTGTCCTGTCTAGTCCTCCTGGGACCCTGAGAGGCCTGAAGTACCTTCCATCGATAAGTAAACAGAATCTGCACCCACCCAGGCCGTCTGCCTCCACCTCCCGCGTGTGTGCACCACCACATTATTTATGTAGCACTGGGCATAGAACCCAGGGCTTCCTGCATGCTAGGCAAGCACTCCACCAACTTGGCTACACCGCAAGCCCCCAGTATAAGAAGTATTCTAACAGAAAGATGGAAAATACAATTAGTGGAGAAAGGCTGGGCAAAGCGGTACATGCCTCTGTTCTTAGTTATGGGGGCGCTGAGGCAGAAAGATCAAGAGTTTGAGGCAAGCCTGGGCTACACAGCAAGACCTTTTCTCAAAATTAATTACAAGATGCACAGACAGAACCGAACATGGTGGTTTACACCGTAACTCCAGCACTTGGAAGGCAAAATAGAAAATATCACTACAGGTTGAAACCTATCTGGGCTACACAGCAAGAGTCTGGTACAAAATACAATTAACAAGGGCTAGCAAAGTGGCTCAGTGGGTAAAGGCACTTGCTCCCAAGACTGACAACCTAAGTTCAATCCCCAGGATCCAGATGGTAGAAGGACAGAATCAACTCCCACCAAGTTATCCTGTGACCTCTGTGCACACACACAGTAAATATATAAGTAAATGTAACTTAAAAAAAAAAAAAAAGCCAGGCGTCATGGTGCACACCTTTAATCCCAGCACTCGGGAGGCAGAGGCAGGTGGATCTCTATTTGAGGCCAGCCTGGTCTACAGAGCAAGTTCCAGGACAGCCAGAGTTACATCGGAGAAACCCTGTCTCAAAAAACTAAAAGAAAAAAAAAAAAGAAAAAGGAAAACACAGATTACACACTGTACCTATTGCATCATGAATGAACTGGGTTAAATAAATGAAGGCCATTTTAGTTAAAACCCTGAAAACCACAAAGGCATCCTCTCCCGATGGGACTTCTAGAGCTCCATCTAGCTGTGTTCAATTCTTCCCATCCTTCCTTCCTTCTCTAAACACCCCGCTAAGCATTAAAGAAGGAAAGGGACAAGACGATGTGGCCCTTGTCTTCAAAGAGCTCAGAGGCTGGTAGGTGGCAGAGCCACAAAAGCAGCTAATGGTACAAGAGAAACAGACCACAAAGGTTGTGGAAACACAGAGGAATGGGTTGCAAATTGCCTGGAAGAATTAGGGAAGACATTTCTGAAGAGGTGACTTAAAAAAAAAGAAGAAGATGATTTATTTTTAAATTAGGGGGTGGGGTAGCTGGAGTTACAAGTGGTTGAGAGCTGCTGAACATACATGCTAGGATTCTAACTGGGGTCCCCTGCAGGATCAGCGAGGGTGCTTAACTGTTCCATCTCTTCAGCCCCTAAAGGGACGGGTTTTGATTTACTCTTAAAGGATAAAGCTGAGTTTAATAGCAAAAGAAGAAAAGAAAAGAAAGAAAGTTAAGTCCGGGCCAATGGAACCGCATGTGGAGGCCTGCGTTACGGAGCTTGCTGTTTCAGCAGACTAGACTTTCAGTGGGACAGTAACCAGGGTGGATACCAGAAGAACCATGTGGGGCCAGCTCAGAAAGGCTATGGACTTTGATTTTAACTTTGGGAGATGCCAATATTAATTTTATTTTGTTTTTAAACAAGGTCGCACACTATAACCCAAGCTGGGCTGGAACTTAATGTGCAGACCAGACTGGCCTTGAATTCACAGCAATCATCCTGCCTCTGTCTTCCAAGTGCTAGGGCTACAGGCAGGAGTGAACACACCCAGCTCAAATTAAGACTTCAGTGGGGCTTTGTTGTAGTTGTTGTTGCTGTTTTGTTTTGAGACAGGGTTTCTCTACGCTGTCCTGGCTGGCCTGGAACTCACAATGTAGAATATACTGGCCTCAAACTCACAGAGATCCACCTGACTCTTCTGTCTGGAGTGCTGGGATTATTGTTGTGGGCCACCATGCCCAGCTCAAACTGAGTGCCTGGTTCAGTGGTAAAACATGGACTTTGCTTCAGTGACACCCAAAGTTCAATCCCCAGTACTGGAAAGAAAAAAAAAGAGGAAACTATAAAACCAAAAACGTTTGAGGATAACATTGGCGTTGGAGCTGGAGTGGGGGAGACTGGGGCATTTCTTCCTCCTTTCATCCCCGCAGCCAGGACATGGGCAGCAGTGTGCTTAGGGGTCCATTTTTTCCGAAGTCAGACCAGAGAAGATCCTGAACTGCAGAGGCAGGACACAGTAAGTCACCTGACCTCTCAAAGTCACTTTCCATCCTAGGATCCTCTTTTAGAATTTCAGAGACAGCACATCATTTAGCCCATGAATCCCAGTTCTGCCATTTATTGACGAATAAATGCTATTCACTGAGCCTCCAGTCCATCTGTAAAATGGGAGTGGTGGGAGAAAGATCCTAGAGAATGCAGTGACAGTTAAGGGAGCACGCTACGGATTCGGTAATGTCTGGTACAGCGTCTGCTGGGTTGAGCAATGTCCCCCGCCCAAATTTGTGTCTACCCAGACTCTTTGGATGTGGTTTTACTGGGAATAGGGTCTTTACGGATAAACACGAGCTTCTCTGAGGTTGGATAGGATATCTCCAATGACTGGTGTCTTTTTAAGAGGGACATTAAGACAGAGACCAGGAAACACAGGCAGAGTGAGGATGATGGGAGGAACTGACATGATGCATCTGCGAGACCAGGAGTGCCGAGGGCTGTCGAAAACCTCTCCCTGGAACAGAGCTTTGGGTCCACAGGACCGACACAGAGGCCAGGTGCACACCTGTGATCCCTGTGAGGCAGAACAGAGACAGTCTCTGGAGCAGGCTGGCAAGTCTGGCTCATTTCAAAATGGTCATCTCTGAGTTCAGCGAGAACTCGCCTCAGTGTATAAGGTACACAGAAATCGAAGCAGACATCAAGAGTAAGATGGAGAGCAACCGAAGAGGTCATCTGAGGTGAGCCTCAGGCCTCCACACACACCCATGCACCTTCATACGAATGCACACACACACACACACACACACACACACACCTTTTATGCTACCCCGACTCCTGACTTCTAGCCTTCATAGCTATGGGGAATTAACTTCTGCCATCCCAGGCCACCGGATATGGGAATTTGCTTGGGCTGCCTTGGAAGACTAATACAAAATAAGTGCTCAATAAAATAAGTGTTAGCACTATAATTAATAAAATAAAATTAATTGAAAAACACTTCTGACAAATGCCTGACACACTGAGTTTGGCCAGAGGAGCTCAAAATTCTACACTAGAAAGAGGGGCACGGAATGGGGATGGAGAGACGGCTCGGCAGTTAGGAACATTGGCTGCTGTTCCATAGGACCCAGGTTCAATTCCCAGCACCTACCTGGCAGCCCACAAGTTGTCTGTAACTCCAGTTCTAGGGGATCTGACACCCTCACACAGACATGCAGGCAAAAACACCAATGCACAGGAAATACAAATAAATAAATTTTAAAGAAAGAAAAAGGGCAAGGAAGAGCTGTAATGAATAGCATTTTAAAACCAGGGCCTCAGGGCTGGAGAGATGGCTCGGCGGTTAAGCGCACTGGTTGCTGTTCCAGTGGACCCAGGTTTGATGCCCAGCACCCCACATGGTTGCTCACAACCACCTGTAACTCCTCCTGGGGGATCTAATGTCCCTCCTCTGGGCTCCACAGACACCAGCTATTTCCACGGTACACAGACATACATGTGGGCAAGATATCCATGCACATAAAAATAAAGACTTGAGCCAGCCAGGCAGTGGTGGTGCAGTACTGGGAAGGCAGAGGCAGGCGGATCTCTGCTAATTCACGAGCCTGGTCTACAGAGCTAGCTCCAGGACAGCCAGAGTCACACAAGGAAACTCTGTCTAAAAACCTAAAAATAAATAAATAATAGATAGATAGATAGATAGATAGATAGATAGATAGATAGATAGATAGATAGATATTGCATTTAAAAAGAAAAGACCATGGCCTCAAAGACTGGTCCCCAACTCTCTCAGCATCTCTCTGCCATCCACACATGAGTACCTTTCTAGAAAATCATGAAGTCAAATTCCTGTAGCTGCTTCACAGGATAAGCCCTGGAGGCTGTTCTTATGACAGAACCCAGGGTAAACTTGACATTCTCCTCTTCCAGAGTGATTAAGACGAAGAGACCACTGCCCTGAGCAGACCCCCCCAAAGTCCTAGAGAAACCTCAGAAGTCAACCTCAGGACACTTCTCATCCTCACCAAGCCTTCATTTTCCCATCTGTTAAGTAGGACAACGGCCTGGCCCTGAGATCTCTCTCACTCACTACCACATTCACATGTGGGTACCCACACTGGCCAGGCAAGTACCGTCCTCCTGAAGCTCCCTCACTGATAAACAGTGAGTTCACAAGGAACTGTTTACTACAGCTGTGAAGTGCAACCAGGACTAGGGGGGCAGAACAGAAGCTCGGCAAATCTGGCAAGAAACCTAGCCTGTTTCTTCTGATTGCCTTACGAGCCTAAAACAACAGTCACCTATGTAAACATTAACGGGTTCTCTTTAGAGGGGACAGGACAGCAAGTAGCCTGGAAACTCCAAATCCACAGCTAACCCCAAACATTTGTCAATAGACCTCCTTTCTCAAAGAAGGCACAAGACCAGCCAGTAACTAAGACTTCTGCTTCTTAAATGGGGGGGGGGGGAGCAGATAAGAGTAATGACTGCAGCTCCTACACAATCACAATGCTATCCAGCAGACAGAACATCCACTGACCACACCCCGGACATCTGAGGATATCTCTGAACTTCCCTAAGCCCCTCTACTCTCTGTCTGACTTGCTTGCCTGTTTACTGCTTTATAGCTCTATATTGCTGAGCTATGCTGACCTCTGTTCGTGACTGTCCTTTAGTCATAGTGAGACCAAGAGCAGTGAGCCGGGCCCTGCCCAACTCAGGGACACCAGCCACTCCCGAGCCCCCGCCCCGCCCAGACCCATACCAAAGTGACTTGTCATCCCATGAAGCGCTTGTAGACTTTTCCCCTTTTCACCAGGACCACAAGCCTCCCAGCCCTATGTTTTTGAGTCAGAGTCTTGCTATATAACAGAAGCTGGCCCCAAACCTGGGATCCTCAGCTTCCCAAATGACGAGTTTATAGACATGCATAAGTGCACCCCAAATCTTTCGGGTTTTTGCCCTATGAAAAAAATATTCATGTGTGTGTGTGTGTGTGTGTGTGTGTGTGTGTACACACGTGCTGGAAATTAAACCCAAGGCCTTAAGCATACTAATCACAGGCTCTACTCTGAGCCATACTCCTAGCCACTGAAAAAAAAGGAATTATCAACACTGAAAAGGGTCAGGCAGAAAACAACTTCCAGGAACCTAAGGAATTTGGAAGAGTTAAGAGTACTTATTTGATCCACACCAGCCAAATCTGCCCAAGAGCAGGTGAGACGCCTGTCCCTTCTGGGCTATAGGAGTGTCTCTCCCTTCTGCCTGTGTGACTGTAGCCCTCGGACCCTTCCCCTCAGCCAACGAGGAGCTGCAGCTAGCACCTGGACGTACATCTCTTACCTCGTCTGCATCCTCCCCGCCACCATCCTTGCTTGAGCTGCTGGGCTTGGCTGTGCCTTTGGCAAGTTTGGGGGGTTCCTGCTGAGAAAATGTGGGGTCAGGGTTAGTAGACCAAGAGAAAGGAGAGGCCTTGCCTGAGCTGCTTGGGATCAAATCAAGGGCCTTGCCTGTGCTAAGCACTCGACCACTGAGCTGTGTCTCCAATCCCCTTCTAGGTCTAGGTCTTTGTTTTAACTATGCACTGTCCAAATGAATCAGTTAAAACCTACTGTATTAGCCGGGCGGTGGTGGCACACTCCTCAGCACTCAGGAGGCAGAGGCAGGTGGATCTCTGTGAGTTCGAGGCCAACCTGGTCTACAGAGTGAGTTCCAGGACAGCCAGAGTTACAACAGAGAAATCCTGTCTCAAATGCCCCCCCCTAAAAAAGATTCAAACATGTCAATATGCTTTCATCAGTCTCCTCAGGAAAGAACTCAGATGAGATGGCTTAAGGAAATAGCATCAGGGGACAAGCTGGTCAGACTGCCTTCTGGGCAACTTGATCAGAGCTGCCAAAGGCTTCCCATGCTAAAGTAGAGCAGAGCAGAAGTCACTTCTCTCCACTCAGGGTCATCCAGAAAACACAGAGGCATCTGTCTAGATGTCAAAGCAGCACTCAAGCAAGAGGGTGCTACTGGTATTTAACCATGATGCTAACTAAAGGTGTGTGTATGGGAAGTGTTCCGCCCAAATGTTCAGAGCGTCTCCGGCAGCAAGCACTGTGACAGAGATAGAGGTGAAGTCTGAACTGTTAACAAACTGAGAGCACCAATCTAAAGGTTCCCTTGGGAACCTGGCAACTGGCTCGGAGCCCCTGCCTGTCCAGCATCTCTTCCCATGCTCTGGGCCAAAACAAAAGCAACCACACAGGGGCAGGATGGGGAGAATGTGAAAGAGCCTTGAGGATGTAGCTCGACACAAATCAGCGTGGTGGCATCCTCTGCGGGTCTTGGGACCTTCCGCCCAGTTAACAGACCTATGTGGGGTGCTTGGTCCTGATAAAGCCGGGCTAGAGGGGTCTGGTTTAGTCAATAGCATGAGCCTGTACGAGGGGCGATAAGAAATCCTAGCTTTCCTTACGGGGAGATGCAGCCCATTCTAGCAGTGTGTTCAAAAGCTCTGCCTGAGTGTAACAGCTGCAGGAACTTGGAGAGTTAACAATAGATGGGAATGGAAGGGAAGGGGAGCAAGATGAAGCTTAACCCTCGGAGGAAGGGCTGCCATGTGCACTAAAGATACAACTTGTCCTTGTGGACCCAGAGGCACAAGGGAAATGGGCTGACATCCAAAGAGGATAGACTGAGGCACCCAGCAAGGACGTGTTTTCTCGCAGTGTGGTTGTATGGAAACAGACAGCCTAGTGACGCTGAAAGCTCCCAGCCCTGAGCATTTGAGCAGAGGCTGGATGACCTCCTCTAAGGCATGCTGCAAAAGGATTCAAGCCGCAGATGAGAGCTGGATTGGAGGACCTTGGAAATCACTCCCAGCTCTGAGAGTCTGCAATTCAACAGCAGCCAAACCCCTTCAGTAAGAAGTATTAAATCAAATGATTGTGACTATGGGGGCAA
Source organism: Cricetomys ansorgei (assembly GCA_026225945.1). Taxonomy (NCBI): domain Eukaryota; kingdom Metazoa; phylum Chordata; class Mammalia; order Rodentia; family Nesomyidae; genus Cricetomys; species Cricetomys ansorgei. The sequence goes on along the minus strand of JAMJFZ010003581.1, from coordinate 856,697 downwards.
ACGAATCTCAGAGAGAAGAGAGTTCTGTGTGGGCTGGAACAGGGGGGAAGGCTTTCTGGGGGTGGAGAGGGAAAACCATTCCTGGATGGGGAGCAGCTTAGTGCTCTGTACAAGAGGGAAGGGGCATCTTTGGGTGAGCACTCTCCCACTGCCTATTGACCAGGCTGGCCACACTGACTCCTGTCCATTGCTCACAGTAAGTGGAGAAATGGGGGGCTGGGAGGGGGGAGGTGCAGCCAGGACATAACACCAAAGTGATTGCAAGCACACAACAGACACAGGCCCCTCCAACAAAGCTGATCCATCTTCTTTCAAGTCCGATCTCTAGACTTGCTCATAAGCTGCTTACTTTTCTCATACCCCTCCACCCACCTACGGCACTCAGCACGACGCCCAAGACACAGCTCTCAGCTGCCTCAGCGCGTGGGTGTGAGTGGGTGTAGGGGAGCAGGGCCCACGAGCCTTGCTCCCAACTTCTGAGGAACAGGTGAAGCACACGCACAGTGGTCCGGCCCAGCTGTCGCGTGGTGTGAGGCGCTGAGGTTTACAGCCAGCACTGTGTTGTGTGAGAGTGAGGAGGTAAGTAGCCTCTCTGAGCTCGTTTCCCTCCCCTATAACAGTCACAATGCCCGCTTCCCTTAGCCCAGTGTCTGGCTCATGAACTCCCAATGTTGGTTAGTACTTTTACTATCAATGAGAAAGTGGAAGGAAGCAGGGGTGCTTCATGCAGGAAAATAAAAGACATAAGTCCTGCCTGAGAAGAGAAGGGTCCAAATCTCCCCAGAGATTAACTCAGCACCTACCCAGTGTAAAGGAAGATGCTGACCATCATAAACACAGTTTAGCTATCACCTCAAGGAGGTAGACAAGACTTGTCCACGATTCATTCCCACACAAGGCCAACACAGAAAGTGGTCTCAAGCCAAGGCTCAGGAAAGGCTTCCCAGGGGAAGTGGTGGAGGATCGGGAGGTTTGGGACCAGAGAGAGAAAGGAGAAAGGGGACAGGTGATGGATGAGCAATAAGGAGCCTCCACCCACCTGTCTCTGTGCCTCCATCCTGGTACACCTCAGTCACAGTGTCATCTCTCTCCCCCTCAGCACTTGAAGGAGGCCAAACGCAGCCAAAAATCCAATGCAGGAGATTAAATCTCATGAAGGGCTCCATGCCTGCTTCCATGCATCCCAATCCTCCCTTTCTCAACCACATCACTCACGGTCTAAAGAAGTCTAAGAATGTCGCTTCTAATTCTTAATCATCTGGCAGGCAAACACTTTCTACAGACTGGACAGGATCTGATCCACAAATTAAAAACTACAGCTTGGTAAGGATCTCACTGCTTACTCAAAACTCCACACCCCTCAGTTCCTAGCTTAGCTATCTTGAGTGTGCAGTTTCTGCAGCTGAACGGCCCAAATCACATTGGCAAGCCCTCTCCCCAAGGACAGGACCTGGGTAGGGCACACAACTCTGCCCAGCTCACCATCTTCAAGGGATTCAGTACCTAGAAAACCATCACCAACCCCATGCTCTAAAACTCAGACTCTGAGAAGTTATGGTGACAACCCATAATCAGAGCTGCCTGGCAAATACACAACAGCTCCAGGATAAAGAGTTTGATTGATAAGGTCAGAGATGGTAGCACAGCAACGGAAGACGGATGCAATCCACCCTGGGGTCTTCAGAAGGGTGGATCACAATACCAGGCCAGAGCCAGCCCAACACAAGGGGCCAGCTCAAGAGAAGGAAATCCAGGGGAGGCTGGAACTGGTGCCCTAGCCATCTCTGCATAAGTCTGTAACTCAGAGGAACCACACCTCCGAGTCAGATCTCAGCAACAGCAGGGAACAAAGGGTAGGAAAAGCCAGGGATGAGGGACAGGTGAAGGCGGTATGGAGCTAGAAGGTGAAAGAAGGCACTATCAAGAAATGGCCTGTGGAGCTGGAACTGTAGCTCAGTGGCACTGTACATGCTCATGTGCAAGACCCTGGGTTTGATCTCTATCATTGCAAATAACAAAGAAATCCCCTACGTAAGAACATTACAACAAAGTATGTATGTCCAGGGGTGGCTGGATTGCAGGATAGGAAGAAAACTAAACAGAATAGGGCAGATTCCTGCTTTAATATGGCTCAAGAGAGAGAGAAATCCAGCACTGGTGCAAAAAAGGAAATGCAAAGGTTATCATAAGGAATAAGGGGAGGAGCCTGTTCAGATTAGAAACGGTGTCTGGTTTAGGGTGAACATGGAGGCCAGCTGATGCCAGTTAGGCACTTGCACAGAAGAGCCCTCCAAGTCAGGAGATCTGATATTGCAGCTGGGCCTCCAGCAGGATGAGTGACCTTGGACAAGTCCCTTCCCCTGTCGTGGCCTCAGTCTTCTCATCTGTACCACCAGGTTCTATACTGCATGTGCTCAAAACCTCCCTTCCAGCACTGGCGTTCTGAGGTTCCATCAACAGAAGGAAGGGCTCAGTCCTGGCTTACAAGTTTGTGTGTAAAGGAAGAACTCGAGGGAGGGGCCTAGGCCAGATTTGGGCGGAGGAGAAAGAAAGCAGAGCGGTTCTAGGTCAGGGGCTTGGCATGGAGGGAGAAGGACTATACAGAACTGTGGACAGGCCCTCTTCAGGCTAGTGAGGAGAGGAAGGAAGGGGCTGCGCAGGGCGGGGGTGGGGGAAGTACTGGAGGGGGGATGCAATCTTAGATGAGGACTGTCCCAAACCCGTGGGGGATCAGGGATGGAGGAAGATGAAGAGAAAAAGCAAGGGAGCGAGCTGGGAGTGGGGCAGATCAGGAAGGGGTCGGGGGTGGGAGCAAAGAGGAAGGGGAGAGGGGTAGGTGGGGGGGATCTGTTCCAGCTGCTGCACGGGCTGGGGGTGCAGCCAGCGGTGCGGCCCAGGGGCTGGTCCGGGAGTGGCTGGCTGCGGGGGGCCGGACCCGAGGCTCAGTCAGAGGCTGTCCCGGGCCTGCCTCGGGCCCCTCCCAGAGCGCCGCGCAGGCCCCGCGGCGGAGGCGCGGAGGAAGGGGCCACGCTCACCTTCTCCTTCTTCAGTTTATAGGGCATCTCGGCCGGTCCACACCCGGCCCGGCTCCCGCGGCCCCGCTCCGGCTCCGGCTCTGCTCGGCCGCACTCGGCCCGCTCGGCGTCTCTCCGCCACCGCCTGCGCGCTGCGCCCGGGCCGAGCCGTGGCTGCCTCTCCAATTGGCCGGGACTCTTACAAACCTGCCTGACAACCAGGCGCCGCCTCCTCGGATTGGTCATTGGAGCCAGGCTGCTTCCTTTTTTTCTCATTGGAAAGAAAGAGTACAAACCGCCAGGGTTCGGCGCCCGGAATTGGCTGTAGTGGGAGGTCCCGCCCTAGAGGGGGTCGGGCTTCGCGGGGGAGGCGGGGCCACGGGGAAACCCGAGCTCGGCTGGCAGCGCTGCTGCCCGGCGTAGCCTGTGCGTCGTCCTCTACTATTCTTCGGCCCTTACAGCTCTATTCCTTCTCCCCAGAAGTCGTTCCCTGTTCTGTTACCCGCCCTGCCTCGTCTGAACTGGAGGGAAACGGCCCTGACGCGAAAGGGCACCTTCACAGAAGTTTAAGGAGCTCAGATTGCACACATCAGATTGATAGAGAAGGCTCCCAAGGGTCCTCCTGGGCGTTCATCAAGTCTGTCCTAGATCGCAGTTGCAGAGGAACAGAGGGGAAGCCTATCGGCAGTGGAATCCGACTGAAATAAAATAAGAATCCCTGTTTTGCTGCAGCTTCAAGACGTGGGTCCCAGTACCTACTGCAAGGGTGCTGGGATCGGCAAACCAACTGCGTTTGAGCCATTGAGAATGAATTGGAAAAGCAGCCTCACCGTTGAGTGTCCCAGAAAAACTATCCCTTGCCCTGCTGTCACGCAAGCAGATAAGACTGGATTCTTGCCCTCAGGGAGTTCTCACTCTAATGAGGTTCAGAGACTTGTGTAAGGGATGATTAAAATACGATGTCGTAAGTTACACACAAACCTCAGAGTAGCATGGAGTAGTATTTTAGGTACCCTAGTAGCCAACAGACTACATTAAGAAACTGGAAGAGGTCCATCACAAATAAGCCTGGTATGGTGGCTTACCCCTGTAATTCCTGCAACAGTCCAGCCTTATTTTATAGCCAGTTCAAGACCAGTAAGAACCTGTCTCAAAAAAACAAAAACAAAACAAACAAAAAACAAAAACCCACAACTGAAAAATTAAAAATAAGCCTGTAGCTGCTTGTTCAGCATGTAAGAGGCCTTGGATTCCCCCAGCACAAATAACTAACTAAACAAATAAGTTGCCAATGATCCTTATACAAAGAGAGTAGTAGCCATAAGAATGAGGAAGATGGGAGCTAGAGAGATGGGTCAGTTGTTAAATACACTTGCTGCTCTTCTAGAGGACCAGGGTTAGGTTCCCATCACCCACGTCAGTGGGCTCATAACTGCCTATAACTCCAGCTCCAGGGGGATATGTCCCCCTCTTCTGGCTTTCATGAGCACTGCACACACCCACACAGACATATACACATAAATAAGAATTTTTTAAAACGAATGAAGAAGAGTCAATGGGATCAGGATGCCAATAATGACAACAGGATTTGGGAAAGTCACTGGATTGAGAGGAGATGGTACAAGGGGAAGAAGTTGAGGATGACTTTCCTAAGTGATGAAAGATGGTCAGAGGAAACTGGTGTGCAGAAGTTCATTTCCAGTTATGTTTAAAATAATTGTTTTGTGTACTGTTGGGTGAAGGGCTGCCTATGCCTGGGCATTTGTATTGTCTGCAGGTGTTGGCTTTATGCAAAAGATGTTTGATTGCTCATGATCTGCACGTGCTATCGGTAGAACACCTGAGGAGCACAGGCATCAATAAAAACTCCTGAGACCTCAGGGTTCCACTGTCAAGTATGGCATTTGCCATCACAGGTGGTTCTCACTTCTGAGGTCTGGCTGCGTTTACATCTATGAAAATGCCTCCCTGTCTTCCTTACTGATTGACGCCGTGGGTGTGGTGTACTGCTACAAGTGGTGCCTGCAACGTGGGGCCCGAAATCATGCCACCTACATCCGATGTGGAAACAAGGAAAATGAGAAAGAAACTCCAGACTTCAAAGAGTCTGGTAAAGTACGCGCAGAGCAAACTTCAAAAAGTCCAGTAAAGTATGCTCAAGCAGTTCCCAGAGGACAGAGATTATACATGTGCAAAAAAAAAAAAAAATGACTAGAAGTATCCTGAAGGAAGAGGAGAGCAAGGAAGGAAATAAGCCTCTATGAAGAAAAGGCTGTGAAAATCAAGTGAGAAAGAGGGCTCAAAAATCAAACCCACAGAGAGAGTCCTCTTTAAAAAAAAGAGAGAGCTATGTCAGACAAAAGATACAGAAAAAGATTTGAGAAGTACTTCTGGTAAAGTATGAGAACCTTGGTGGCATCCATCAAAGCATTTTGAAAGCAAGGTTCCCAATTGCTTTCCCTGATCATGGAGCCAATACTCCCTCCTGCTATTTGCAGCAACAACAGAGCTGAGGAGGATTGGGGGGGGGGGCTGGAAATGGAAGCCAAAGCATACTGTTCTACAAACTGAGATTGCTGATAGTGCGTGTGTGAGAGAGAGAGAAGCTCAAGGTCTTGTTGCCCAGCAAACCTGAACACAACAAGCGGTCTGGATACTGGTGAAGCGGTCCTAAGACATGTCTGCTATGATGATGAAAACTCCACAAGAGACTCCTTCCTAAAGACAAGGAACACCTGCAAAGATGCTAAGAAAAACTTGCTAAAAGAATCAGAACTAACAGTTGCTGCATTATGAAGTCTTTGGAATGTTCTGCCAAATTTTGAATTCAAACATGAACTGACCAGTTGTTTTCCTGAAAACTAGACTCTATCTTAAAGTCTGGAAAGTGTTTCCTCAGGGTCAGCACACAGAAGCTGTCTTCTAGAACTGGACAAAGTTGTATGCCATGCTGGTAGCCAAATTTGGTACTGTAAGAGTCGCCCAGATGGCACTGGTTTTGAAGGTATGAAGGGGTCATGGAGAACAGCTGAGACTTGACACTGTGAGAAGCCAGGAAAGGCCATTGGTAAAAGTGCAGTCTCCTAACAGTTGAAGGCCCAGATTGAAGGGGTTATACAGAGAAGTTAAGGCTTGGCACCATGAAGAAAATCCTGGAGAGGCCATTAGAAAAGGTGCAGCCTCAGTAGCAGTTGAAGGCCCAGGATTGAAGGGGTCAATGCAGAGAAGCTGAAGCTTAGCATCACAAAGAGAGCCTATGAGAGGCTACTGGTGAAAGTGCAACTCATTTGCATCACAAGACCCCAGCATTCTGAAGATGCCAGTACCATGGGATGACTACCAAGAACAGCAGCAGAGCGTGTGCGCACAAGTGTGTGTAGGGGGTTGTCAGCCAGAACCTGGAGGACAAGCTGTGTGTGCTGCAGAGGACAGAGCCAGAGAAGTGGCATTTGGAGCCCTTTGGAGAAGCCCAGATAATCATGAGTGAATTCCAGATAATTAGACATTGATAATGTTTTTCTGCTGTCCAAAGTCATTGGGAAAAGCTTGATAGATGTTTGGTTTCATCTGGTCCTGTGCTTTAGCAAGGCTCTTAATTGTTCCTCTTATAAATGGTTTTGATGGTATGGTGTTTAATTGTGTTGTAGAGCTAAAACATTTTTTTTGACTGGCTTATACAGAAAAGGAAGAAATGTTGCAGAAGTTTATTTTCAGTTTTGTTTAAAATAGTTGTTTTGTGTATTGTTGGGTGAAGGGTTGCCTAGGCCTTGGCATTTTGTACAGTCCCGTAGGTGTGGGCTTTATGGAAAAGATGTTTGGTTGCTCACAGTCTACATGTGCTGTCAACAGAACACCTGAGAAGCTTAGGTATAAATAAAAACCTCTGAGATGAGACACTTGGGGTTCTACTGTCCAGTATGGCACCTGCCATGATGATGGGGGTTCCCTCTGCTGAAGTCTAACAGGGTTTGCATCAATGAAAATATCTCCCTAAACTAGGCAGTGGTGGCGCACACCTTTAATCCAAGCACTCAGGAGGCAGAGGCAGGTGGATCTCTGTGAGTTCGAAGCCAGCCTGGTCTACAGAGTGAATTCCAGGGCAGCCAGAGTTACCACAGAGAAATCTTGTCTCAAAAAACCAAAAACAAAATAACAACAACAAACCAAAGTGGGGGGGAGGGGGAGACAAGAAAGAAAAGAAAGTGTCTCCTTGTCTTCCTTGCTGAGCAACATAGTGGCTTCCTACTACACTGGTGTCATAATGCCAGAGACAGTAAGGATTGACCTGAGGCAGATAGAGCATGATAAAGATTGAATAGTAACACCTTGGTTTTGCAATTTGCAATTCTGACTGGTGGTCTTTGCTAGGGCAGCTTCAGAGGAGTGGAAGTTTATAGTAGGTTTAAGAGTGTGCATGAAGTAAGGACAGCAAATGTAGGACCCTGGCTCTCAGACATGAACAGCATTTTGCTCTGTGACTAAATACTGAATTAAAAGCAACACACGTTAGACTACATTTCTATTATTTTTATATATTTTTTAAATTTTCTGTGCATTGGTGTTTTGTCTGCAATCATGCCTGTGTGAGGGTGTTAGATTCCCTAGAACTGGAGTTACAGTTATGCTCTGCCATATGGGTGCTAGGAATTGAATCTGGGTCCTCTGGAAGAGCAGCCAGTGCTCTTACCCACTGAATCATCTCTCCAGCCCACATGGTACACATTATAATCCTCACACTCAAGAGGCTGAGGCAGGGTTGCTGTGAGTTCAAGGCCATCTAGGGATAGATAGCAAAAACCTGTCTCAAAAACTCAAGAAAAATCCAGATGTGGTAGAGTGCTTATAATTCTAGTCCTTGAGAGGCAGAAGCAAAGGGATCAGGACGCTACAGCCAGTCTTGGCTACATAACGAGTTCAAGACCAACTCTCAAGAAACTGAGTAGAAAGAAGAAAGGAGGGGCTGTGAAGATGGCTCAGTCATCTTTATCAACAGTGCTTGTTGCAAAAGCATGAGAACCTGGCTTCAGTACTCAAGAGGCCACCCCTAGCGTCCATTTAAAAAAGTTGGGGGTGGTATCACGCATCTGTAATCCCTGCACTGAGGAGGGTAGAGACAGAAGGATTCCTCAGGTTTGCCGGCCAGACAGTCTAGCCAAATCAGTTAGCTCCGGATACAGTGAGGAAACCCTTTCTCAAAAAATAATACGGAGAGCAATTTCAGAAGACAACTGTGTTATGTAACAGTTTCCACTGAGATTGAAACATTCCATCAGGCAGGAAGTTCCTTAAGCAGGAAGCTAGACAGCTTCAGGAAGACCCTGAAACTGACCAGATTCACTAGGCTCCTCCCTGCCAGAGTAACCAAAAAAAGCTTTGAGTCCCTCTCAGAGAAGTGAGGACAAGCTGCAAAGATGACTCTCAGACCAGCAGGGACCCGAAGGAAGCAGAAACCAGCCAAGATGCATGGAAGAGAGCTAGACCAACGGATACACCTAGAGAGGGTACTCTCCAGCCTGTCAAGCTGCTGGCAGGCTGTGCAGTGTGCTTTAGGTTTCTGGTTTTGTTTTCAGCTTTTTTTTTTTTTCCTTTCTTTTCTTTGTTCTATTTATTTATTTAATTTTGCTTTTCAAGAAAGGGTTTCTCTGCTGTAACCCTGGCTGTCCTGGAACTCACACTATAGACCAGGCTGGCCTTGAACTCACAGAGATTTGCCTGCCTCTGCCTCCCCCTGGCTCTAGGTTCCTAGTTTCAGGAGCTGTCACCCATGCTGGCGTGGACTCTGGTGATGCAGTTGTCTTTGAGTTCTGCTCCTGTGAGCAACCCCTTGCCCATATTCCTTTAAGCAACCCCAACAAAGCTCATTGCTTCACCGAGTTGGACTTTGTTGGTGTCTGTACTTGGTCTGTCATGGGATCCTCGTTTGGGGCGAGATGTGTGTTGTATCTCCTTAGGAAAAGCTGTCACATAACCTGATCTTAGCATCTGACCTCCGAGTGCGATTACACATGTGCACGCACATAAACACATGCACATACACAAAGAAGGACGATGGGATATCCTATTGGATACAAATTTTCCTGTATCCTAGGCTGGCTTCAAATTCACACTATGTCGCCGTTGCCTCTACCTACCAAGTCCTAGGGAGACAGGAGTGCATCACCAGTTTTAGTATGTGCTGGAGATCAAACCCAGGTCCTCATGTGTGCCAGGCAAGCACGCTACCAACTCAGTTACAGCTCCAGCCCAATCTGAGGTGTTTGACCTAAGGTATTTCCAGAAAGGATCATCGAGATCTAAATATTTTCTCATCTTTCTGGGGATAGAGATACCTTAATACTCGTAATCCTAATACTCAACTTTCAGATAGCTGACGTTCAGATGTCTCAAGAATGTATAATATACAAAACAGTAGATTATCTCAATTGGCTCAACCGTAAAGAAAGGGAGAAAGCTGGACAGTTGCAAGAAGAAAATACAAGATCCAAAACAGGCACTAGTCACCATCCAATACATTGATTAAATGTAATTAAACAAAAATAAAATCTGTAATTGGTCATTAGAAATGTGACCCGTCACTGAATGTAATGTAGCAGCAGAGTGAAGACAAATATGAGATCTAAGTAACGGTACAGGCTGTTGGCTCAGTCCTCATCACAGAGGCCTCCAACCCTTTTCTTCTGCCTCCTCTGCCGCTTTACCTCTGGGGCAGAAACAGTGGGTCTCCGAGGATTAGCAGGGGAGAGCAACGGGTTTGAGGGAAGAGATAGACTGCTCGATCGTCAGGTTCGGTGGGAGCAGGGCAGTGAACACGGAGGACCCCAGGCGCTGCTGGAACGTGGGCTTGGCGTAGGGTGTGCCGGGACAGGTGTGGCAGCACCACGCTCCTGGGCTACGTGAACCACGTGCAGTCATTCAGTCAGCAGCCACTACGTAAGTACTTACCCATAAGCACGTCTGGGGCCGTTTTTATAATCCTACCGCTCCCTCTCACAACGTTCCCTGCAACCCTCAGGCCTCAGTGCCTACAGCTGAGCCGGACAAACCTAGATTTCCTCAGAAAAAAATGGACTCCTTCCATTTTTCATACCAACCACTCTCGACCCGTCAGTCAAACACCCAAGACTAGTGATCTCCCCTACCGAAACGCAAAGGTGAGGGCTTCTGCGCGCAGACTCAAAGGGCGCATGCGTCGGGGAGGACGGAGGCGCAGTCCAATCAGCACCGGCGCAGACATCTCCTAAGAGGCCGACTCCGCCCCGACGCCCCGACGCCCCGCCCATTCCCTGCCGGAAGCGGAAACGCCGCCGGCGCCGGGGAGTTTCCCGGTCCGGGGTTCCGGAAGTGGAGGCTGTCGGTCGCCATGGCACTGGCTGTCCTGCGCCTTCTGGAGCCCTTCCCGACCGAGACGCCGCCGTTAGCGGTGCTGCTGCCGCCCGGCGGCCCCTGGCCGGCCGCGGGGCCGGGCTTGGTGTTGGCGCTGCGGCCGGCGAGCGAAAGCCCTGCGGGGCCCGCGCTGCTCGTGGCGGCCCTGGAAGGACCCGGCGTCCGGAGCGCGCAGCCAGGGCCCGGGCCTCCGCAGCTGCTGGTGAGCCGCGCGCTGCTGCGGCTCCTGGCGCTGGGTCCCGGGGCGCGAGTGCGAGCGCGGCCTGTGCGGCGGCCTCCGGCGCTGGGCTGGGCGCTGCTGGGCACGTCTCCCGGGCCTGGGCTTGGGCCTCGGGTCGGGCCGCTGCTGGTGCGCCGCGGGGAGAGCCTGCCCGCGCCCGGCTCGCGAGTGCTGGAGACGCGGCCCGCGTTGCAAGGGCTGCTGGGCCCAGGGACGCGGCTGGCCGTGACTGAGCTCCGCGGGCGGCCCAGACCGGGCCCAGAGAGTCGGGACCACAGCCATCCCCTACCCCCGCCCGTGGTGTCCTCCTTCGCTGGGTCCCGCTCAGTCCGGCAGCTCCGAGGAGTTCTGGGAGGGACTGGAGACGTGTTGGGTGTGAGCCGGAGCTGTCTCCGGGGTCTCGGGCTCTTCCAGGGTGAATGGGTTTGGGTGGCCCGGGTCGGAGAGTTACCGAACGCCCCCCAGCCGCACTTGGCTAAGGTACAGGTCCTAGAGCCTCGCTGGGATCTGTCCGAGAGACTGGGACCCGGCTCTGGGCAGCTGGGAGAGCCACTCGCTGACGGACTGGTGTTTGTGCCCGCCACTCTGGCTTTTAATCTCGGCTGTGACCCCATGGAATTGGGAGAGCTCAGAATTCAGGTCAGGAGTGCTTCCTTTTTCTTCTGCCCTCTTACTCTTACCTGCCTTTACTGAATTGGAGAGTTAGGCTCTAGAATTTAGGTCCCCTGGGCCTTACGATTTTGGACTTTGCACTTTAAGATCGCTTAGGCTCGTTTACCCATTCTCTATTATTAGACTGTGTCTCCATAATGTAGTTGCGCATGGGAAGGGCTGTCATGTGTTCAGGTGAAAGGTGAGGTTCCCTGTCAAGTACCAGATGTGCATACCTACTTATGCTAATCAGTAACTGGGTTGCTACATTAGAATGGTGTCTCGGTGCCTTTGCCCTGGGCTTTTCCTTGACTTCCTATCCTACCTAAAAATGACACCTCCTTTATAAAGCCTTTCATGAGCTCAGTACCACAACTTTAGCTTCATTTCTTCCGCTCTAGCCTTTTGAATCTTTGTTAAGATATTTATCTTGTTCTGTTTATGATTACATAATCCTCAATGGTATATTGTAAATTCCTTGAAAGGGCTTTTTGTTATCTTTGGTACTTGATATTTAATATCTTATTAAATACATTTAAGAGAAGTGCTTGGAAGTGTTTGGTTTCTGCCTTTACTTTTAAAAATACAGTTGTGCTTAGGAGGGGGAACTACAGTTTAGTTTGCAAGTATGTAAGTGTGTGGTTAAGGTTGGTGTTGGCTTGAAAGGAAGCCTCTTGAAATTAACTAGCTAAAACAGCACCAGTTCTTGAGTTGACTCAACCCCCTCGGGTGCCCACTGGCCATATGTAGAAAAAACACGTCCATTGGTGTGGAAAGATCTTGTTAGGTGCAGTTAGTACTGTGAGAAAGGGTGTGGCTCAGTGAAACCACTTGCCTCGAACCTGAGAAGCCCTGGGTTCCATTCCCAGCACCCAAACCAGACCAGCCAAAAACAGTGGACGTGGGTTTTTCTGACTGAAGAAAACTCACCAGCGGAACCAGCTTCTCAGCTTTGTTAGGCTGTATCTAAAACTGGCCGTGGTGACTCCTATCTAGGAGAACAACTGAGCTGAAGGTCACCCTGAGCTACAGAATGAACCAGTAAAACCATATCCCTTTCCCACAGCCAGAATTCATTGCCTTCACCAAAGACCACGTCTGCCCTCTTACCCGCCTTAACTGAATGGGAAGGCTGTTCAAAGAGCTTGATGTGTCATTCAAAGAACTTTGAGGGGCAGGGCATGATGGTGCTTGCCTATATTCCCAACACTTGTCAGGTGGGGGCAGGAGGATTAGGAATTCAAGGGCATTCCCACCAACATAGCCACCGATCTGGGCTACATGAAACCCTGTCTCAAAAACAAGCAAAACAGCACTTACAGAAAAGCATTTATTTGCACCTCACTGGCCTTGGGCTAAGGTATCAAAGAAACGTCCAGAAAGACTCTTTACAAGCAGCTTTTTGGAACCAGAGTCACCAAGAGTTGGCATGGCTTCTTGGTACACATTAGGAGAGCTTTGGTTTTCTGAGGACAGTAGAGGTATGCAGTTTGTCTGCCTCAAGCCACTAGCCTTGATATGGGAAAGACAAAAGGGAGAGGTGTAGGTACTGCTGCTGAGAGGGTGAAACCCGACACCTTGGAGGTTCTAAGGTGGTGATTGTCTCTTCATCAGAGGTATCTGGAAGGCACCATCGCCTCGGAGGACAAAGGAAGCTGCTCACTGCTGCCTGGGCCTCCATTTGCCAGAGAGTTACACATTGAAATTGTGTCCTCCGCTCATTACAGCACTAATGGAAACTATGACCATGTTCTTTACCAGCACTTTCGTACACCCAGGTTAGCTGCCTATACCTTTTCAGGAGAAGAACACCTCACTTGTCCCTCTCCTCCCATCCCGTGCCTCAGATCCAGCCACTACAGTGCTTAAGAGAAGCCACATTACAGGCAGTGTTGTGGCAAGAAACCTTGGAATGACCACAAAGTGAACTCTAAGAATAAAAGGACTGTTTGGTCAAAGAGAACTGCAAAAAGAGCCAGGAGCCCTCTCCGTCTCTAGTTGCTGATCCCTTTTCTAGTCTCACCGCCATCTCACCAGCTCAGTCCAAGTCTTAATTGTTCCCTAGAAAATTGCTTGGGAAGCTGTGGGTCTTCTTGGGAACGGGCCCAGGTGTGACAGGTGTACATTTCTGACTCCCACTGTGAGCTGACTGAGGCCGCTGATGTGTTGCAGGGTGGTCCAAGAAGGGGATGTTCTGTGTGTACCAACGGCTGGGCAAGTTGAAATCCTGGAAGGAAGCCTGGAGAAACTGCCCAGGTATGCAGCTGCCTCTCGCCTAGAACCCAGAGTCATAACCTGAGTGCGGTTTGACAGACTTCTCCCTCAAGCTGTATGTAATAATTTTGTGCCAAAGGATATTTTGTTAGTGCTCGAGAGGAAAAGATGCACCTTCTGGTTCCCAAATGGACATAGCCAGAGACATTAAGAATCTCCACCTGGGGCTGGGGTATACGTAGTGGTAAAATATTGGCCTAGCGTGTGAGGGAACCTAGACTTGTTTCCTAGAACAAGCACACACACAACACTAAGGAACAAATAGCACTGTCATGGAGCCGGAGATACAGCTAAGCATGGAGCACTTGCCTGGCTTGACTACAGGCACATACACTGGGCATAGTAGTATACAGCTGTACTTCTAACGCTTGGGAGGTGGAGGCAGGAAGATCATGAGTTCAAGGCCAGCCTGGGCTTTATGAAACTACATGGAAGGAAAAAGCAAGACTACTTTGGCCTTCTATGAAGGGAAGGAAATGTAACCGTACCCCAGGCAGTAGTCCTGTCTTTTCTAGACTGGTTTCCCATTTCCTGTCGTGTTGCTTCTTATGTTTATTTTGTGTGTGCATGCTTTCACACACATGAGAGGCATAGTGTGCATGTGGAGGTCAGAGGGTAACTCAGGAGAAGGATCTTGCTGTCTACCTTACAGGTTTTGGGAATACAACTTTGGTAATTAGGCTTGGCAGCAAGCATCTTTACTTGCTGAGCCATGTTACCCTTCCCCACTTTTGATTTTAGGTTTATTTAAAATAATAATTAAGGAAAAGAGAACCCTCGACAGTGTCAGGGACTCCAAGGAAGGACTACTTACCTAGTGTTTTATTAGAGACACACAGTTGGCTGGGCAGTGGTGGCACATGCCTTTAGTCGCAGCACTCGAGGGGCAGAGGCAGGCAGATCTCTTGAGTTTGAGGCCAGCCTGGTCTACAGAGTGAGTTCCAGGACAGCCAGAGTTACAACAGAGAAACCTTATCTCAAAAAACCAAAAAAAAAAAAAAGAGAGAGATTGTCAATTGACAGGCTATAACTTCGACAGCTATCATTTGAAGGTTTTCCGCTTCATCCTATGTCCTATGCCAAAAGAGACATCTTGCCAGGAATGCCTAGCTCATCTTTGCCAACACAAGAGCTTGGTTCTTGTTAGTGCCCAGTGCTCCTTGTCTCAGGGCAATGGTGCTTGGATGAAGGCAATGATAGTAACCCTAGTCCACCTCTGGCCTGGCATCTAGGCTGGTACTTACCAGTCTCTCCTGCCTCTCTCTTGTTAAGAAATGCCTAAAAGCTAGTGCTGTGTGTGCGGTTTTGTACTTTTGAGTCAGGGTCTTACTCTGTAGCTCAGGATGGACTCAAACTCATGGGGTAACCCAGAATGACCTTCAGCTTGGAGCAGTTCTCCAGGCCAGCCCCCTGAGTGCTAAGATTATTATGCCTGACTTAGTTGTTTTATTTTGAGACAGCGTCTCACTATGAAGCCCTGGCTGGCCTGGAACTCACAAATACCCGCCTGCCTTTACCTCCCAAGTTCTGGGATTAAAAGCATATACCATGAATTGGGTTATTTTTTGCTTTGCTTTTTTTTTTTTTTTTTGAGAAAGGGTTCCATGTAGCCCAGGCTAACCTCAAAATCTATGTGTAAATGCTGGCTTTGAACTTCCGATCTTTCTGTTTCTACCTCCTGAATGCTGAGGTTTATAGGTGCGCACACACAGTTTTATGAGGATCAGACCCAAGGCTTCCTGCATGCTAGGCAAACATTCTACCAACTCAATTAAACCTACAGCCCCTGGTTAGTTTTCTATAGAAAAACTGCAGGCGCCCTGCACTTTGTACTTTCGAAGGAAAACAGGTGGTAGGACATCCTGAGACACACAAGCAGGCCATTCTGACTGCTGCTGACCCAGCTCTGGAAACCTGCCTGCCTTCTGGATGCTGAGCACAGTGTTCTTCATGAGCAGGTCCCAAAGAAAGCAGGGTTGGGACAGTAAGCAAGAGAGTCCAAGTGCAGATAGGTTTAAGCCACCTAGGCTTGATAAGGGAAACCCAGAGTGCTCCTCATATTCCCTAGAAAGCAATTCCATCACTGATGGACACACGTTAGCCTCCCTGTGCACTGCTTCACCAACTAAAGCTACATGGGAGTCATCTGTTCCACCGCACCCCCAGCCCCCTGCTCCTTAGCTTTCGGGAACACAACCCAGTATTCCCTCAGCTGCAACCTCCCAGCAAAGAAGGCAGTCCCTGCCTAACTCCCCACAGTGCCATCCCTTGTTGCTTTCCTTATGCATTGCTTCCAAGATGTACTGACAAGACGCTTGGCATGATAGAGGTGCTAGGCTGTATACCCATCTTAGCCACAGAAAAGTGCAGCTTTCTGAGCCAGAGCATAGCCCAGACACTGAGCTTTTTACCTGGCACACACCAAGCTCTAGGTTTAATTCACAGCACACACTTCTTATGTTTCAGTTTTTCACCATAGCCACTGCCAGCCATAAAATACTTAGAAGACATGTATCTGTTTTGGGTATGTGTTTGTGAGCATGGGTGCATGGGCGTGCAGGTGCATATGTGTATGGAAGCCCTGACATCAAGTGCCTTAATTGCTCTTCACCTTGTATTTTGAGGCAGAGTCCCTCGCTAAACCCAGAAGTCTCTGTTTAGGATGGTCTGTCCAGCCAGCTTGCCCTGGTGATTCCGTCTCTTCCTCCTGTGCTTGCTGGGATTATGGGCGGGCAGCCATACCCACCCATCTTTTATGTGGTTCTGGGGCTCTGAACTCTGGTCTCCATGCTTGTTTGGCTAGTACTTTACCAGCTGAGCCGTCTTCCCAGCCCCACTGACGATAATTTTGTAACACAAACCTTCCTTTACTTTGAAGCACTCCGATCCACCTTTGCTGCCAGTGTGGGCAACACGCCAACTGGATAACATTTTGAGTGCAGGAGTTTGCATCCTCATGTGTCCTAGGCCCAGAGCAGTGGCTTCCAACCTTCCTAATGCTGTATTCCTCATGTGGTGGTGACCCTCAACTAGAAAGTTATTTTCCTTGCTTCTTCATAGCTGTAGTTTTGCTACTGTTACGAATCGTGATGTAAATATCTGATATGCAGACAGCCTTAGGCCACCTCTGTGAAAGGGTCATTTGAGCCCCAAAGGGGCCACGACCCACATGTTGAGAACCACTGGCCTAGCGTATGATCTGTTCCTTGGCGTCTCACTGTCTGAGAATTAAATCGGGGAGTATATAATCATGTCTCCATCTGGGAAACTGAGTTCCTAGCCGCTCTCCGCCCTTATCCTCTAACCAGTTAGTGGCTTCAAAAATACCTCTGATTCACAGTGATAACTGGTTAGTGGCCGCTCGGCCCTGGCTGGGCCTCCAGATTGCTGGGGAAACTGGAAAAATACAGATGCCTAACTGGATGAGCCTAGGGTCTGTGCAGTCTTTCTCTTTCAAAGGATACAATAGCATTTTTTTAATTGCATTTATTTATTTATAAAATGTGTGTGCAGGAGCTTATGGAAGTCGGGAGACAACCTGTAGGCGTTGGTTCTCTCCCACCTGTGAGTTCCAAGGGTTGTACTCAGGTAGGCAGGCTGTGGCAAGCATCATCTGAGGAGCCATCTGGTCGGCCCCAGTGTGTGTGTGTGTGTGTGTGTGTGTTGCAATTCTGAGATTGGAAGTCCTTGACTACAACCTAGTCTCTCACACTTTTAGGGAATTGGAGGAGTGCAATATAAGACAGGGTCTCTCTATGTAATCCTTGCTGTCCTGGAACTTGCTCTGTAGACCATGCTGACCTCAAATTCAGAGATCCTCCCTTCAGAGCGCCGAGATTAAAGATATACACCACTACTTGAGGCCTTGCTTACACTTTATTTTTGGGGGTTTGTTGTTTTTGTTTTCCAAGACAGGGTTTCTCTGTGTAGCCCTGGCTACCCTGGAGCTTGCTCTGTAGACCAGGCTGGCCTCAAACTCAGAGCTACACCTGCCTCTGCCTCCCAAGTGCTGGGATTACAGGCCTGTGCCACCACCACCCGGCCTTTTTACACTTTTAAAATGTACAATTCAGCTGCTCCTGGTGGCACGTATTCATCATTTCACCTACATGAGAGACTGAGACGGGGTCATTTGAGGTTATGAATTTGAGGACGCATTCTGGAAGACACAGAGAAACCTCTTTCAGAATAAACAATGTATGAATTTTTGTTGTAGTTACAAAGTTGTTCAAACATCTCTAATTCTTGAACTTTCCAAACCACAAAAAGAAGCTGTACCCACTAGTGATCATTCCCTGGTTTTTTCCCCTGTTCCCCAGATCCTGGCAGTCTCCAAACTGTTGAAAGGACTCATAGGAATACATGAAAAATATTTATTTTTAAAGCTTCACAGCTAATCCCAGAATGGAGAATTATTCATCTCACTTGGTAGCCCAGCCTGGTCTGTCTTACGATCTTCCTGCCTCAGCCTCCCAGGACGAGAGTTAGAGACCATTCTTAAGGAATCTGACTTGTTAGAGTTCGTTGGCTATAAAATAAAAAAACAAGGGACACTTCTGAGATCTTGGACCCTGATGCAGATGCGTGTGTGAGAGAGACTGTTCGGAAGCCAATAGGAATGGCCATAGGTTAGTGATGGTGGCTCCACCTTTTAGAGCAGGTGGCTCGGCCATGTGCTTGGAGAAATGCATGCCCTCCTGGGGTTCTCTGATGGTTGTACCAGGTGGGTGCAGAAGAGCAGACACAGCTGCCCCTAAATGTGCTACCGTCCAGTCAGAGAGAAGACCATCTTCTTACGCAACCTGCTGCCCTGTCTGTCTCAGGGCTCTGCAGCTCTTGTGTGTCCTCTGTGAGAGGGTGGACATAGACTCTAGGTCTCGGGTTCATCGGCCCTCTTTCTTGCAGGTGCCGGGAGGTGTTTTTCAAAGTGAAGAAAACAGTTGGGGAAGCCCCAGATGGGCCAGCTGATGCCTTCCTGGCGGATTCCACCCACACTTCTTTATACATGGTAAGGCCTCGGGTGCGAGGAGACCTGGCTGGGGCAGGAGCGCTGTAGAACTTCTTCCCACCTTTCACAGGCAGGCTCCACCCTGAGCCGCGTCCCACTGCCGCCTTCGGGAAGGTCCGCCCCCTGGGACAGCTCGTCCCCTCCGGGCCTGGAGGCCTTGGTGCAGGAGCTCTGTTCTCTCCTGAAGCCTCGTCTGCAGCCTGGGTAAGTGAGGCCACACCTCGGGGTGAAACTCGTAATGGTCTGCGCAGAGTTGGGGCCCACAAGGCAGGACACCTAGTCCAGGCCACCAGCCACTCCCATATACAAGCAGACTCCCAGGCAACTGTCCCTGAGGCTGCTCTTCTGCGTGGGGAGCCTATGATCCATCCCCCGAAGGACACAGCGCCCTATTCCACTGACCAAAGTCTAAATCCAGACCCCTCCCTGTGCTCTTCAGGCCAGACCTGTCAAACAAGGCTTCACTGAAGGTACACTGGTCAGTGGCCGCAAAATATTCTCAGTGCTTCTGCCCAGAGACGATATGAGAGACAGGGCCTCAGCGTATGGATGCAGCCTGAATGGGAGTCAGGGAGCCATAAAGGGACAGTGCTTTCGAGATTCAAGGGTCCCTGTGTTACTGGGGTCTTAACGTGTGGGTTGCGAGTCGGGGACAGTGTCTATTTTTAATTGCAGAGGAACCCTGCTCACAGGAACCGGCTGTGTGCTTCTGCAGGGCCCCCCAGGCAGTGGGAAGACCACAGCAGTCACTGCTGCCTGTGGTCGCCTTGGGCTCCATCTACTGAAGGTGAAGGGCTCCAGAGAGAACCGCAGCCCCTTCCCCTCATCCCAGATTCTGCCTTTCTTCCTCCGTGTTCCCTCATTACCACCCAGCAGCCCTAACACTTCAGCCCAGTAGTCTAGAATATAAAGCTCATGATGCACAGCTGCTCAGAGGCCCTTTCAGGAAGGAGGGGTTTCAAGGCTGCACGTTGGAAGGAATGGATAGGGTAAACAAAAGCTAAGGCCTGGCCAGTGTACCTCCTTTGCCCATCCCTGCTCTCCAAAGAAAAGGTGGCCTTTGTCTTTTGCCTCCTTCCACCTGCTTGCCCTGGTCATCCCTCTCCCTTCTCACAGACCCTTCGCAGAGACCCGGGTCTCTTCCCCAGGTTCCCTGCTCCAGCCTCTGTGCAGACAGCAGTGGGGCCACGGAAGCAAAGCTGCAGGCTGCCTTCTCCCGGGCCCGCCGCTGCAGGCCCTCGGTCCTGTTGCTGACAGCTGTGGACCTTCTAGGCCGGGACCGTGATGGGTTGGGTGAGGATGCCCGCGTAGTGACCACACTGCGACACCTCCTCCTCGATGAGCACCCTCTCAGCAGGTATGTATAGACAGGTGGGTTATGGAGGGGAAGCTCCTGTCCTAAGTCTTTCAGGCCTTCATTCCTGGTCTCCTCACAGCCTGCTGGCTTCTTAGAAACCCAATCTGCATATCCCCGGGTGGAACTCTCAGGAGGGTGCAGTCTAGCATTTGGAGGAAACACTAGGTTGAAGCCTTTGTCCTCAGTGAGCTCCCCGTTGGAGCACAGATTCCCCCTTAATGGCATGCCCACACTTGTGTGCTGGAACTCCGGATGGTGCTCATCCCTGCCCACCCTCGCACTAGCCCTCCCTGACCTGCGCACCAAACTCAGCAGCTGCCAGCCATATCCTTGCCCTCTGCCACCCACCCGTCTGCAGTCGCCCCCCCCTGATGGTGGTGGCCACTACAAGCCGTGCCCAGGATCTGCCCGCTGACATGCAGACGGCGTTTGCTCATGAGCTGGAGGTGCCAGTGCTGTCCGAGGGGCAGCGGCTCAGCGTCCTGCAGGCCCTCACTGCCCACCTTCCCCTGGGCCAGGAGGTGAATCTGTCGCAGCTGGCACGGCGCTGCGCAGTGAGTATCTACACGGGTGCCAGGACTCTCTGGGAGGTCCTAGGTCCTTTGTCACATGGAGAACTTTGGTCCTGCTCCCCTGTGAGACTGGAAACCACCAAAGCCTCTGCTCCAGCTGGAGCCTGGACCCCACGGGCTCTGCCTGCTATGCCCTGTCCACGAGTCCTTTTGTATAACTCTCTAGGGCTTTGTGGTGGGGGACCTCTTTGCCCTTCTGACCCATACCAGCCGGGCGGCCTGCACCAGGATCAAAGCCTCGGGGTAAGGAGGAACTCATCCTGGGGAAAGGTAGCTGGTAGGGTGGAGAAAAGGCAGAGAGGTTGTATTCTCGTCTTGCTCTTGCTCTCTTGCTCTCCCTGTTGTTCTGGGACAGTCTTCATCCATAGCCTGTGTGGCCTGGAACTCACTGTGTAGACCAAGCTAGTCTTGAGTTCATAGATACCCACCTGCATGCTGGGACCAAAGGCACAGCCTGGAACTCTTTAAAGTCCTCTAGCCTCAATCTCGAAGGTGTTGGGATTGCAGGTGTAAGCCTAGACCATGCTTCTCTTTATAGTTTGGCAGGCGGCTTGACCGAGGAGGATGAGGGGGAGCTGTGTGCAGCCGGCTTTCCCCTGCTGGCTGAGGACTTTGGGCAGGCGCTGGATCAACTGCAAACGGCTCACTCCCAAGCTGTGGGAGCACCAAAGGTGAGAGACACCAGGTCCTTGGAGATAGGGTGAGAGCTACTCCCCCCCTTGCACTTCCCTAACACTCCTCTGTCGCCTAGATCCCTTCAGTGTCCTGGCATGACGTGGGTGGGCTGCAGGATGTGAAGAAGGAAATTCTGGAGACCATCCAGCTCCCTCTGGAACACCCTGAGCTGCTAAGCCTGGGTCTGAGACGATCAGGCCTTCTGCTCCATGGGCCTCCAGGCACTGGCAAGACCCTCCTGGCCAAGGCAGTAGCCACCGAGTGCAGCCTCACCTTCCTCAGGTCAGCAGGGCTTCGAGGGAAATTCGGGAGGCTGTGGCCGCAACAGGCTTGGGGTGTGTAGGGGGTAGGGGGCGCTGGCCAGCTGTATGCACATCTGATGGGTCTCACTCACCCATTCTGTTCCTCAGTGTGAAGGGGCCAGAGCTCATCAACATGTATGTGGGCCAGAGTGAGGAGAACGTGCGGGAAGGTGAGCAAGCAGGGAGCGGAGGGGCCTCAACCCCAGGTCCCTTGTACCTCGTCCCACAGTTGCTGCTCATGGTGAGGCCCATCCCAGTCCTTCTCCCCCAACTTCAAGCTCCGTGGCACCCCTCTCCCATGAGCCTCTTTCTCAGTGTTTTCCAGGGCCAGGGCTGCTGCCCCGTGCATCATCTTCTTTGATGAACTGGACTCCTTAGCTCCAAGCCGGGGTCGGAGTGGAGATTCTGGAGGTGTGATGGACAGGTCAGGGGTTCAGAGCGGGAATGGGGTCTGGGATCCCAGATGGGAGGGAAGTGAGGTTAGTCATACTGGACTTCAGATCTGTGCTCCGAGACAGAAGTTCCCGCCCTTCTGGTTCTGAGCTGGTAGAATGGAAGCTGAAAAGGAGTTGGGTGTGGAACTTTGAGGAGGGCTGCCTCTGTGGAGGGGGCACGGGGCAGAAGGCTGCTTCAAAGAGATGCACTGGCGGGGTCCGAGGCCACACCAAGGACCCTCCTGCCTCTGCCTCCTCCCGTGCAGAGTAGTGTCCCAGCTCCTGGCTGAGCTGGACGGGCTTCACAGCACTCAGGATGTGTTTGTGATTGGAGCCACCAACAGACCAGACCTCCTGGACCCCGCCCTCCTGCGGCCTGGCAGGTGGGCACCCCGGGCTCGCCTCCTCCACCAGCCCCCGGGCTCGTGTCCTGACCTCTGTTCTGTACATCCTTCACTTCTCATGGCTGGCGGTTCTGACACCTTCACTGTCCGTCTCTCTTGAAGATTCGACAAGCTGGTGTTTGTAGGGGCAAGTGAGGACCGGGCCTCCCAGCTGCGTGTCCTGAGTGCCATCATACGCAAGTATGCTTTGTCAGAGGGCCGGGGCCCCCGGTGGTGAGTGGATGCGCCAGCCAGGGTGGCTTTTGAGGAAGGAGGTGAAGCCGCTTTCACGTTTCTTGTGTGGGCGTCACAGGTTCAAGCTGGAGGCCTCCGTGAGCCTGGCGAACGTGCTGGACTGCTGCCCTCCCCAGCTGACAGGTGCAGACCTCTATGCTCTCTGCTCTGACGCCATGACAGCTGCCCTCAAACGTAGGGTTCGAGACCTAGAGGAAGGTGAGCCCATCTACCAGCCCCATATGGGAACCAAGAAGCTAATGGGAGACAGGCCTGGCCCTGAATTTCAGAGGGACAGAGGAAGTGCCTCCCCAGGCCCTGCCTAGACACAGGCCCCAGCCTCTGCTCTTCAACCAAGGTGGGAACTCTGGCCTCATCCTTCCCTGCTACCCCTTAGGGCTGGAGCTGGGGAGCTCAGCACTGCTGCTCACCATGGAGGACCTGCTGCAGGCTGCTGCGCGGCTGCAGCCCTCAGTCAGTGAGCATGAACTGCTCCGATACAAGCGCATCCAGCGCAAGTTTGCCGCCTGCTAGGAGCTGCCTGCCATTTGCATCATCATCGCCCACGTGGCCGAAGGTACCTGCTGCCAGGGCACCTGAAGGCTGCCTCCCTCTAGGAGATCCCTTGGGAGCCCTAGCAGGGGGCCTGGCAGCCTGGGGATCAGTGTTGAGGCACAAGTTCTGTGACAGAAAATAAAGTATATACTGCCCCCTGCTGGTGTTGTGAAAGATTGCTGTGCAAACGGCAAGGCTGTGGGAAGAGTAAAGTCTAGGGGACTGAGGAGGGGAGGGGACAGATACCATGAGAGCATGCTACTCCTGAAAGAAACACAAGGCACGGGAGGATTGAAAAAGGCACAGATTGTATTGTCGACTCCCCATTTGCCTGACCCCCACATCCCTACATCCAGTTGCAGTATGTGTGTTAGGGGTTGGACTTGGGGTGGGGACATGAACTGCTCTACCCCAGAGCCTGCCATTGCCCAGGCAGGGGGGCTGTGGGAGCTAAAGCCACATTCAGTCTGTCTTCTTGAGCACGTGGATGAAGTAGCAGGGAATGTAGGCCTGGCCAGGCTTGTAAGGCTTGAAGTCACCCAGGATGCTGTGCTGGCACCTGCCCCCAAAGGCTGCTTGGAGCAACTCCGTGAAGGACGCCAAACAGTGTGGGTAGTAAGAGAGCCGGAACTTACTGCAACAGGGTCCCCAGCCAAGCATAAGGGTTGCTGGCCTCAGTTCTCCTCACCACCACCACCCATGCCAAGCCATGCTGTACCTGAAGCCAGGAGAGCCATCTCTGCCAGCACCTGGCACTTGCACTGTGTAGTCCAGGGTAACCATGTGGGCTCTGTTGTTCACTGTCAGCACTGATGTGGTGATGTCCTTGGTCAGGTCACTCTGTGGGCAGCGGCATCAGGCACATTAGCTTCCACAAGCCACCGTGGGGTGTCTGCCCCCCGAGCTCGTACCACCCCCTCAGGGCCAGCCCACCTTGTAGTAGATGTTCTTCCCTGGGGGGGCACAGCCTGTGCTGAGGATGTGGTCATAGTTGCGATGGTCAATGACCAGCAGGCCCCCAGGCCGTACCATACTGGCGATGTTCTTTAGTGCCAGCCGGTGCTCACTCTGGTCTCCTGGGTGCAAGGCAAGAGCCACGGATGCCATGTATTCGAGCTCCCAGTACCACTCCCTCCCATCCCTCTTCCAAGTGCCAGCACCAAAGAAAAGAGGCAAAAAGCAGGTCTGCCTTATCAGAGCAGCCAGCCAGCCATCTGCGGAAGCCGTGGGGCTCCAGGCAAGAGCCGCAGCGCAGGCGGCATCTCACCTTTGCAGTCCGGCAAGTGAGCAAAACTGTTCCCAAGGCAGATGACAGCATCAAAGCTGCCTCCTGCTGGCACGTCTCTGTCCAGAGTCAACCAGTTGGCTTCTTCAATGACTGGAGGCCAGGGGAGGAATAAGGAGTCAGTGACATCACAGTACCACGGCAGCATCTCCTCTCAGGGACACACGGGGATTCGTTAGGGACATGGAGAGTGGGCCGGGCAAGAGCCATCACTGGAAAAGCCAGCTTTCCATCCTGGGCTTTCGTGGGAAGGAGAGACAGGATGCTGTAGATAACTGTAGCTCTGCAGAGCCCAGTGTATCGGCACGCACTTCTAGTCCCTGCTGGTAGGGAAACCGGGGCAGGAGAATCACTTGAACCTAGCCTAGCCAGAGCAGCAACGTGGGAAAAACATAAAATGCTGGCGGTGTGGCTCAAGTTCAATCCCTAGCACCAAGAATACAACCACTCGCTCTTAACACCTGGTGCCTTCCTCTGATGCCCAAGCCTTCCTTTTCAGGAAGGTGGCAGGAACTGTACGATACCCTGAGGAAAACCAGTCAGCCCACCCTGCACAGAAGAGCTCAGGGCAGAGGAGAGCGACCCCAGGAGTGCACGGCCAGGGAGGCCTGGCTGGGCCTACGAACCCCACTTGTCGAAGGCTGGCTCCTGCCTCCGGTTCCAGCGCTCTTTGAGTGCGTATTTCAGCATCTTGTCGCTGGCGTCCACGCTTGTCACACTGAAGCCCTCCTCCACCAGCATGATAGAGTCCACCCTGGATGAGGTCGGAGTGGAGGGGCCGAGAGAGCGGTCAGGAGAGCCTGGGGGGGCCGCGCGCGTGTGGCCCTGCTGCCCGGCGGCCTTCCAGGGTCCATGCCTCTGCTTCCTGTCTCAGACCCGTCTCCGCTGACCTCAGCTGACCCCAGAGTATACTCCTTATCATCATGTAGCCAAAAAAACTTTAAAGGTGTTTATCTGGGTGTGGCGTTACACGCCTGTAGTTGTACACCTACTGTGTGGCTCACCACGGAAGACACCGAGGCATTTCTATACACGCAAACCCTGCCAGAGCTCAGCAGAGGGAACCACTATCCTGGCCAGCGCCATACTGAATGGTGGAATCCTGAGTGTCTCAGCTCAGGTGTTTTTACTGACAGCACGTGCAGATCATGAGCAATCAAACATCTTTTACATAAAGCCGACACCTGCAGGCAATACGAGTCACCAAGCCCCAGGCAGCCCTTCACCCAACAAGGCACAAAACAACCATTTTAAGTATAACTAAAAATAAACTTCTGCATGCATACCTTTAATCCCAGCGCTCAGGAGGCAGAGGCAGGTGGATCTCTGTGAGTTCAAGGCCAGCCTGGTCTACAGAGTGAGTTCCAGAACAGCCAAGGCTACCGAGAGAGACTGCCTAAAACATTTTTAATTTCCTGTGTGTCTTGCCTAAATATGTGTATCATGTGCATGCCTGCCATCTGCAGAAGCCAGAGGAGAGTGTTGGGCACCAAACCTGGGTCCTCTGTAAGAGCATAAGCACTCTTAACCGCTAAGCCATCTCTCCCACCCCCTCGTATTGGAGATAGGGTCTCATAGTGTAGCCCTGGGTTGCCTGGAACTCAGGAAGATCCACCGATGTAGGCCTCCCCAAGTGTGCCGCCACACCTGGCAGCAACAGTGTTTTTAATTTAATTTTTAATTATGTCTGTGTGTGCGCGTGAGTACGGTTCCCTTCAAGGCTTGAAGAGGACACTGAATTCCCCTGGAAAGGAGTCACAGGAACTGAACACCTGTCTTCTGCAAGAGCAGTAGGGGCTCTTAGCAGTCGAACCGTCTCTCTAGCTCAATATTTAAAACACAAAAACGACAACTAATCGGAACCAAGCACTCTATAAATGTGCATTTGAGAGCTAGGCATGCCTAGGCTCCTGGAAATTAACCCGTTCAGAGGAGGCGGAGTTGGAGCGTGGGCCAGACACTATCCTGGCCTGTATCCTCTCCACCAAATAGGGTCTTGACTTCCTTGGGAATGAGTTTCCTTTGTACTAATTGGAGAAAATCACTACTTACCTCACGGGCTATTGTTACAGTTTGAAATAAAAGTACCCAAGCTCCTGGCACAGCATTTGGCATGTGCAAACGTGGCACAAATGTTCTGTTCACACTGCCCGAGGCCATCACAGGAGGAACGACGCTGGAGCCAAGGATCCAGCTTGACCCGAAGCCACCCGGCTTCTGCTCTGTCCCAGGAGCCCTCACTTGTCTGCTTACACCCTTGCTCTGGCCCTGAGCCCCTTGGCCCCTTCCCAGAACTGTTTTGGCAGGTGCTCTCACCATGCCCACTCTACCCCAGGGAGCCAGGGCTGCCTGTCAGGCTCCAGCCCGCAAAGGCTGCCTCTTCTGTCCTTCCTGTGGTGCAGAGATCTTAACCAAACCAGTCTCTCTCTTCTGGACTCACCCTGTGCCGCAAGCCACATCCAGCACCCGATGGCACCGGTGCTGGCGCAGCAGCCCGAGCAGCCACGCCTTGTACTCCGCGGTGCGGCTGCGGGTGTCCCCGATGTACAGCTGCCACACACGTGCGGCCTCCCCGTCCGCGTACTGGTCCGGGAGCCCTTCGGCCGCCACCCCCAGGGAGCGGGTACGGTACACGCTGTCCACCATCCTGACCTGCGCCTGGCTCCCCGGCCACGAACTGAACTCCGCACTTATAGCCCTCCCGCAGGGCGGCCCCACCTGGCCAATGGCAGGTGAGCGCGAGGGCACGCCCCCTGCCGGGCCGGGAGCCAGGCTGCCCCCGCAGAGGGGATGGCTCAGCCAGGCAATCCTGGACCAGGCTTACCCGTTAGGACGCAGCAGGCTGGCCTGGAGGAGCTGGAGGAGCTGGCAGAGGTGGAGCAGTGAGTGCCCACTCCACCCCTTACCCAAGAAGGAAATGGAAGCAGCCTTCGTAATGCAAAGCAAGAATTAGACCATGCCCAGCACAGGAAGGTGCCCATATATTCACAGAACAGGGTGTCCACACACCCCAAAGATGCCGATCTGCCCATTCAAGTGCAAGGGCCGAGTCCACCTGGAGGGAGATAGGTGTGTGTCTCTCTCGAGTGACAGCATCAGGCCCCATCATTCCTCCCATTCCAACCCCCTCCCCTGCCACCATGAACCTCCCAAGGTGGTCTGGGCCTTCCAACCCCTGGGCTATGTTGAGCACTTTCCTAAAGGCTAGGAGCAGTGAGGCCCAGGCAGAAGGATCAGTGCTCAGGAGTTGGGAGGTCACCATGGGAAACACAAGACCCCTGTCCACGGTCCACGAGGAGGGGGGGGTGCCTACATAGGAGAGAAGTTCAGGGTCAGGAGTGGGGTTGCCTGGTGCCCTGGCTCTGACTAGCATCACTTCACAACTTGAGGGTCACCCCTCTCCCCCCACCAGCTTTCCTAGACTTCTCTCCCAAGGACAAGATCCCAGCAGGACTGAAGTAGATTCTGCAACGTGTGCGCAAGCACAGACTCGGATGTGGAGAAGCCCTTCCCACTTCACAAACAGTAGTTGTGGGGGGGTGGCAGTACAGGACCTTCCCCCCATGTAACTTTTTTTGATGTGTGGGGAATCCCGGAGCTCTTAATGGCTGAGCTGTCTCTACAGCCTACATATATATATATATATTTTTTAATTGTTAGCACAGATCAGATCTCAAATGGTTCTGTCCAGGCTCAAGTGATACAGCCTCAGGGCTCAGTGACCATACAGCTAGGTCTCTGACAGGGCTCGGAAAGACTCTCAGGGCTGAGTGTGATGGTGCACGTCTGTAATTGCAGTACCTGGGGGGCTGAGGGAGTTAGAGCAGGAGTCCAAAGTTATTCTAGGCTACATTAGTCCCTGTGGAGGGAAGAGAAAGGAGAGGAGAAACTGTATTTGGGAATTCCAAGTAAATCCAATATTAGAATATTCTTGAGGTAAATCTACCAACCGTAGGCTTTTTTTCAAATCTCATCTTTCGCCAGGTGGTGGTGACACACATCTTTAACCCCAGCACTCGGGAGGCAGAGGCAGGCAGATTTCTGAGTTCAAGGCCAGCCTGGTCTACAGAGTGAGTTCCAGGACAGCCAGGGCTACAAAGAGAAACCAGGTCTTAAAAAACAAACAAACAAAAAGCCCCTCATCTTTATCCTCTTAAATGATTATTTTTTCATTTATTTACAGCCCTGGCTGTACTGGAACTCAACTCTGTAGACCAGGCTGGTGTTGAACTCACAGAGATTCGCTTGCCTCTGCCTAAGTGCTCGGACTAAAAGTACATGCCAGGATTTTTATGTAGGTTTTAAAAATTGGTGAGCTAGGTGTGGTGGTGCACATCTTTAATCTCAGCACTGGAAGCAGAGGCAGTTGTATCTCTGCGAGTTCAAGGCCAGCTTGGTCTACATAGTGAGCTCCGGGACAATCAGCGCTATGCGGAGACCCTGTCTCAAAAAAACAAGAAAAAATTGTGTGTGTTCAGAACAAAGCATACCGTGGACATGTGAGAACTGGTTCTCTCCTTGAACCATGCTGCCTCCAGAGATCACTCAGGTTATCAGGCTTGGCAGCCTTTACCTGTTGAACCATCTTGCTGGCCTGTTTGTTTTAGACACTTATCATGTAGTTCTGGCTGGCCTGGTACTATACAGCCTAGTTTTGAAAGCAAGTCTCCTGCCTCAGCCTTCTGGATGCTAGGGTTATAGGCACGAGCCACCATACCTAGCTTAAATAACTGTATCCATGATTGGCCCCTGACATACACCTGTAATCTCAGCTACTCAGGAAGCTGGGCAGGGAGTCATGTGAACTCAGGAGTTTCAAGGCCAGCCTGTGTAACAAAGTGAAAACGTATTTCGAAAGTCAAGAAAGAAAAAGGAATTAGCCTGGACATGGTGGGACAGGCTGTAATCCCAGCAGTTGGGAGGCTGGGGCAGGAGGAATCCCACAAATATGAAAGCAGCCTGGGCTACACGCTAAGTTCCAGGCTAGCCTGGACTGTAGAGTGAGATACTGCCTCAAAACAAACAGGAGCTGTCTTCTCAAGTGGAAGCAAACGTTGTGTGCTCTTTTCAGGAAGATGACCTGTGAGGTTGGGATCTCTCTCCCCAATAAAGTTGTTTTTGTGGGGGTGGGAGGTCAGTTAGTAATGTTGGGTGCAAGAATGCTGTTGAACCCATTGATTCAGTCTGATACGTGCCGTGCCACCGAGCTGTACCTCCATAGGCCAAATTCTATTCTGATACAGGGTCTCACTACGTAATTCTGGAACTCCAGGCAATCCTGCCTCAGCCTCCCAGATACTGGGATTACAGATGTATAACCACAGAACCAGACAAATTCTTTGGAGGGCAAGGCCTCACTCTGTAGCCTGCTGGCTTAGAACTCGTGCACAGACCAGGCTAGGGCTGAATTTGCAGCAATCCAGCCTCTGCCTCCTCACTGCTGAGATTGTGCTCTACCACACCCCGCTAAAAGATGCATTCTTCACAGAAAAGAAACTTGTTGTTTACCTTTAACTCAAAGAAAATAATTAGGTGAGTTGAGAGCAAATCTGTTAACCAACGATTTGAGTATGAGAACCGGAACTCTGAGCTGGGTGTAGTGGTGTACGCCCGTGATGGTGGCAGGAGGACTTGAAGTTTAAGGTCATCCTCAGCTACAAAAGGGTAGGAGGAGAAGAGTGTAGCAGTAACTAAGTGGTAGGAAAATGACGGATTTGTCAGGCTTAGCAGTAACCACCTTTGCCCACGGAGCTATCTCGTTGGCTGATTTTGTCTTTGAAACAGAGGTGTGCACCGCCACACCAGACTTACTTTGGTTTTTTTTTGTTTGTTTGTTTGAGACAAAGTCTTACTGTGTAGCTATGGCTTGCCTGGGCAATCCCTGTGCAAAAGAGTTGGCTGGATATATCTGAAAAGCTAAGCATTAGGACACATTTTTATTTACCCACCACCTCGGGGAAAATACCAAAGGAGGCAGGCAGCTCACTTAACCCTCTCTGAATGTGCCCGAGGATCTGGAAGTTCTCAGGGACTTAAAAGCTGTTGGAGAAATGTCATCTTTTAGAATGACCAGTAGGGCTGGGGATGTAGCTCAGGGGTTAAAGCTCACCTTTCATCGTGAGTCCCTGGGTTTGATCCCAAGTTCCACAGAAAACTGATGGGGTCACACTGATACACAGCAGTCTCAGGGTCTGGCAAGTCACTTCTGAGGACAAGCTCCAGACACAATCTGACTTCACTGGAGTCCTGCTCCTTTGTTTCCATGTGGTCATGTGGGCTCTACCTGGCTTCATCTTAAGGTCCACAAGAGCAGGACATAGCAATGTTTGTAACACAGCTGGTTCACAGGTTCAGGGCCAGCCTTGGCTAGTGAGTTCTAGGTCAGCCTGTGCCAGAGGCCTGTCATCTAAAATATACACACCCACACACACGCCAAGTGCACGCATAAAACGTGAAGCATGGAGCCTGCGAGGTCCCAGACCAGTGAGCTCTCAGGGGTCCCACCTAAACAAGCACTTCAGATCATTCTCCGGTCTGGATGAATTTAAAGATCCTGTTCTTTTGTTCTTCAAGACAGGGTTTCTCTGTGCAGCCCCGGCGGTCCTGGAATTCACTCTGTAGACCAGGATAGCCTCAAACTCAGAAGATCCACCTGCCTCTGCCTCCCCAGGGCTGGGATTAAAAGCATATGAGCCTGGCATAAAGTTCTTTTCTTATCAAAGGTTTCTGATGAGAGGAACTGCGCCTAACTCCAGATCCAGCTAATGCTGCTGGGATCGGAAGGGCCATGAAGTTCAGGCAACATCCAAACTAAAAGGTTTCTATGAATGGTGGGACCAGCCTGGGCAGCCAGATTCTGCCTCTGCCTGTCTCCACTGGGCAGGTCTGCCTGCTGGGGTGGGCTGGCAGCAGAGGAGCTAGTGAGGGTGCAGTGTGTCAGGTCCTTGGGAGGCAGGGAACAGTTCCTACAAGAACTGAGGTCAAAGAGCAACAGTTCCCACAACACTGCCCTGGACCAGACTAGGATTGGATCGCTGGGCCAACACCCCTGGATACTGATAGGGCTTTGCTTCATCCTACTCTTAGAATCAATGATGCTCTGGGGACAGACTAAGACATGCCCTTAAATTCTGTGGGTTAATGACAGGAACAATCAGATACTGGCCACCAACTAGATAGTCCAGAGAATTCGACTCCTAACCCTGGATCCCAGTCCCCGTCCCTATTCAACCCCTAGGCTCAGAACAAAGTCCTGATTCTAGGTTGGAATCTCTTGAACCACCCCCCCCCCATAGGACTGGAATCATCAGTCTTGGAGATGGAGAGGAGGCTAGACCAAAGCAGAACCTCAAAAGGCTTGTTCTAGGCCCCAACCGCCAAAGGACTTCCACTGTCTCACTCCCACACGTGGGGACCCAAGCCAGAAGAAGGGGCCTCAGACCAGGAGCCTCTGCACCAGACCAGGGGGGACTTAACCAGAATGTGCTACTCTGCAAGCAGCCACAGAGGTCTGGCTTCCTTTATGCTGGTGCCGGCAGCTGGACGCAGGGCCTCCTGAGCTGCCACCGACCCACCCCACCTGAACGCAGGGCCTCTCCTGTAACAATGCACCCTCACCCCAGCCTGGCTGTGAACTAACTCCATAGCCCAGGGAAGACCTGAAATGGTAATCTTCCTGCCTCAGCCTCCCAAGTTGCTGGGATCAGCTGTCTTGGTATTTTCAAGAGTCTTAATGGTGGTGGGTCAAGGCCAAGAAACCACATTTGCTCAGCGTGAATTACTGTGAGTGCCAGGTGTGGGAGGGAGGGGCCTTGGTAGCTGTGGACAGTGGAAAGACAATGAACTTTGAATCCAATGCCCCAGTTGTACTACTTACTAACAGGAGGCTTTGGGTTCATCGGCTGAGCCTGTCTTCTCTCAGAACTCACCCTGCAGGTGTCCTAAAGCTCAGAGTTAAGCTCTATGACCTTGCCTTGATCCATGCTCCACCCCAGCTCTCAGGACAGAGCCAGGGTAGGTGTACGCACTCCTACCCTTTCTCCCTAGAGGGCAGCACTCCTGTTCCTCCCTGCCTGGGAGAACATGGTTTAACCAGACCTTGTTAGGAGACTGGATGTCCAGGTACAACCACTAGGAAGAGCAGAGGAACCAAACGTGATCAATTAGGGAGCAAGGTTCAAGAACAGGCAGGGCCAGAATACGGTAGGAGGGACAGGAGCTGGTGATGACCTGTAAACACTTTACACAACGGACAGCAAGGCCTTGGGGTAGAGGAAGGGAAGGGGGGGCAGCCAGGTGCCCAGGACACTGTGCGCAGGAGGCACCGGGAATAGAGTGCGAAGGGCTTTGGGGAGCATGGGCAGCTGATGTGAGGGTCAGCTGAGGGACAGGGTCAGTCACCGTGCTGGGCTTCACCCCATGCCACCTACCTTTAACCCAAACCAACCCTAGGAACCAGCACCCGCTCCTCGTAGTAACTGGCAGGTTAACCCCAGTGAGGGTGGCTGCTTCGTCCAACCTTCCCAGCCCCCGGGACTAGGGGAGACACTCTGGAGGATGAAGAGGACCCAGGAACCGGAACCAAAAGGCCAAAAGGTGTTTACTCTGGTAGCCCTGGGGAGGAGGGCTGGGCAGAGCACAAGGTGTCCTCAGAAGTGGCTGGAGATGGGGAGCTGCAGTTTCGCTTCCCCGTGGGGTCAGGTGAGGCGCCTTCTCCACAGGCTGGGCTCCGAGTGGCTCCGGCTCTGGTGCCCAGCCCCTTGTGCCACACCTCCTGAGTTAATCCTGGAGTCCTGGAAGCTCTGACACACATGACCCGACCCAGCAGAAGAGTACGCTAGTGGAGGGAAGAGGCAGTCAGGGCTGCCATGGCTGCACTAAGTTCTTCCTGAGGCTGTGTCCATCCTGGGTGAAGAGGGTGCAGGCGAGGAGGCCTGAGGCTGGGAGGAGAGTCATCTTAGTGCCTCATGCTCTTCTGCTTCAAGGTCAGGGGTCTCAGTTTGGGGATGCTGGGTTGGACCCAGAGCTCATGAGGGGAGCCGTGTAGAAAGAGAGGCACCACCTGCACACCCCCCTCCTCTTCCCTTTGGGGGTGGGACCTTCTGCTTCTTGCTGTTGTTCAAGGGCAGGAAGAGGGCACAGCCAAGGTAGGAGGTCTGAAGTTGGGACAACAGCCATCCTTGCTGGAGCCATGATGTCCCATGCATGTCAGTTCTGAAGTCAGGGGTCTTGATTCAAGGACACTGAGCTGGGCTCACAACTCATCAGTGGGGCTGTGTGGGAGGGGGGACGCCTTCTGCACACCCTCCTCCTCCTCGGGGCTGGCATCTCCCTCCAGGCTCCCCAGCTCCTTCCTCTGCTTGCTGCTGCCACTGGAGCCCTTGACCCTGCGCTTCTTCTTGGATTTCTTCTCTCCCAAGGAGGCTATGTCCCCCTTCTTGCCAGACCACCGCTCTGCCAGGCAACCTGAGGGAAAAGCACAAAGGCCTCAGGACCTTGCTCCCCAGCACCGAGAAGGAGCTGCTCGGAGGAACCTCCCACCCACATCCGCATCACCAGGCTCAGTTCTCCCGCTCCTGTGCCTGGGGCCATTACCTCACCTCATCAAGCTCCCTGAGGGCAAAATGCCCTTTACTTCCCCCCGCCCCCCTCCCCCGGGGAGGGCAGATTAGAGACGCTGCCCTGGCCCTCCTGCCCTGACTCACTGGTATCCTTGCCCTTCAGCACGTGGTTGGCACAGAGGAATTCAGTCAGGTCCTCTTCCTGGTGGTTCCTGTACCAGTCCTCGATCACCTCTTCAAACTCTTCCACCAGCACATCACACTGTGGAGCACAGCACCAGGCGCTGGCAAAGCCCATGCACCCAACTCTCCCGGGCACCTGGCTACACCATGACCCACAGAGAGATGGGCAGGCAGGTGTGACTCGCCTGAGGAAACCGAGGGCAAGTAAAGAGGCGCCAGGTGTGGGGGCATGCGCCTTTAACCCCAGCACTCTCACGGCAGAAGCAGGCGTGCTTCTGTTGATCTGCGCACAGTTCAAGTCAACTGAGCTGCAGAGTGAGACCCTGTCTCAGACAACAAAGCCTCACTGGACATGGCGGCGTATGCCTTTAAATCCAACACTCGGGAGAGGAGTCAGGGATCTCTGAGTTCCAGGTCAGTCTGGTCTACAGAGCGAGTTCCAGGACAGCCAGGGCTACAGAGAGACCCTGTCTCAAAAGACCAAATAAACAAACAAATGGCGAATAAATAAATAAATAAGCGGTGAGTGAGTGCGCTAAGGGATGGCGCTTGGCGGCCTTTTTCTGTGCAGAGCCAGCCCTGCCTGCCCCACTGAGCACAGCAGTGGGAAAGGAGGTACCTGCTTCTTGAGGTCGGCCACCTCGGCAGAGGTCTCGTTCCACAGCTCATAGGGGATGTCCATCACCACCTTGACCCCTTTGTGGACTAGGTTGTGCAGCGTCTCAAAGGTCTCCGACATGCCCTGGGAGAAGCAACCAGACGGGATGCAACACTGCCTCTGTTTCTGCCTTCCTCCCTTGGTGCTCAAGTACTCCTGTCAAAGGTGCCCATTTATCTAAGGCTTCTCAGCCTTGGCCTTGGCCTCTCTCTTTCAGGTTGACCTCTTACCACCCCTGATTACACACACCCTGACCTGCTCCCTCACCCCTGCATGTCCAAAGCTATCTGCT
This sequence comes from Cricetomys ansorgei, assembly GCA_026225945.1. Classification (NCBI taxonomy): domain Eukaryota; kingdom Metazoa; phylum Chordata; class Mammalia; order Rodentia; family Nesomyidae; genus Cricetomys; species Cricetomys ansorgei. The sequence goes on along the minus strand of JAMJFZ010003581.1, from coordinate 821,657 downwards.
GCTGCTCTCCGGCCCTGTGAACTTAGATTTCTTTTCCAGGAAGTAAGATGTCCTTGGCTCCTTCAGTCAATGTGGCTGGACACTCTTATGTAAACAGAATGGTTTAATTATGGAAAACAAAGACTTCAAATATTTTCCTATTACCATTCCTTATCCTGAGTATCAAATAAATATTTTTTGGTTGCATTACATGTTCTGTTTTTTAACTGAAGATTGAAGCTGAGAGTGGTAGCTCATGCCTTTAATCCTAGGATTCCAGAGACAGAGGCAGGTGAATCTCTGTGAATTTGAGGCCAGCCTGGTCTACAGAGCAAGTTTCAGGACAGCCAGGGCTATACAGAGAAACCTTGTCTCAAAAAAAAAAAACCATTCAGTAAATGCTGATTGGTTTGAATTTCAAATGTTTGGGACTGGCTCTCCACAAAATCCTGCCACGTTGGATATGTATGTATGTAAAGCAGAGGCTACAAAATCAAAGTATAAATCAACTGGAAAACATGTGCTAAGCTGTGTCCTACAGCAGCAAACATTCAGCCAACATTCAGCTCTTTGCTTTTAATCTTTGTGCATCTGTTATGTTTGTGGCTGCGCATGTGAAGTCTGAGGGCAACCTTGGGCGCCGGTCCTCCCTTTCAACGCTGTTCGGGACAGGATCGCTCACGTACTGCATATGCCAGGCTAGCTGGCCCGTGAGCTCCTGGGGATTCTCCAGTGTGGGCTCCCTTTCTGCTTCAGGAGCCCTGGGATTGCAAGCACATCCTGCTGCATCCGGCTTTATGGGTGCTGGAGATCCAAACTCAAGTCCTTAACTTCCCACCGAGCCTTCGGCCACGTGCCTAAGAACTGTCTGATGCCCGTATTATTTGATGCGCCTATATACTTAGGGTGACACCAAAATTTCTTGGGTAAAAAGGGGTTGCAAAGTGTTTCGTTTGTTTCTTTTGGAAATTTTTACCAAACTCATTAATTTTATTTCCTGTGTGTTTTGCCTGTACCATGCGCGTGTTTTGCACCCACAGTGATCATGACCCATCATGGTTGTGAACCACCATGTGGGTGCTGGGAGTCAAACCTGGTTTCTTACTGCAAGAGCAGTAAGTGCTCTTAACTGCTGAGCCAACTCCCCAGTTCCAGCAAGTGTCTTAGTCTAAGGAGCCTTCCTCTGTACCCGGGCCTGCTCCCTGCTCCAGGTTCACAGGGTCTGTCTTTCCTTGGTTAGAGCAGAAGACAACAGAGGCCTAGGGAATTCTTTATGCTGTGCAAAAACTGGACTGGCTTTCTAGATAATGCACTAAAGACTTTCCCCCTCTTCCTAGAGATAATTCACATTTACTCACACACATACACACACACACACACACACACACACACACACACACACGCAGGGGGTGGGTGTAGCTCAACAATAAGAATGCTGGCCTGGATTGTGCAAAACCCTGGGTTTAATTTCCAGTTCCAGGAAAAAGAAACTGGGGAAATCCAATCTACCCTTTCCGCCCCTCTGATTTTCTTTCTTTTTAATTTATTTTTATTTTATGTGCATTGGTGTTTTGCCTGCATGTGCGTCTGTGTGAGGGTGTCAGAAGCCCTGGCACAGGAGTCACAGACAGCAGGGAGCTGCCCTGTGGATGCTGGGAATTGAACCCGTGTCCTCTGGAAGAGCAGCCAGTGCTCTTGACCGCTGGCCATGTCTCCAGCCCTGGACCCGGCTTTTCTACATAGGCAGTAGTATGTCACAAAATTTTACACCTTGAGGTTCCCTCTTTTTCAAAGACAGTCTCACTATGTGGCCCTGTCTGGCCCGGAATTCAATCTGTAGACCAAGTGGGATTGGAACGGAGAGACGCACCCGCCTCTGCTTCCTGAGTGCTGGGATCCGGTGTGCACTCCTTGGGCAGCGGCGTTTTGTCTTACACTGTTCCGCACCGAATGCATGCCTAGTTCAGCGGAACCTATGCCTGCTGGTAAACGGACCGTTCTGTGGTTGTTTAGTTCCTCAGCATCGTCACCTCTGAGGCCCGGGATGGCCTCAAAGTCCAGGACTATCTCCTGAACTCTGGACAAACAGGTACGTGACACCGCACCAGAGCAGGAAGAAATAATCTGAAACACTTTTTATGAAAGCAATCATGGATCAGCTAACTAAATCCATATCAGTTTTAAAGACAAATCTAAGACTTCTGCTTAAAATGCTTAGGGCGTCCCAGGGGCTATGGCTGTGTCCTTAGACAGAAGACACAGAGACAAAAAGAGCTTACTGCAACCAGCTCCTTCTCCAGGGAAAAGCACCTCTGTACACAGGCCCTTAGCAGGGGTCTGAGGAGGTGGCTCTGGGTGGCTCACAGGAGGAACTAACAACCATTGCCCCCAGTCGATTTTTTAATTGTTTTTTAAAGACAGGGTTTCATGTAGCCTAGGCCAGCCTCAAACTGGCTATGTAATTGAGGTTAGCCTTGAACTCCTGACTCCTGAACCTGCTGCCTCCATCTGGGATGCAGGTCCTGGGATGACAGAACCTTCCTGTCTGTCTTCTAGCACTTCCCCTGATACACCGCTGTGAGAATCCTGCTGAGTCCTAGTGTTTCTGATCTCCATGTGAGCTGCCAGCATGGGGCATTTCTGCCTGTGCCTGACACAGAGACAAGGCCTGGGACAAGCAATAATAAATACACCCAATGCCTCTGCAGAGTCAGAGCTCAGCAAGGGATACAAACGGCTACCCAAGAATGTGAAGGAAGGGAAGGAGGGAGGGTCCCCAGGCAGGACCTGCCAATCACACACACATACCAGCAGACACGCTTAGATTCATGAGGGCCTGACCCCAGAGGGAGTGAGGCACAAGCACAAAGCCAACCTTGGCAAACCGGTTGCTGCCAGTCCTCTCCTTGTGCAGGCTGTAGTCCAGAAGCCTCTTGCAAATGGTCTCGGTGACTTCAATTAAGCGTAAGTCCCTGCCGAGACACAGCACGAGAGGGGCTGAGTTCCTCTCCCAACCCCATGGAGTAGTGGTCCGTCCCTCCAGCCCTGCTGCCCAACGCCTGTACATCTCACCAACGGGAAGGCAGAGCTGGAAGGAAGATAGGTCATCTGGCCTGGTGCTCTGAAATGCTGGAACACAGACCAGAGAGACATTTTAACAGATCTAACGGAATGTGTGTGCATGTGAGGGTATGGGCGTATTTATAATACCCGGATCAAACCCAGTGCCTTGCACAGGCCAGGCAAGAGCTCTACCACTGAGTTTCACCCCAAACCAATCTACTTATTTTTACTTAAAAAATATCTAGCTGGCAGTAATAGCACACGCCTTTGATCCCAGCACTTGGGAGCCAGAGGCAGGCGGATCTTTGAGTTCAAGGCCAGCCTGGTCTACAGAGCAGGTCTCCAGGTCTGGTCTCCAGGGCAGCCAGGGCTACACAGAGAAACACTATCTTGAAAAACAAAACCAACAACAAAACCAACAAATAAATAGCTGCCTACTTCTGTGCATTTGTGTGTGTGTGTGTCGATACACACATGCCACACGTGTGCAGGAGCTGGTGGAGTCCAGTAGAAAGCACTGGACCTACTGGTGTTAGACTTACAGGCGGTTGCAAGCCTCCTGACGTGGGTATTGGGAACTGAATCCGGGTCCTCAGGAGGAGCAGTAAGTATTCTTAACTGCTGAGCCATCCCCAGCTGCTACTTTTAAAAAACAAATCTGTGGTCCTGGGAATCAAATCCAGGACATCACGCCTGGCAGCCAGTGCTCTGCGCGTCCACTTCTATCTTGTAAAGGAAATGTATCGGTCTTTTTTTTTTAATAGGATTTTTAATTTGTCACTATTAGTAAAGACATCATGAACAGGTCTTTCCCAATGTTCCCTGGGAACAACTTATCAACTACTTTTTTAGATGTGTGTGTGTACGTGTTCATGTGAGTGCATATACGTGCAGGTACACATGTATACATGCACATACATGTGGAGGTCAGAGGTCAACATCAGGTGACTTCCTTGATCACTTTTCATTTTGGGGGGCAGGGTCTCTCTGAATCTGAAGCTCACCTTCTGGACTAGATTTAGTATGGAGCAAGCTGCGGGGATCCCTCCTGCGCTAGCCTTCCCATGCCTGTGATCAAAAGCACCGCTTCTTGCCTGGCTTCTTATGTAAGTGCTGGGGGGCTCAGAGCCTCAAACTTGTACAGCAAGCACTGCACCAAGTGAGCCATCCCCCAGCTCCTGCTAACCATTTCTTTCTTTCTGTTCTTTGGAGACAGGGTCTCACTTTGTAGCTCTGGCTGGCCTAGAACTTGCCATGCAGACCAGGCTAGTGTTGAACTCACAAAGATCCACCTGCCTCTGCCTCCTGGATGCTGGAATTACAGATGTGTGCCACTGCACCGAGCAAACCATTCCTTCATGTCACTTGGCCGGCCCTCTCGGCTTCTGGCTTCATCGCTGTCTTTGAGATCTGGCACGCCAGTCTACACTGAGCATGGCTTACCTACCTAATTGGTTGAAAAGCTTATCTATCTGGTTGTTTTTTTGTTTTGTTTTTTTAAGAAAAACCAACATGGAACAAATGAAGCAAACGACCATCACTGTGGTTTAGACACCAACATGAGCGCCAATCACGGTGTGCTGTGCATTACAGTCATGAACTGCCGTGAGCTGTTTGAGCGCCCTGAGAAGCTAACTCTGGAAGAAGGTCTGCCCCTTGCCCCCACACATCCCATTTCAGCATGTTTTTCTCCAAGTGTCCTCAAGGCATCCTGTTTGGGGATGGGCTGGTCCCCCCAACTCTGTGGCAGGGAGGAGAGAGTCATAAAATGGGCATGCCCAGAGATCCGTTTCCCAGGTGAGTCTGGACTCTGGTCCTGAGAGCAGCTAGAAGAGACATCATTCCCAACAGATGTCATCGCTGTTTATCTCATGATGTAAAAACGCCTGCAGTGGGGAAGGAGGTTCAGCCACCAGTCCAGCCACGGCCAGCTTATCCATGGCGGGAAAGCGCAATTGGGAACTCTAGCTGACCGTCTCAACTTCCCTAGTTTCTGCTGGACACTGGAGAGAGGGTGATTTGATTTCATCCATCTATTGCTGTTTGTTTTACTTGGGAGCCTCACTTGAGGGGAAGCTCGTCTGTAGAGGACTTCTAATGGAGAACTCCAGCTGGCTGCTTTACAAGGGCTCCCCCAGTCTATTTCTTCCAGATACCTCGACACCTGATTGAATGTTGCACTTCTTTCCTTCCTATGTCCCTCCCTCCCTCCCTCCCTCCCTCCCTGCTATTTATTCTTTTTACTTTGGCTTGCTGTATACTTAATAATTCACTCATTCAAAACCAAAATATGGCCAGGTGTGGTGGCACGCATCTTTGATCCCAGCACTTGGGAAGCAGAGGCTAGCAGATCCCTAAGAGTTCGAGGCCAACCTGGACTATAGAATGAGTTTCTGGACAGCCAGGACTACACAGAAAAACCCTGCCTTATAAAAACAACAACAAAAAGAGAGTCTTGTCACATAATTAATGGTTTGTAATCCTGGTAAGCCACCACAGGCATTCTCAGAGGCTAACCTTAATATAGATAATCCCTCACAGACATGCCCGGAGGCCTATCCCCCAGGGAGTTCCAGATTCTGTCAAAAGCTGGTCATTAGCACTAACCATCAAGCCCAAGTAGGCCATGAATTTACACGTGTCATCCTCCAGCCTCAGCCTCCCAACTGCTGGGGTGAAAGGTTTGAGATACCATGCCAAAAATGTATCTTTTTTTGTTTGCTGGGATTTCTTCTTTGTCCCTGTGTAGCTCTGGGCAGCCTGAAACTCATGGAGGGGACCGAGGAGGCTTCAAACCTGCAATAATCTCCCTGCCTATGCCTCTCCCAAGTGTAAGTAAGGACTATGGGTATGCCCGCTGTGCCTAGACATGTATGGCAAAGCATGTCTTCATCTTTTTTTTTTTTTAAGTTAAAAAAAAAGTACTTCTAATTTAGATGTTTGTGTGTATGTACATGTGTGTGTATATGTCACATGTATGGGCATGAAGATGTCCATGATGTCCAGAAGAGGGCATCAAAATCCTCTGGAGCTGGAGTTACAGGTGGCTGTGAGTCATCTGACATGGGTGCTTGGAACTGAACTTGGGTCCTCTGGAAGAGCAGCAAGCGCTCTGAAGGGCTGAGCCACCTCCAGTACACTTAACGCTGTTTTTTTTTTTTAAAAATTACTTTTATTTATTGTGTGTGTTTGTATGTAAGCTTTGATGGTAACCATCTTGATGGCCCTTATGTCATTTTAATTTTTTTATTAACTTTTATTTATTTTTTTTATGGGTATGGGTGTTGTCTGTGTGCCATGTGCATGCCTGAAGAGGCCAGAGGAGGTTGTTGGATCCCCTGGGACTGGAGTTACAGATGGTTGTGTACTGCTATGTGGTGCTGGGAATTGAACCTAGGACCTCTGAAAGAGCAAACAGTCCTTTTAATTGCTGAGCCATCTCTCTAGCCCGCCTCGTGTCATTTTGAAAGGATGATCTTAACTGACAGAAGCCTGCTTTTGTTTTTTGTTTTTTATATTTGTATCTGGCAAAATAAAAATCTGGTGATCCAGATGACACACACCTTTAATCCCAGCACTTGGGAGGCAGAGGCAGGTGGATCTCTGGGAGTTTGAGGTCAGCTGAATTCCAGGACAGCCAGGGCTACAAAGAGAGATGCTGTCTCAAAAAATTAATTAATTTTTTTTTAAAGGAGTGAGGCTGGAGAGGGGGGCTCCATGGTTAAGAGCACTGGCTGCTCTTCCAGAGATTCTGAATTCAATTCCCAGCAACTACATGGTGGCTCACAATCATCTACAACAGGCTCTGAGGCCCTCTTCTGGAATACAGGCGTACCTACGGACAGAACTCAGATAGATAGATAGACAGATAGATATGTTTAAAAAATCTCTAGTAATCCCATGTTAGCAGTTTTTTAATAAATTACACTGGTTCATGAGATCCTAGAGGCTGGGATTCACCAGGTCTCCTATTATCAGTCTTCCTTTTCTAGATGAAGAATTTGAGGCTCAGGTATTTATGGAGGTCACCTTAACTGCTAGTGGCAGAATCAGTAGAAAAATTTGAGTCTGTTACTGTGACCAAGGCTGTGGTCTTTGCTGTGGGTTTGCCTAGATGGAAAGAAAACAGGAACCACAACCCTCATTTCCTAACAGCACCCCCCCCACACACACACACACAAACAACAGCAGAGCAGCCCACTAAGTCCCCATTCACTTACGACTTGGTGTACTTGACTCCAGAGGCCTTCCGGTCCAGAATGCCATAGCCTGTGTCGATCACCTCCTTGGTCTTCCCGGTTTCCTCAAAAGCTGACTTCAGCTCCACTGCGACGTACTTGCACACTGGAGAAGGAAGACACAGGACAGCCCGCTGAGTGCACGGAGCTTCTTCTGGGAGGCCAGCTTGCAGCCAAACACAGGGGTATCCCTTTCTAGCCTGGGTCAAACCAAGGCTCTGGGCGTTAGTTCCAGGCCACAGACATATCCCATGTCCATTCCCAGCCTTTGTCTGTATACATCAACTCCCTGATACTCCTAATCTGAACTATTTGGGAAGCTGAGGCAGCAGGACTGTAAGTTAAAGGCCAGCCAGGACAACACAGGCAATGGGGAGAAATCTCAAAAAATACCCACGAGTGGTGGCAAGCACCTTTAACCCCCGCACTCAGGAAAGAGAGGCAGGTGGATCTCTGTGAGTTCAAGACCAGCCTTCTGTACGTAACAAGTTCCAGGACAGCCAGAGCTAAATGGTGAGACTATATCTCAAAATTAATTAGTAATAAGCAACTAGTGGGGCTGGAGAGATGGCTCCATGGTTAAGAGCACTTACTGCTCTTGCAGAGGACCCAGTTTCTATTCCCAGTACCCATATGGCCGCTCACAATCATCTGTTAACTCGAGTTCCAGGGGAACCAACATCTTCCGGCCTCTGCAGACACTGTATGAGTGAGGTACACATACGTACATATGTACTTGCAGGTAAATACATATATACAAGATAAATTTTTGTTTCGAGACAGGGTTTCTCTGTTGTAACTCTGGCTGTCTTAGAACTCACTCTGTAGACCAGGCTGTCCTCGAACTCTCAGAGATTCGCCTGCCTCTGCCTCCCGAGTGCTGGGATTAAAGGTGTGTGCCGCCACTGCCCAGCAAGTCTTTTAAATATAATAGTAAAAATAAATGGGCTGCAGAAATGGCTCAGCAGGTAAAGGGGTTCAAGCCTAGTGACCTGAGTTCCATCCCCAGGACACGTGGTGGAAGGAAAGAACAGATTTCTGTAAGTTGTCCTCTGACGTCTATAGACACACTGGTAACTGTCCCATCGACCTCTCCATTGCCCAACAAGTAAGTGTAAACTAAATTTTTAAATAAAATACCTATTCACAGTAAGCTGACAGAATAAAAAACTTCATCCTTCCACCCACATTCAACAACTATTAATCTAGTATTTAATAATCTATCTCAACAATTATACACTATAAACAATTATACGCCATCATTAAGTTCTGTACAACCATAAAACAATTATGGTACTTGGGAAATTAGTGAGAATCATCTAATAGTTCCTATTAAATTTCTCTACTTGTCCTAGAGATCTCTTTTACAGCTGTCTTATTTCTTGATTTCATGTGTGTCCCCCACCAGTTCTCTCTGGCTGCCAAGTTTATTTGCCCCAGAGAGGCCTACTGTTTGTGTGCATGTACTTTCTCATTTCCTCCCACCCTCCTCAAGCAGTTATTAAGCAATGCCTGTGTGTTAAGCGGTGGGGTTAGGGAGACGGAAAACAAGGTCCCACCTGTCCAGATGCTCAGTGTGAAAGAGCAGTCAGGGTTAACAATTAACACCAGGGGCCTCCATCCCCTGGGTGTAATGCACCCACGGTCCTGGGAAAAGTGGTTAATGCCCTCCAGAGGCTTCTCTGCTCTAGTCTCCTGACGCTACATTAAATCTCTTCCCCAAGAAAGTTCTGAGCTAGTCCCATGAGATCCTGCCTTCACTAGGCCTCCCAGGAAACCAAGGTCCCTCCCTGGAAGACCAGCTTAGACACACTGGGATCCTCAAGGGTATACGTTTGCCACTGGATTTCTTCTATGTGGTCTTAGTCTGGCGTCCTGTACATGTTTGTATACTTGCTAATTATTGCTGATAGAGTTCATGTGGGATCCTCTGAATGGAATTTTGTCTGGAGGCTAAGTGTTATCTACACTGTTTTATCACTGAGAGTGGAGTTTGGTTGGAACCAATTTACCACAGAAAGAAAGAAGGAAGGAGGGAGGGAGAGAGGGAGAGAGGAAAAGAGTGAAAGAAAAAGAAAGCAAGGAAGAAAAAAAGGAGGAGGGGAAGAAGAGGAGGAAGAAGAGGAGAAGATACCACCCCCTGCTCGGTGGAATTTTATTATTATTATTATGATAATTTTTTATCGTAAATTTAGTTATTTACTTTTAAATTTAAATTTATCATTATGATACTTTAATTATCAATTAATTGATGCTTGGAGAACTCAGAACACAAAAGTCACAGCTATAAAGCGGAGATCTCAGAGTCTCCAATGTACCAAGGTTCGCACCTCTCTGGTTCTCCATCCTGGACATCGGGGCGCCCTTCCCACTCCTGTTCTGCACACCTTGCAAACTCATCACTATCTGGCTCCTCTGCCCCATCCTCCCGCAGCCTCGCCACGGGGATTCCAGAAGGGGAAAAATGGCGGTTTCAAACATCCTTACTCTTACACCACAACCTGCTTTCCCACTCTCCCAAACATCTCTTCTTCAAGACCCCCCTCCTCCCCTGGGATCCCTCTTAGAACCAGGCTTGGAGGAGATTCACAGCACAGACCCAAGACCCTCATGGACAGCCATCCACTTTTTCTGGGCAGGTTCCCCTTCCTCTGAGGCCTGTCCCACTCAGGCTACCAAGCTGAAGGCAGGCTCTGTGAGCCAGACAACAATAAGCAATTCATAACAAAGATGCAATAATAATAAACGTAAATAGATACAGTATTGAGAGGAGTCTAAGGGTCAAAGTTTGTCAAACCACTCAGTGACTGAAAAATCCTACATAAATTAATCTTCACTGATTACAAAATGAGTTTAGGCTTGGATGATCTCTAAGATCCTTGCCAGCTCTACGCTTCTGAGTCTATGAAGGTCTCCTAAGGTAGAGAAATGAGCTTCTCAGGCTGTGAATAAGAAGAAACAAACCCCAAGGACTAGAGGAAAGTGGAAGAAAACATCCCGGCACAGGATGAGACCCTTTACCAGGTGCCCTTCCAGGGAAGTCCAGTATCTCTAGAGTGTCTCACTTAAATCCAGTACATGTGTGGTGTCCTGGTGCCTGTGTGATGTCCTGGTGCTTGTGTGGTGTCCTGGTGCCTGTGTGGTGTCTGAGTACCTGCCAGCTGGCCCAGCGCCTGCAGGATGCCCAGGTGCCTATGGGATGTCCTGGTGCTTATAGGCTGTCCAGGGGCCTGCTGGAGGCCTGGGTACCTGCAGGCTTGGGCAGTAAAGCCCAACTTCAGGTCAAACTTCGCCATGCTTGGTCTTGGGCTAGTACAGGTCAAGTGAATGTCCATCATCAGAGCAACCAGCTACCTCCAAGGACCATGGTGAGACCTGTGATCCATGCTCCTGCCACACTAACTGAATTTAATTTTCTTTTCTTTTTTTTATTTGAGGTCACAAGGGCAGGAGGGTGGAACAGGGAGGAATGGGTAGAGGGTGTTATCAAGATACGTTGTATGAAACTCAAATCTTTAATAAAAGTATTTTAAAATATAAAAAAAAAAAATGCTTTCCCCCATCTGTTAAGATAATCAAAGGGTTTCATCATTTTGATCTGTTTTGTGGTTTTCAAACATTTATATTTGTTTTTAGAATAAACAAAGCTAGCTTACAAAAAGAAATTCTGTGTATTTAGAGTGTACACCCGTGTGCGCATGCTCACATGTGTGCGCGCACACACACACTCCTGCATGCGTGTGTGGGTTAAGCACAGAAGTGCTGGTATGGTTTATCAGCACTTTTTTTCTTTTTCAGACAAGGTTTCTCACCTGAACCTGAGTGTGACCACTTGGCTAGCTGGCTGGTCAGCTAGTCTCTAGGGTCTCCCGGAGCTGGGATCACAAGCACAGGAACAGTGCAAAATCTGGCTTTTCACATTTGTCTGGGGGTCTGAACTCAGGTCGTCAGCTTACCCACTGAGCCACGTCCCTGTCCCCGTTCTCACTCTTAATGGCTCAAAAGGAAGGATTATGTTTCCCAAACCACCCGCCCCACTTCTCTGTGCTTAGAGAACATCTGGCCTGGTGTAAGCTTTGAATTAACATAAAATGGATTCCCAGAATACTTTTGGGGTGCTTGGACCCAGGATGAAAAAGGGGGGCGACAGTAAAGGTATGAGAAGAAAACCGAAAACTGAAGGGCAGGACAAAAGGGAGATCTCAGATCCTTGAACAGCTAGGTGCCTGCCTCCACTCCTATGTCTTGGGGGTTTCCCTGACCGCTAATTCAGAAAATGTTCCTCCTTCAGTTGAGTCTACCCTGGACTCTCTGCTTCGGCAAACGGACCTCTTGATCCTCGGAGCCTCCTCTCTCCACACACACTCACAACCCCTCCATGTAACCGTATGTATTCCAAACGCTTTTTTCCTTCTGCCAATAAATATCTGCAACCAAGTGCGTGTCCTCAAGAAGCAAACCAATCTCACACCCGTTAGGTTACAGGAAAGGCACCACGGGGACTGTTTCAGGTTCCTTTTCTGAGTCATACGAGTCTCTTTTTCAGTTCCTCACACTCGCCCTCTGGCCTCTCGGCCCTGCAGGCCTGTCCATCTGCCTCTGTCGCTGTGGTTTCCGCGGAGCGGGTTCCTCCGGACTTTCCTTGGCTCGGCCAACTCTGAATTTCGCATTTCGCAGCGGGCTTTCTATATGAAACCTTCCCTCCACCCCCGCCTCCACCTCCAGACTAGATCACCTCGGACCTCCGGCTTACCCGGGAACCCCAGAACCCGGCTAGAACAAGCACACGGCAGGGTCGTGGAGACCCCAGCCCAGGACCCACAGGCCCCGCCCCGTCCCGCCCGCGGCCCCCGCCCCCTCACCTTCGCATTTGCTGGGCAACCTCACCCAGTCGGTCTCCTCCGCCCGGGCGCGGCTCGGGCCAAGCTTCGGGGCAGGCAGCGGCAGCAGCAGCAGCAGGGGAAGCAGGAGGCAGCGGGGCGCGAGCTCAGACGTCGCCTCCATGGCCCAGCCGGACCCGGAGCGGAGCGGAGCGCAGCGGACCCAGCGGCGCTTCCTCCGGCCGCGCTCCCAGAGCAGCTTCCCCACCCCCGGCCGCTTCCGGGACTGCGCACGTGCCGCCCCGTAACCACGGCAACAGCGAGCACGGGCCCGCCCCCTCGTCGGGCGGCTTTCGAAACGTCCCGAGGCCCGCGGGCGATGCAGCCAATGGGTTCGTGCGGCGTTTGCTTTCTAACGAATGGGAAAAGGGATCTTTTTTTTTTTCCACCTCGGCCAATCAGAGAGCGGATGGTGGCTCCGGCGACCTAGAGCGATCTTTCCGCCTTCTAACGGGTGTTTTCGGAGGGGATGCTGCAGCCTCTGATCCTCAGGACTAGAGCCCCCGGCTTGCCTTGCATGGGCCCGGTTGGCCGTTCTAGCCTTGGATAACGTGGACAGGAGGAGCTTTCGTGGGTTTTGTTTGTTTTTAGACACAGGGATTCTCTGGATAGCCCTGCCTGTCTTGGAACTCACGCTGTAGACCAGGCTGGCCTCGAGCTCATATATCTACCTGCCTCTGGCTGCACGCCTCCACACCCGGCATCATGCTCCCCCCCCCTTTTAACGTGTAAATAAATAAATAAATAAATAAATAAATAAATAAATAAATAAATAAATAAATTAAATAAATAAATAAATAACTTGTGTGGTCTGTGTGTGTGTATGTTGGGAGACGACTGGAGTCAACTTGTCTCCTTCCACTATGTTTGTCCTGGGTGTCAAATTCTGGTCCTTCAGGTCGCCGGCGGCCTCCTTTACCCGCCAAACCAGTTCGCAAACGCTCTTCATGGTTTTCTTCTACCTAAAGTTGCAAACCCTCACTAGACACCTGCTTTGCAATTTTATTATTGCAGCCACTCACTTTAATTGACACATAGGGACTCATAATAACCCCGGTGTATCCTTGCATTTGTCCTTATGAAAGCTAGAATTAGTGACTTCTTCTCTGACCAGAAAGCTTTTGTTTGATGACAAAGTAATTCTCTACTTGTGAGTAGAGTCTTGCCTGTTGGGAAGCTCAAATCAGCTTATGGATCAATGGGATTAAAATTCAGCTAGGGATGTAGCTCAGTGGTAGAGCACTTGCCTGGCGTGCACAAATCCTTGGTGTTTCATCTCCAGGCTGCCATTCAATCTCCAGGCTGCCCTACACCTGAAGGTGGGTAGTGGTGCAAGCCCTTAACCTCAGTATTCAGGAGGCAGAAGGATCAGAAGTTTAAGGTCATCCTTGGCTACATAGAGTGCAGTGCTGTCTCCAAAACAAAACAAAAACACCTTGAAATGTATGGAATAGGTGGATAAACATTCCAGAATTTTTAGTATATTATCTCGGTCTCTTCTGCTATTTATTTCTTTGTATCCTGAGCTCCCAGAAGGTAGGAACCTGACACTGAACATTTACATTTCCCTCCTGCCTCTGCAACATCAAGGTGCCTGGCACTTGGAAACACTCTATGAGATCCTTATTGAGAGAATTCCTGTTGTGGGATATTCACAAGGGAAGACTGCTCGGACATGAGTTTAAGTCAACAGAATTGAATAGAAAGTCTTTATTAACCGTTGTCGACTACACTGGGTGTTCAGAATCCCAGTGTAGCCCCAGCTTTTCTCAGGTTGAGTTTTTAAGCACAAAAAGCATGTCTGGGTTGACACACTTCAGTTAACAAGAGCAGTTAGCCAGAAGCGGAACTTCAGAAGCCAAAAGGCAAGGTTAGTACGGTTAGACACTTTCCCAGAACTATGGACTTTGATGGATTGGGTCTTTGTTTTCATTTTGGCTGGTAGGACTATCTACACGCTGAGTGTTATGGCCTAAATGGTACTTCCGCCATAGAGTTGTAATGGCTAAAGTAACTCCATTTTATGCTAGGCATCCATCTCAGTACCCACTAGCAGTGGATGCTAGCAGTCTCTGGAAGGTAAATTCCCAGTAATCCTGATTTAGTGACTCCCACCCAAAAATGTACAGCCGTAACTATCTAGTTTTTATGAAAGGACTGATTTTTTTGTTTTTTGGCTTCTGTAACTTGCTTATGCAGATACCTAAAGATTTTTTTTGAGTTGCTTTAACTACTTAACTTGGCAGAACAGACCAGTTTCTGCTTGCCTGAGTAGATACTGAAGGTCTTCTTGTGGTTTTCCCCTTTAAAAATCCATCCTTCATCCCCCTCTTCTCACAGCAGTCTCAAATTTAGCTCAGAGATTGTTTTGCTAGCTGCCAATCAAAAATCTTTTAATTATAATTGAATTGAGTCTATGGTTCTTTTCCCAGGGGTCACACACTCCATAACAGAGTGAGTCGTGCTTAGGTCTGGAGCCCTGTTACAACTCCCTGGCTGAACACAGACCTTAGCTGCAGGGTGGTTCCCTTGTATGCATGAGGTCCCAGACTCAATCAGGCACCAAACATGATAGTGAGCCATATCAGTTGGTGTGATGGGTGTACCCTAAACCAGCACTTGGAAGGTGAAGGCAGAAAGACCATAGTGCTTTGGTAGAAACAGAAGGATCGAGTTCAAGGCTAGCCTTGGTTCTAGAAGACTCTGGATTCTTGGCATTGCTTTTAACTGCTTTTGAGCTCAACTTCTCTGGGAAGCATCAGCAAGTGGAGCTTTGCCCATAAAGCCCTGTTTCCCTTGTGTTTCCTTCCTCGAGTCTGGGTATATTTGCTACCTTCATGAAGATTCCCAAGCCCCACCTGTCCTTTGCTGGCCTACTGTCTTGTTTGAAGCAGTTGTATCCGGTAGCACTTTGGCTAGATGGAGCTACCGCACAAGGAACTTCACAACCCATGAGACTGGGACAGAACGTAGGGTGTCTCCACTGTCTGTAGGCTCTGTTAGACTTGGGAAAGATCAGAAGCTGGCCACCGCCGTTGACTTACAAGACTCTGCAGCCCTCCTGGAGATAACATTATTTAGCCACAGTGGTAACTTAAGGGGCGGGAACAGGACAGATTGAGAAGCAGAGCGAGGAAAAGTCAAAGCTGGAGGAACTCAGCTTCTGGACCAAGGCATGCTGAGGGGCATTTACAGAGGCAAAAGTTAGCTTTGCCTCAAAGCCTGGGCTCAGCATCCCGGCTGAGGGCTGGGAGGCAACAATGTCTAAAAGCTGCGGCTCCAGCGGGACCCCTCCCTGGGTCTGCCCAGAGGGAAGGATCAGTTCCTGTGGGGATGAGGATAGCTTTGTCTCCAGAAGCTGTGTCCTTGCTCCCTAAGGGATCATAGAAAGAGAAAGACGGGGTCAGCAGACGGCTCAGTGGTTACAGTGCTTACCACACAAGTGTGAAGACCGGAATTCAGATCCTCAGAGCCCATGTAAGTGTCATGGAAGAATGGCGTCCCGCCAGTAATTCCAGTGTTCAGAGTTCAGTTGGGAGACCCTGCCTCAGATATATATTAGTGTGTGTGTGTGTGTGTGTGTGTGTGTGTGTGTACACATATTAGGCATGGATTCAGAAAGAATCAGGGAGGAAGGCTCACTCGAAGGATGGAGAGATGGTCTCGCAGAAGCCTGTGTTTGGTATCCAATACCCACATTAGGTGACTCACAACCATCTGTAACTCCAGCTCCACCTCTGACTCCCACGGGCACCTACTCTTACATGCACAGACACACGCAAGTACACGTGATTGGAAGTAAATCCCTCTCCGCTGTGGGAACCTCATCCTGTATCCATGGGAGAGTTCTCCTTAGGGAACAAGGAAAAGCCAACAAAGCCAGACCTTGTTAGTATCTGGCTCCCAGCTGATGCTGAGTATCAACTGCATGGTGACCTTTAATTAATAGCACCTAGGTTTGCAGTTACTGTCTTATGCGGCTAGTGTTGGTTGTGATCCTGATGCCCCGGGAATCCTCCCTGCTCTCTTCTGTCGAGTCTGCACTACCAGCTGAGCACCTCCCCCCTGGCTCCCCGGCTCCCTGGCTCCCCTTTGCCCTCTCAGAGGGTTTGTGTCCTGGTGAGGAAACAAGAGAGGAGGATCTTTGTCCAGTGACTGGCATTAGGGGAAGGAGAGAGTCCCTGCAATCCCCCCCCCCCCCCCAGTCTCCAGGCCCACTCTGCAGTTTCCAGGTTCCCACCCTTCCTCCAGAAAGCCTTCCCAGATTGCTGTTTCTTCTGTATCTGGCAGCACCACCATCTCCTCCAGGCACACAAATGAGAAGCTTTATAATTTGCTCGCATTGTTTAAGCTCTTCTTTATTGTTCCCAATTACTTACACCTGGGTACATCCTCCTCCTCCTACCCTGTCTGATGGGAAAGACTTAGGCCTTTTCCTCCCACAGCTCCAGTCTGAGTGGGAGGCAGAGCCCTGTCTCAGATAGCCCATTTACAGGAAAAGGCAGACCACATAAAGGAAAAAAACAAAACACACAAAACAAACAACAAACAAAAAACCTCCCCAACTTGAGTAAGGAGCACTGCAGGAGGATCGTGATCCAGGCCTGGCTGGCCTCCTCACAGACTGGCCTCTACTTTCCTGCCCCAGGTAGCAGAAGGGTCCAGCATCACTGTCCTGGGCTCAGCAAAGAGCCTCAGAGGGCTGGGTGAGATCAAAGTCTTAAAGTCTCTCATTATTATGTCCAAACTCAGTGGGTGGAAGGCAGGGACCCGCACGGGGGTGGTGGCAGTAGATGCTGGCCGGCCGGCACACAGAGGTGGCTGCAGGTCAGGAGCACATCCAACAGAAGCAGTTTGAAGAGAAGCAGACGCAATGCGCTCAGCCACAGTACCTGGCCCGGTATCCCTGCAGAAGAAGGAGCCGGGAGATTTCCCAGGGGCTATAGACCTCCCAAAGGACAGAGAAGGCCTGTCCTCTGTGTTGGCCATTCTCCTGCTCTGCCTCCTTCGCCAAGGAAATCCCTTCCGGTGTCTGACTTAGTTCCTACTAGTAATAATAAGTGTCTTCCTGCTTAGCCTTCATTGTATTTGGCAAGTGGGGCAAGCTGGCAGGGACGGGCATCTGAAGGAACAGGAAATAGCTCAGATGATCTGGGCAAGAAGTGGATGTTGTGATTACTAGCCCAGTGCTCTTCTCCACCTCAGGTATTTAATGCAGTTTCTCAAACTGAGAGTGCCTGCCACCCCCTACCCAGGGAACCATTGGGCCTTATATTGGCTCTCATCTGTCCTACTCTACTAGGGTCCAGGAATTAGGCTAGCATTGGAAAACCCGACCTTATCCCAGGAAAGGCTGAACCTCAGGCTAGCCCTTTCTCAGTCCCCAGCCTGCAACTTCATGAGACCCACACTCAAATTAGGGCTGAACGCCACCCAACAGGTACCAGCACTCAGACTCTTGTTCCAGACCACCATCCTACCCCCCACCTATGAGGACTCACCCCGGAGTGGCTCCTGAAAGCAGGTCCTGGCGGCTCCCCCTGTGAACCAAAAGACAGAAGTGAGTACTATGGGCTAGGTGGGTACCTTGCAGTCCCAGGTACGTGGCCTTGGCCAACTTGCAGGGCATATGGACATGTGTGGAACCCCTGAACCCCCTTGTTGACGAGTCCTAAGGATCCAGCTCTCCTCCCCTCCCTGCCTGACAGCTCTGTCCACTAGGAGGCAACTCCGTCCCCTTCCACAAGGAGTCCATTCTCTTTTGTGTTTGCTGGAAAGCAGGGCATTTTTTTTCTCAGTAAGCACTCCTCTTTGGGGGATTATTAACAATAAAACCGAGGTGACCGAAGTGGCTCGATTATGGCAGTGCTCAATACAGAAGCAGGGGGACCTGCACTCTATCCCCAGAACCCAGATTTACAAAGAAACAGAAACAGAGCACATGGCCTATATTTATAATCCAGCACTGGGGTGGGCAGGGACAGGCAGACCTGTGGGGCTCATCAGCTCCACAGCCCAGCCTGCTTAGCTCAAGAGGTGGCTTAGTTGATAAAGTGCTTTCCTGAGTTGGATCCCCAGCACCCTCATTAAAAATCTGAGAACAGGGTACTGTGGTGGGGAGGCAACGCTCGGGAGGCAGAGGCAGTTGGTTGCATCTCTGTGAATTCGAGGTCAGCCTGGTCTACAGCGCGAGTTCCAGGACAGCCAGGGCTACATAGTGAGACCTTGGGCATAGTGGTATAGTGGTACATGATTATAATTTCATGGCTGGGAAAGTAGAGATAGGAGAATTCCTGGGCCTCGCTGGTTCAGTGAGCGACGTATTTTAAAAAAAAAAATGGCGGACAAAACCTGAGGCATGACACGGAGTCAGTAATAATGATGGCTGACTTAGTCATGGGACAACCTCCCTGTGCCTTTGAAACAGAGACAATGACAGGACAATTTTCCCAAAATGGGAAACACTGGGGCAGTGAAAAGCGAATGCTGCTTTTCCAGAAGACCAGAGTTCAGTTCCCAAACCCTTGCTGGAAAGCTGGCAGCTGCCTGCAAGTCCAGCTCCAGGGGGAATCCAGTGTTTCTAGTCTTCTCAAACACCCGCGCTCATATGCACACGCATGAGCGTGCACACACACACACACACACACACACACACACACACGTGTGCCCATACTTCAGAATGATAATAAGTCTTTTAAAATTTAAAATGAAGCATTTAGGGCAGTGCTTGGCGTACAGTAAACTTGGTAAGTAGTAAGGTTTGTTCTTTTATTGTTTGGTCTTACAGGGCTTGTTTATATGTATATGAACTGTTTATATAGACTATATATTTAAAACACTCATGAATAATCCATTAAAAGCTATTGATACCTCTTAGCTATCACACACACAGAGCCTGGGTTTGTTTTTTTGAGACAGGATCTCATGTAGCCTAAGCAGGCCTATGAACTCACTATGTAGCCAAGGGTAGCCTTGAACTCCAGACACTGCTGTAAAT